>CM062290.1:267982726-268523153 GCA_031216915.1 Pictodentalium vernedei
GAACACTTTTCCACACTGCTTTCTGTGCAGTAATTTAATTAAATAATGTTTAATCATTTAACCCTTCTAGAATTTACATGCTGCAAACAGACATTGCAAACGTGTTTTTTTTTTTTTCAAGAAAGAATGAAAAAAAAAACCATGAGGGAGGACTACTTTTGGGGGGGGGGGACTACTTTGGGGGGAAATGACTACTTTTTTTGGGGGGCGGGGGGGGGGGGGACTACTTTGGGGGAAATGACCAATTTGGGGGAAGTGATGGGGGGGGGCATTGTTAGGGGGAGTGTCTTGCACCCCATGATCTGTGTCGGCATTTGCTTGGAGCTTGGCTGAACGCTGGGGACGGATCGTCTTTGAGGCCGGATCGACCTGTTACCGTAAACACAACTTGCGGGCAACCTATACATAAACACCCCGCCCCTTAAGTGATCACCTCACCAAGCAAGATGTTGACTGTAATCAATCATATTTTGCTGTTATAAATTAAACAGTCCCAATAATTAAATGAAATAACTTGAGAAAAATAAAAATAAGAGCAAATATCGTCCCCTGAGTTTCAATGTGTTCTATGTGCCGGTAGGCACGTAGAACACATTGGAACTCGGAGGACGATATGTCACCAAACAAAATACTGTTTTTTCTAACGACCGAAGGGATGTAACGATTAAGACTGTAACGATTATTACATAAAATAAACATATTTCATCGTAAAACACTGCGCAAATATGTAATTTAGAGGGGTTTCTGGGGGTTCTGTGCAGTTCTGGAATTTAGGTGAACCGAGTCAGCTACACTTTTTAGTGTGTTTGAAAGAGAAAATGTCTTCTAATACAGTAAAATAACATCGTACAAACTTGTCTTTTCGCATATATATTTCGTATAGCCCCCGGAGTATACTTTCCAAATTTCACAGAAAACAATCAACAAATAAATGAGAAAATGATAATTTAATACCCGACTACACTTTTTTTCCAACGCGGAAGTACACATTTTAGTGTGACCGTTGCAATCTTATCTCGTATCTCGTATGTCGTATGTCGTATCTCGAATGTCGGTCCAGGAATTCCATACAAATACTGCTTTTAAAGTAAATAATTTTTTATAGTAACAATTTGATGGATTACAATTTTCAAGAAAACAACATTTGTGCAAAAACTAAAATTTTAATTCTAACCTGAAGCCTTGAAGTGAAATCACAATTTCAGCATGCTGTGGGAGATTGTCAGTTCCAGAGAACTAACAAACAGGAATGGTTTAACACTTAAATCCCCATACAGCCACAAACTGCTCCTTTTATATTGCTCTGAAAGAGTTGTCTGAAGTGTATTCTTCCTTGAAAACTTAACTGGTGGGATTCATTTATCTTGACACTGTTTTCCTTCATTGTAGAAACACTGATAAGCCAACTGCAGAGAGGTACATGTACATACAGTAGTTATTTACATAAAATTAATCTCTGAGGCCCTAAGGGTTAATTCTTCTCATGTTCTTGCCTACTATTCTCACCAGGACAGCAATACACTAATCACGAAAATAGGGATAATCCTGTCTCTGATTAACAAAATATATTCCTGTAAATTTTACGAATATTTTCATAAATGCTTTCAGGACCTCACAGCAGCCATGACTGAATATCATGAGAACATTCATGACAATAGTGAACATTTCAAGAATCTTAAAGTGGAGGGTTTCACTACCATACAAAGCTAACAGCCACTGGAAATTTGTTCATAGACATTTTTCTGAATAAATAAATTACACATTTAAGGCTTTCAAAAAGTTAAAAATCTATTTCTCAGGCCCTCACACATGGTTATTTTGGCAACCACGTGCTTTTTTTTATTACCAATGAACTTAAAGAAATAATGAAAGTGGTCAATAACACTGTAGCTCAACTTGTTAAGACATGTACATGTATAGTATGTGACACAGCAATGACAAACATCTTGGTAATGACCTGATAACAAAGGTACATATAAAGTATTGTAATGGTCTGTAGATAAATACTGACCGTTGCCTGTAACAAATGTATAGGTAAAGTATTGTAAAGGTGGGTGACAGTCAAATGCTAAACTAGAAAAGAAATTTTTGAGTCCAAGAGTGGGTCTGACTGAACCCCAAAATATTTGTTCTCACAGCAAATTGATAACAAAGGCACCCCAAAACACACTCGTTCCTGTCCCAAGGTGAAAACAAAGGTACCCAAGAAGTTTTGTGAAGATCAGTTCATAAATACGAGCCGTATAGAAGTTGTGACAAAAAACTGATTGGACCCAATTTCGGTACAAAATGGTCACTGGCAGCCATCTCGAATTTTGGACCACACCCAGAAACACTCGTTCTCGTCCCAAGGTGATAACAAAGGTACCCAAGAAGTTTCGTGAAGATCAGTTCATAAATACAGCCGCTAGTCTGAGCCGTATTGACATGTGCATTTACTGTGTATAAGTAGCACTGAATTAATCAAAGTTCATCTAATTTGCATAGTTTCTGCACGAGAAAAAAACCCGTACTATATGTGATGTATTCCATGTTACTAAACATTCATACAAAAGTTTATTCAAATCAGAACGTTCATACAGAAGTTCTGTACAAAAAACTGATTGCACTAATTTTGGTACAAAATGGCTGCTGGTGGCCATCTTGAATTTCGGACCACACCCAAAAACACTTGTTCTCATCCCACGGTGATAACAAAGGTACCCAAGAAGTTTCGTAAAATCGGTTCATAAATATGGCCTCTAGCCTGAGCCATATAGAAGTTGTGTACAAAAAACTGATTAGACCTAATTTCGGTACAAAATGGCACTGGCAGCCATCTTGAATTTTGGACCGCACCCAGAAACACTCGTTCTCGTCCCAAGGTGATAACAAAGGTACCCAAGACGTTTCATGAAGATCGGTTCATAAGTACTATCTCTAGCCCGAGCCATATTGACATGTGTACTTACTGTGTGTAAATAGCACTGAAAAAATCAAAGTTCATCTAGTTTGCTTAATTTCTGCACGAAAAAAAACCCCTGTATTATATGTGATGTATCCCATGGTACTAAACATTCACACAAAATTTTTTTATTCAAATCAGCGCTTTCATATGGAAGTTCTGCGCAAAAATCTGATTGCACCTAATTTTGTACAATATGGCTGCCATCGGCCATCTTGAATTTCGGACCGGACCCAAAAACACTCGTTCTCGTCCCACGGTCATACCAAAGGTACCCAAGAAGTTTCGTAAAGATCGGTTCATACTTACGGCCTCTAGCCCGAGCCGTATTGGCATTTGCACTTACAGTGCTGAAAGTAATACTAAATACATCAAAGTTAGTCTAATTTGCATAATTTACACACGAGAAAAAAAACTGTATTATATGTGATGTATCCCATGGTACTAAACATTCAGAGAAAAAATTATTCAAATCAGCGCTTTCATATGGAAGTTCTGCGCAAAAATCTGATTGCACCTAATTTTGTACAAAATGGCTGCCAACGGCCAACTTGAATTTCGGATCGGACACCAAAACACTCATTCTCGTCCCAAGGTCATAACAAAGGTACCTGTGAAGTTTCGTAAAGATCGGTTCATAAATACGGCCTCTAGCCCGAGCCGTATTGAATTGTTGACAGACAGGTGGCCAGACGGACGACTGGCCATGGCATAACCTCAAATTTGACTTACGTCAAAGTTGAGCTAAAAATTAATTGGTTTATGTCAGATAAATAACCTAAGTTAATAAAATTGATAAAATACACCACTGCTCAGGTTTATTCTGCAGATTTTTTGGCCTAAACCATAAAACAAGCCAAGAACATGAACCTCTGAGAGTAAAGGAATAATAATTGCAAAAATAAACCAGAGACAAAAGAGTGTCTAAACCAGGCACCTGGATCAAGTTGTCAGGGAATAAGGGTATTATTGTTGAGCAATCAGAAAGATGGAGGCAAAAAGGAAGAGCTGCCTTGTACATGCGTGCATACTACATACAATGACTGTCACCAAAAAGGCTCTAAAAAATTATGTCTATTTTTCAACCCCCTACTCCAAGCACACACCCTACTTAGACTTGAGATTATGTTGAAAATAACAGAAGGACTTTCCTCTGAAAAAGACAATCATGGTTGGATAAAATTTGGGTTGAAATTCGGTGAAATATTCAGTGTTTTTGGAAGCCATCACTGCCATCAGATGTGTGAAGAAATGGAGTGAAATGGAAGTCAACAAGGATATGACTGAGACAGGTGTTTTTTGTTTGTTTTTTTGTTTGTTTTTTTTTTTTTGGGGGGGGGGGGGGGAGGGGGGTGTGGGGGAGTGTTGTTGACAAATTGGGGGCTTTCTGGTTTTGTGGTCCTTACACACTCACAGAAAGATTCAATCATTAATGAAAACAGAACATTCAACTGAAACCAAAATTTGTTTCCTTACCAAATATCCCTACTGCACAACAGGGATGCAAAATTTGAACCCATGGACTTGATTTGAACAAACTTTAATCTGCCATGGATTGTGTATACCAATTATGAAGTTTCCGCCAGGTGGATCCAAAGAAAAGATTTAAAGCATTTTCCTCCTATTGCACCGAAATAAAATTTGGGTTCCTAAAAAGAGCCCAAATATGAACACAGGGGTAAACTTGAATCTGGCCCCATACAGAAACTTTATACCAACTGCCATGAGATTCAATCAGTGGATCTGAAGAAGATGCAAAAGATTATAAGAATAATCCTTATTTTACCCTTGATTGAAATTTGGGCTCCATACAGCCTGGATATGAAGCCATGGACTTAATTTGAATAAACTTGAATCTAACCTGCTGCATACAAAATATGAAAAGATTCTGATTGGTAGGTCTGAAGAAGACTTTTAAGAATGTTGCTTATATTGCACTATGCTGAACTTTGAGCTCTAATAGAGAGACCAAATATGAACACAAAGACCTTATTTGAACAAACTTATTTATGACCCGCCCCCCCCCCCCCCCCCCCCCCTCATTGCTGTACACCAAATATGAGTCTGATTGGGAGATCTGAAGAACAAGATTTTTAAAGACTACTGCTAATGTTGCATTAAGCTATAATCTGGTCTGCTACAAGGAGCTCAAATATAAACCTAGGGTCTTAATATGAACCACCTTGAATCTGCCCCCTTAAAGGATGCTGTGTATCAAATATCAAAAGATTCTGAATGGTGGATCTCAAGTAGATTTTTAAAGAATAATCATCATAATGAACTAAGTTAAATTTAGGGTCCTAATAGGGAGCTCAAATATGAATCCAGGGCCTGGTATGAACAAATTTGAATCTGACCCCACCTAAGAGAGCTGAATACCAACAATAAAAGGTTTCTGTCCCAGTAGATTTGAAGAAGGACGATTTTCATATAATTTTCTCATACTGCACCATAGAGAGCCCAAAAAAGAATCCAGGGACTTGATTCTCATCAAAACATTCTACCTGTGGATCCAAAGAAGAATATTTTTAAAGAATATTCTTCAATTTTCACAAAGTTAAAATTTAGGCTACCATAGCTGATAGGGAACCCAAATACTAACCCGTTAACCTGATTTGAGCAAACTCAAATCTGCCCCCCCATAAGGATGTGGTATACTAAAATTGAGATGTTTTGACTAGTGGATCTAAAGAAGATTTTTAAAGAACTCTCCTCACATTGCACTAAGTTATTTATTTATTGGTGTTTAAGGTCACATACTTATGCACAATGGCTAATCATGACAATGACAGTTTTATGGTTGGCGGAAGCCGGAGTACCTGGAGAGAACCACCGAGCAATGACGAGCAGCTGCCAGCTCCCCAACATTGTAACTCTGCACTGCAGCACAGGCAGGGTTAGATTGGTTGAAGACATGAATACCATCGACGTGCAGTATGCCTTAGTACATGGCATCATCATGCCCCTCATGTGGACAATCGTGGTTTAGTGCCTTGCCCAAGGACACAACGCGGGAGTCTGAATTGATCACCCAGATGGTCACCCATCCAAAGATTAACCAGACTCGACGTTGCTTAACTTCGGAGATCTAACGAGAACCAGTTACCGCGATGCCACCGCGCCCCTTTGCACGAAGTTAAAATTTGAGTTTGAAATAAGGAGCTCAAATATGAACTCAGGGAATTAAATTGTACAAACTTGAATTTGACCTCCAAAAGAATGCTGAAAATAAAATATTAAATTATTCTGACTGGTGGATCTCAAAGAAGATTTTTAAAGAATTTTCCTCAAATTGCACCACAGGGAGCCCAAAAAGAATCCAGGGATTTGATTTGCACAAACCTGAATCGGATTTACCAAAGGATGCATACTGTATACCAAATATTGAAAGATTATGATTGGAAATTAAGAAAAAACTTTTCCTTTTTGTTTGTTTTTTTGGACTCAACATTTTTTCATAACCAACATATGACACCCCATGATGCAAAAGATTGGAATTTGGGGTCTAATCTAAAATACTGGTCTTAAGGGTACCAAATAATTTTTTGTTCAGTGCTGTTCGAAAAATACTCACGTTTTAACTTTTTTCTATTTTTAGATCCTGGGGAACCAACAAGGGAGGGGGGGGGGGGGGAGTAGATTCTGTGGTTGGGCCAAAAATACCCCTCCCACAACAGGCCCAACAAGTTTTCATTGAACAAACTTGAATCTTGAGCATTTAAAGATGCTACCAGGGATCAGCCTTGGAGTGAATTTTAGGGAGAAAGGAGAGCTCTTCAGAGAGAAATTTCTAAAGAAATTCGTCAAGAGACCTGTCAAACATTGAAAATCAAATTAGTGGGATCCAGAGGTGGAGTCATGAGGTACCAAGGGTGCCCAGCCTGCTACCCCTCCCAAATCCCACATGCTCCTCTGACCCCCAAATTTGAAAAGAACTTTTATGACTTCCTGCCCTCAGTACATGCATTTGTTCCGAGATGAACCCCCTCTCCCACCCCTTCACTAGCATGGTTCCATCCTCCCACTGATTTCAGACGATGGCTCCACAACCGGTGGGATCTGCCTTGTTCTGTCAGTATATCTGAGGCTTTGTCAGATGATAAGTTGACAAGAAAAGCTACATTTTAGCAAAAGTGAAAATTTCCTTTTTTTTTTTTTTAGGAGTCACTAAGGTCTTACTATGGGTTTGAGGGATAATAAGCAATTGTAGTGTTTATTTCAGTAATTAGACACTGCTTCATTATCCACCAAAAACTGCCCTGGTCTTTCTGATTCCCACTCCAAATACAAGTGAATTAAAAGCAACACAACACAAATCACATTTCTTGTGACTTTGACAACTTTTATTGAAGTAAGTTGTGAAAAGTCAATCACTTTTGTTGATTACTCACTCTAATGTTTTCACCAATATCTCTCCTAATTTGACTGTAGAGATTCATTTTTCAAAGAATTATTTTTTCTGTTTTATTTCTTTATGTTTATATTCTGTTCTTTTAAAAACAAACATAAGTTAAAGTATTAAATAGTTTTTATGTCCTCTGTTTTCTCATCCAACAGCAAATATAAGGGTTGCATTGAAATGTCTCAGGATAAACCACTTTTCTTATAGCAGCTTTTAAAAGTCACAAGGTGACTTTGATTTTGCCAAATTATTTATTTATTTATTGGCATTTAAGGTCATATATTTCTGCACAATGGCTGATCATGACCATGACAGTTTTACAGGTGGAGGAAGCTGGAGTACCCGGAGGGCAACTGCGAGCAACTGTCAGCTCCCCAACATACGAACACCACACAAGTAGGGTTAGCATTGGTTATTGACAGGTGCACCATTGTCGTGCAGAACGCCTTAGTACACAATGCCACCATGCCCCCATGAGGGTAATGGAGTGAAGTGTCTTGCCCAAGGACACAACGTGGTTGCCACAGGTGGGATTCGAACCGAGGACCTCTCGACTTGCAGCTTGCACCTCTACCTACTGAGCCACTGCGCCTCCTGATTTTGTCCAAACATAGAAATTAGGCGAAGTGAGCAGGAAGATATCGCCCACTTCGCCCTCTAAACTGCACCCTGGATGCCTGATACCAAAATTCAAAGCATTATAAAAGGTGGTTTATGAGAAGAGTCTTGAAGACATTCTGTGTTTTGGGGCACTCCACCATCCTTAGGCTGAGCTTTGGGCTTAGCTATTCCTACTGAACAAACTTGGAAGGTTAATTATCCCAGAAATGTATTATTGCCAAGTTTTGTTGAATTTGGCCCAGTGGTTGCAGAGAAGACTATTATGCAAAGTTAAAGGATGATGGACCCAAAGTGATGGTAATAGCTCACCCTGACTTTCAGTCAGGTGAGCTAACAATAGAATAAAAAAAAACACCTGCTGGCATGCAGTTTTCCAAAAATAGTCCAAGAAACAGATCTACAAAGTGTGGCCTAAACATGTTTTGTAAACTGTAGAATCTCACCTGGTGAAAAGAATTGAGAAAATATTGCATCTCTGATGCTATTTTTATTTGTTTTTCCAGAACAGGGTTCCCACTGATATCAGAGAAACAAATTTATGCACTATTTAAGTACGTTTCAAGGTCTCTGACCACAATTTTCAAGGACTATTATAATTTTCATATGAACTTACAATACCATGAACAGCCCAAATGATTACAGCCTTGAAAACCTGATTACTGTAAAACCCAACGAGCTACATATATAAGATATATATCGTCCCAGGGTGCCACCTGCAATGTTACAGCACTGCGAATGGCACTATGTACCACTCATGAGATCAAAGAGATGTTGTTCCTGACTGATTTTGTAACATCGCATTTTGTGACATCACATGCAAGTGGGATGGGCTATCATACTTCTTCTATCATTGCAGATGGCACCCTATTCCACTTGAGCGATCAAAGGAAGGTCAAATTCCTGACTGATTTTGCGACATTGCAAACAAGTGGGATGAGCTATCCTGATACTTCTTATCTCAAGAGGTTGCAGGTAAAATGAATTCACGTACTTTCGAAAGGTGGTGGAGGAAAACCCATACTTTTCAAGGATAGAAAGAAATTCAAGCCCTTTTCAAGGAAGGAGGTTCAAAATTCAAAGACCTTTCATTTTGAATGGGAATCATGAAGAGTCTCAATTTTGCAACATTTTGCAATATTTTATTGATGAAGTTCCGAACAAGGGTGTAAATATGTTGTGAACAGATCATGATCATATCCTAATTCGATCAAGATGGACCACTTCTGCAATTACTTTTCAGAAACTTTTCAGTTTTGGGTTACCCTAATTGATGAGGGTTAAATGTGGGGGAGGATATATATATAATGGCTTGTAGGTTTGAGAAATGAATCAAATGAATGCATGATGATCAGAAATACATTTAAAGAAAATATTTTACAATTTCCAGCCCTTGGAGACACAGTATAGTGTATCAAAAATGACAGTGATAAATTGTGGTATAACTTTCTTAATGCAGTTGAGACGTGACTTGGCATCTTTACTGATAATTTCTTTCAATAATGTGTACTTCAATGAAAATTAAACAACTGTTTCAAAATGCATTATACGCAAGGGTTCAACTCGAACCTCAAAAAACAAATTTATTGATTCTGAACAGATGTTCCAATGGCTTTTTACATTGATTGAGAAACAATTATACAATGTTTTCCAGTTCTGTCTCATGCAATTTGGGGGCTAGTTTCACTGTGCTGACTTCACAGGAAAATCCTGCATGTTCTGGAGACTGCTATACCCTGGGGGTATAGTGGGCAGTGCAATAGATAATCCAACTGAATCCTGTAGACTAAATATTTATTTATTTATTGGTGTTAAAGACACTATCAGCATCTATGGCCATATCATGTTAACCAATTGTTTATACTTAGTCTTAAGTCCACAGATTAATTTTATGTTAATAACTACTGCCCAGGCAGTCAACAATGATGTAATGAAAGTGTCAATAACACAGCAGCTCAATTGTCCAAGAAGGGACCGAACTAAATAGAAAGATCCAGTAATGCCAAGTCATTCACTCAAGTTTCTACAGAAAAGACATCACACCAAAGCTACATGTGAAATCTGAAAATGAAAGTGTCAATGAAACTGTAGCTTAACTTGACTGTGTGTTGTGTTTGATGAAAAGAATAATGTTTAATGTTTATGAAAGGATTATGAAATACCACAAGAATTGTGATAACTGAGAATATGTTAATTTCTGTTCCCTGTATGCAGTTTTCAATAAAAATAATTTGAGGTGTAGACTGAAGAATTGAGGGGTGGGTTAACATGTTAATGTATGTCAACCAAAGTTACCAAGTTGTAGTGAAATTATTCCAAAACGAGTCATTGTATCAAGTTAAAATGAAATCCCTTCATAAATACAACACGTAGACTTTGCTAAAGGAATCTTTGGTCACATGATGGCTCGGCAATCACGGTTGACCGATCATGACCAAAATAGGACAGTCTCATCTACTTATACCAAGTTATCATGCCAAGTTACAATTAAATCCCTTCATAAAAAGAACCTGTAGACAGTACTAAATGAATCCAGGTCACATGACCAGGTGGCAGTAACGGCTGACTGATCGAGACCAAAACAGGAAAGTCTCATCTAGACATCATATCAAGTTATCCTTCCAAGTTACAATGAAATCACTTCATAAATATGAACTGCAGACTGTGCTAAACAAATCTAGGTCACAGGTCTGTGTGGCCATCATGGTTGACCAAGCACAGCCAAAATAGGACGTTTTCATCTAGACATTATACTGAGTCATCCTAAGAAGTTACAATGAAATCTCTTCATAAATACGACCTGTAGATTGTGCTAAAGGGTTTTGGGCTCGGGCTCCAGCCATCTACAGGAGGAAGTGCACATGCACTATTATTTATTTATTGGAGGAGGCACAGTTATTTATTTATTTATTTATTTATTAGGGTTTAATGACACATTAACAGCCAAGGTCATATCGTGTCGGTGACAGTTTTATGGGTGGAGGAAGCCGGATTACCCGGAGAGAACCACCGGCAACGACGAAGAGCTGCCTGCACCCCAACATCGTAACTCTGCACTGCAGCAAAGAAGGGTTAGATTGGTTGAAGACATGCGCACCATTGACGTGCAGTACACCTTAGTACACGACGTCATCGTGCACCCATGTGGACAATCGGGGTGAAGTGCCTTGCCCAAGGACACAACGCGGGAGTCCAAATCGATCGCTCAGATGGTCAGGAGGAGGCACAGAATCAGGAAGTTGATTCTTGACCAAAAAAGAGCAATCAGTTGTGACAGTTACACTGTTAGCCACATTTCTGAAGAAAACCGAATGAACAGAAAGCGCATGAAGCTCACTGACACATCTGGCCAAAGCGAACGCAAGAAGGCAAGCAGTCTTATATGTCAGAAAAAGCATATCAGTCTCAGATAAAGGTTTGAACCAAACCCCTCCGAACAATGTAACACCCATGCCAAGTTCCATTTGGGTGTAAGACACAAAACTCAAGGCCTCTTCAGAGAAAAGTGCCGAAGCACTTTGGAGAGAAAGAGATATGACCGATGCACCGCTTTCCCACATAAGAGAAAGTTTCTGACAGCACTGACCTATAGCCTTTACTGGTAACAGGCTGAAGGCCCTTGGGGTCAAAAAGATATACCAGAAATCTGCAATTTGAGCGACTGACAAATTTTGGTAATCTACACATTGAGCTGCACCCCAGTGACAGAAAACTTTCCACTTAGCAGCATAAGTCATGCCAGTGGAATGTCGCCGTGATGCAGAAATGCACTCCACTGCTCGTCCCAAAAAAACCTCTACATCAGAGACTGGACCTGATAAAAGACAGGCATGAAGGGACAGGCTAGCCAGGTTGTTGTGGTACTTCCTAGGCCCGCCCTGGGAAAGATGATCGCGGCGTAGAGGAAGACAAAATGGCCGATCTGCTAACAGAGGCCGTAGCTGATTGATCCACACCTTCTGTGGAGACGGGTGTGATCAGAATGACCCTGCAACTGCAAGCACGCATCTTGAAGGAAGAACATCTGAGGAAGAATCGGTGCTGAAGGAAAAGCACAGTTGACACTTCCTGTCCAGTCGAGAGACAGAGTGTCCATCGCAAAGGCTAGTGGATCAGGACAAGAGGAAATAAAGGTCTGTACCTGATGATACTAGAGAGTGGTGAAAAGGTCGATAAGAGGATGGTCCCACTTTTCGCAAATCGTTTGAAACACCAAACAATGCAGCAACCATTCAGTGGGAAGGACACTATCTCGGGACAGGGAGAGGAAGATGCTGATACTCGCGGGGATGTGCCAAACTTCCCAAGCTACCAACAGAAGATCTCGAGATAGCCGATACATGGAAATCAAATGTGTGCCTCCTTGATTCTGGATGTAGGCCACCAGTAAATTTGTCCGAAAGAAGCAGGTCTGTGTGATTCAACAGGTGAGAGATCCATTGCTGAAAACTCAACAGAAGAGCTAGGAGCGGGTTGATATGAAGGGCCACCTGACTCGGTTCCACTCGCCATTAGTAGACAGACCAAGAGGATCTAACGTCACACCCCAACCCCAATCGCTGACATCGTCGATGCGTCCAGTCTGAGGTAGATCCAACTGAACACCCTGAGACAACCAGCTAACATTAGTCCAAGGGCGGAGGTGACATTGCAAGGACCGAGGAATAGTGAGTCGGATGCCAATAATCCAACAGGTGCGTTGAAGAGGTCGAACAAACAAGCGACCCAGCAGAATGAGATCTGTCACTGAACTGCAAAGGCTCAGCAACCAAAGATAAAGTCCTGGCCGAGACCGAGGAAAATCGGAGCAGGTCCAGAGTCAAGGCAGAAAGGATCAAAACCTGAGCCTTGGGAACAGACACCACATTGTGAAAAGTGTTGAAATCCATGCAAAAATGATGAAAATGCTGAGAAGGAATCAGATCTGACTTCTCGCTGACTTCTCTAAAACCAGCGATGCTAGCAGGGTAAGCAGCCGCCGGATATCAGACTCCAAAATGGCAGCATTGGGATACTGTTAGAGGATGTCGTCCAGATAAGCAGTCAACAATGACTGCACATGTGACATCAGTCAAGTGAAGGCCCAAGGAGTCAGGTTCAAACCGAACGGGAGAGCTTTGAACTGAAAGACACAATCCCGAAACGAGGTTTGAAGGTTTTTCTGTGACATCAATTTCATGTGAATCGACCATCGAACCAACCTCAAAGTCTCCATGCTGAAAGGAGGTGCTATGATGGACTCATTCAGGATACTCAGATTGATGACAGGATGAAGCTGGCCATTTTTCTTTTGGCACTAAGAAAAGTCTCGAGTAGAACCCTGGAGAGAGGGTGTTTCTGGCCACCTCGATCTTCCCTTTGGAGAGGAGATTGTCGATCTCTTGCATCCGAATGTCCCGATACTGAGGATCAGAAGGGACCCGAGTTGGGAGGGAAAGCCGAGATAAACAGGGGTGATGACGGAAGGACAGTCAGAGACCTGATTGGACGACGTCAAGGACTCAAGGATCCGACGTTATCTCTGTCCAAGGGTTGAAAAACAGCGACAGCCTTCCCCGAAACCGGAGGCGAATCAAGGGGAGGACCTTCATTTGCAGCCTCGATGAGGCTCCCAAGAGGAGAAACCACCCCCTCAGGAAGCAACAGAGTCCCAAGACTTTCCTCCCTGTGGCTGCAAGTGAGCCTGGCCACGTCGATGCTTCTTCTGAGCAGAAGGAGCAGATGAAACAGCCTGCTGACCGACGAGGCTGATGCGGCTGGGCACTTGGCGGGCCTGGAACAACCACCATCCATGGCAGCAGTTGGTCCAGTCGCTGCAACAAAAGCTGGTCCTTCAAAAAATGAAGAACCTTGTCAGAGACAGCCCCCACGGAACCATGGATCAGCTGAGGTGTCCGAACAAAGAAGCAGACCTCAGAACAGCATGCTGCTCAGAAGGAAGGAATGGAGACGTGTCCAATACTGCATCCTGGCGTGCAAGCTCCAAATTAGCTATGTTGCAGGTGTAAGCTTGCATCAGGTTCATAAGCGCCTCAGACAAAACATGCAATGATGCCTGTCCATCATCAAACTCCCCTGGCAGGAGGTAGGAAGCCAGGGCAGTGATGACATGATCCATGAGAGACAACATACCCAGCATCTCTAGGGAAAGGCCCACCATGAACTTTGGCTTAGCAAACCTGAGGGAAGAAGAATTCTCGTTCACAGTAGTCAACCGTTGGAAGACTGGTGGCCAGGCGGATTCATATCCAAGACCCTGAACTGCATTGGAGGCAGAAAAGTGTCCGATCATGAAAAAAAGGAACCCTTCAGGGTCTTGGAATGAATCTTGGCAACCAAGCCTTGGAAGGGCTCAACAACCCGAGCCGATTGCAGAGGGCACAAAATCCTGGAGCCAGAAGGCTTGACAGGGTTGCGGCACTCCACAGGTCACCGATGGCTAGTCTGAAGGCTGAATGTCTGGCAAGAAGCCAAAATCTAAATTTTAAGCCTGCCCCAAAGCAGACAAGGGGGCCCATCACCTTCAAGGAAATCATCATCCTCTGTGACAGAAGAGACATAGCCCAACTCAGGCTGACCAGCAGGAACATCCTGTGAATGCTGAGCAGCATCCAAAGGGCCAGGCGAGGAATGTTAGTGACCAACCAAAGAAGGTTGTGCCTCAGGAGGCACAGGGAAGCCAACTTGAGGGTTGCTAGAAAGCAACTGGTTGAGTGCCAGGGCGGCCTGCCTCAGCTCACTCTGAGAATCCTTTGGAGCAGCCACGCCTGACAGAGTGTCTTCCCAGTGAAGACTTCTGGAAGAAGAAGAGCCCAAATCCTCAGAAGGGACAGAAGTCGGTTGTCGATAAGCATACAAAGTAGGGGGATGGTGAGAAGACACAGAAGGATAGTCCCAAGAGTGATGAGGGCAGTCACTGGCCTCTGCAAAACAGAAGGCCCTGTCTGCAAATCCTTTAGAGAGACCGACGACGGACGTCAATCGGCAACTGGACCTGGAACACGGTGAGGAAACATTGGAGGATTGCCCCAAGAGTGACAGAAAACTGCCAATGGCCTCTGAGAACAGAAGGCCCCAACTGCCTATCCTCTGATACTGACGACAAGCATTGATCAGCAGCCAGACTTGAGACACGGTGAGAAATCACCGGAGGAAGGTCCCAAGAGTGACAGCTAACATGAGCCGTCACTGGCCTCTGTGAAATAGAAGGACCTGGTTGCCAATGTCCCAGCACCATCCTGCTAGTTGGCTCACCAGCAGTGGACTGCAGAACAAACGATTTGCACGCCCAGGTGTGAAGGAATCGCTGTCGAAGCGACAGAGCATTCCAACCGGCCCAGAGTAAACCTAGCCAGATAAGATGGGGCAGCCAAAAAACTTGCACAGCTTCGCTGAGAAGCCAGAGATGGCTGGGAGCCCTGCGAAACTGCACCAGATACAGCCCAGGGCCTCCAAGGTTGTAAACCATCTCCAGAAGAGATGGAAGGAAGACTATCATGCAAAACAGGAGGAAAATGAACAAATACCTCAGCAGTTGGAGATGATGCCAGCAGAAAATCAGAGAGAGAGCCTGAGTAGACCTCTGAAGAACATGTCGACGAAAACCGTCGCCTCAAGGGTGACCACTGGAGCCAAAAGAAAGGAGATAATAGTCCTCACTTCAGGTGTCCCATCTCCAGCACCACCAACAGCTGCAGAGAAATCTGTTACCGTAAAAAGCTGCCCAACATCCTGCGTGACAGATTCACCATGTGCACTCTTGGAAATATCCGAGGAAGCATACCTACCTTTACCCAGAGAATGATTTGTTCTAGCAATTGTTGCAGATGTTACAAGTACTATGTGAGTCATCAACATGTTTCATCTGCAAACAAGAAAGACAAGGAATAGTTTTAGGCATTGTCCAAAGGGTTGTGAGAAGTGAATTTAGAGGGGAAAACCCTACAAAGTCAACCAAATAACAAGACTTCTCACAGGTGGAAAACCAATCGCAATCGACATGGGTCGTGTTTTCGCATGTGAAGAAATCAAAGAACACAGTGAGAATACAAGCTAAAATTAGCATTAATATCAGAAAATAAATGTTTGTTTGTTTGTTGGTGGTTAACGTCACATATTTATGCACCATGGCTAATCGTGACACAACATGGAGATGAAGTCAAGTTTAGTCAATCGTTGATCAACATGTTGCCCATTTTAGAGGAGTTTCACCCCAAGCATTGGTGACTGGGTCCTATTTTACTAGTAAAGCGGAACTGGTTTACCACAGTAAACAAGTGCTGCTGACTTCCCGGGGTTCCCACGGGGACAGAAAATAAATAAATAATTTCAATTTGGAATTGACGCCATGGTAGTTGCACCTGCGCATGGTAATGCAAGAGGTGTGCAGGGAGAGTATCTATAATTTTGAGCGCCAGTCTCGCTTAACCCTTTCGATCTTTACAGTGCTTTTGTACTCTCCTACTTTTCCAAATTCGTTTGGAAAAGTTATTAGCGCTTTAGTTAAGTTCCCGAAGTAGGGTTTGCACTTACATTACAGCCAATTGTAAACAATTGTAAATGGGCTGAAAAGAAAGAACATTCTCATCTAGACATTATACCAAGTCATTCTACCAATTTAAAATGAAATCCCTTCATAAATACAACCTGTATATTGTGCTAAAGGCTTTTGGGTTCGAACCTGTACAGCAGTCATGGTTGACCAATGAAATTTAGTGATGATTGAACAAAAACTACGGGGTGTAGTCTGTGCTAAAGAAAATATGAACAGACTCACAGATGTCTGCATGATGGCAATAGCTTATCTTGACTTTGTCAAGTTAAGCTAAAAAATTTAAAAAATAAAACACAAAAAAGTTAAAGATTTGAATATTTATTTACTTTTTGTGAGCATTATCTTACTTTTAAAAGTGAAAAAAAAAATTGGAAAAGCTTTAATTCTTTAAATCTTTCTTCCTTAAGGTAACAAAAACTAGGCTAAATATGAAATAAATTATATATATATATGTTTCATTCAATGCTATACTCATAAACAGCGACCTCTAAATTGAAAATATTGTCTTAAGACCTTTGATATATGAGAAAAAAATGTTCTATGCATGTACGCACTCTAAATCCTTCAAATTGAATTTTGGACCAAAGAAAAAAAATTACCTAATTGGCACCCGGAGGGGTGTGTGTATGTTTGTTGGGGGAGGGGGAGGGGGTTATTATAGGAGTCAAATGTTTTTCCACATGTGGTCACTCTAAATCCTTCAAAATGCATTTTGGACCAAAGAAAAAATTGTCTAATTGGAACTAGGAGGAGTTGTGTTATAGGAGTCAAATTGGTGGGGGGTGGGGGGGGGGGGTGTTATAGAATTCAAAATTTTTTTCAAAAATATTTCTATAACAAAGGGCAATAACTCCCATAATTTTCAGGAGATATCGGTGGTCATCAAACTTGACGTTGGCATGGTTGCTATCGAGACATATACCAAACAGAATTGAAATCTGTTAACTATTGTTCAAGTATGCCATAAACAAAGTTTGGATGATGGACAGATGGATGGATGGACGGACAGATGGGTGGATGGAGCTCTACGCTATATCCTGGGGGGATAATAATGTGACTTTAATGAAAGAGATATTATTGAATGCTGTACTCAGATATCAACCTCTAAATTGTAAATGGACAGTCATAAATCTATTTGAATCACACTTTATAAACTATGAGATGATGGGGTTGGGGAGATGACTAGGCCAGGATCTCTTTCCTTCAACCATGCATGTAAAAATATCTAGATGAGAAAGTTAATGACACACTGTAGATTATGCAGCATTTATGAGCTACATGTCATCATTATCTATATTATGTTTCATTAAAGTAAATTGTGTCATAATTATTGACTTTTTATTATCTATCAGAAGAGAAAAAGCTTGAAAAAAATATGAGCCATATGGCAGTCATTCTTGGCAGCCAACCATGATAGAAATACATTTATACCATGAGTACCTATTCTACTATATAAGAAAAGCCTATGACATAAATTTTAGCTTTACACACCAACCGCGGTGAACACGCCAGAAATGGGATTTCAATAGTCAAATTTTACACCTACAGTAGAACTACATCCAAGTAGACCTTTGTTGACGTTGACCTGAATGCGAACTTGTCTAAATTTATCGCACGTTGCCTCGCAGAGTGAAATAAAAGTGGCAATTATTTATTACGTTTTTAAATGGGTTTACCTCATAAGATGCCAAAAGTTAAGCAAACATGCAATGTCTCATGTTAAAAAAGCATCCATAACTCGAAATAGTATGTTATTATTGTTCCATTTTGTTTCTACGATAAAATTGACAGCAGAAGTACCGCCCAACGAAGCTCATATAAACAAACACAGATTCGCATGTATGTACGTCTGCTGTTCAGTAAAATTGAGAAAAAATAATAGCGACTCTTAATAATCTGACGATCATGGTATAAATAAAATATACCCAAAGTTGCTTGGTGTACCAAATGTTCACTACTCGTGGTGAAGTGGTGTTAACCATGCACCAAAGGCTCGCAGTTTAAGTTAACACCACTTCACAACGAGTGGTGAACATTTGGTACACCAAGCTACTATGGGTATATTCTATATGTACAACATTCTCATTCACTCATCATACTAAGTCATCCTGCCAAATTTCATGAAAATTGATCCACAAATGCAACTTGAAGGGTGTGCCGAAGAAATCCAAGGTAGCTCCCATGGTGGATATTAAGGGAGGCCAACAATGAAATATTACAGCATGATTTACTCATCATATTAAGTCAACCTGCCAGATTTCAACAGAACTGATGCACAAACATGGAAGCCAATGTGACCAGCTGACTGACCAACATTATGCATTCTCATCTACAGTACGGCCACCGTAGACAGGTCACTTTCCTCAGGTGGGCAATAGTTCCACGGACGTAATAATATTAGATTCCAAACACTAACTAGAGGTACTGTGAGCAAACTCACAAAGTGATATCCCCCGCGCCTGAAATGTGTAAGTTAGATTATCTCCCCTTGGAAATGTCAGAACAGAATTATATTGCTTCATGCACATCTTCATATGCAGTTCTTCCATTGCGTAAAGTTTCATGAAAATTCTTCAAACGGTTTAGGAGGAGTTGCGCTTACAAGGATGGACAGACGGTATAAGTTAGATTATCTCCCCTTGGAAATGTCAGAACGGAATTATATTGCTTCATGCACATCTTCATATGGAGTTCTTCCATTGTGTAAAGTTTCATGAAAATTCTTCAAACGGTTTAGGAGGAGTTGCACTTACAAGGATGGACTGACGGTATAAGTTAGATTATTTCCCCTTGGAAATGTCAGAACGGAATTATATTGCTTCATGCACATCTTCATATGGAGTTCTTCCACTGTGTAAAGTTTCATGAAAATTCTTCAAACGGTTTTGGAGGAGTTGTGCTTACAAGGATGGACAGACAGACAGATGGACAGACGGACGCTCCAACATTTCGGGTTTATGGGCTACCAAAAAAACATTTTGTATGTCCAAAACCTTATTTTACCCAGAACCCCACCCCCTCCACCCTAGAACTTATATTTAACCCCAACCCCACCCCTCCACCCAAAAACACACCCTAACCCTACCCTACCCTACCCTACCCCACCCTGACCCTAAACCCTAAAAGCCAACCCCAGACCCTAACCCCCACCCACCCCTGGGACCTAACCCCCACCCCACCCCACCCCACCCCTGACCCAACACCACCCTAGCCAAACCAATGGGATTAGGAGCTATTTTTCGGTTTAAGGGCTACTAAAACTAAAACCCCACCCCTGACCCCAACCCTTACCCCCCCCCCCCCCTCCCGGGACCTTACCCTCCCCAACCTTAAGCCCTACTCTGGGGCTACCCCTAACCCTAACCCCACCCCACCCCACTCCTAACCCTAACACTACCTTCATTTGGAGGTAGCCCCTAATAATAATATCCCCTAAACCCCCAATGTTGGCCCGGACAGACGGACGGATGGACGGACGGACAGACAGACAGATGGATGGAGAGAGTGCAATCCTATAGTCCCCTTACGGTTCCCGTAGGGGACTAAAAATAGTGTGAGCAACTCCTGAGGCAGAAGCAGATGGTCCTGAATTTTGATGAAATTCATCCACCCTCTCTGCATCCAGACAGTTGGACAGATGGACAGACATTTGGACAGATGGACAGACTGATGGAAAGACATACAGGCAGCAGAGAGATGCATGTAATCCAGTATACCCCTCAAACTTTTCGAGAATATAACAACCTCTTCTGGCACTCTACAACAAACGGTAATGAAACAATTATTTCTGAATAATATTTTGCTAAATTAAGGCTCCTCCTTGCTTGAAGCATGTTATCTTTGAAAAAATACTCATGTTACAAATCATGTTTGAAAAATAATTTAGTGCTCAATACTCTGAGCTCTCGCAGACGTAGACTTGGTCAGAGTCAGGGCGAAAGCTTAGAGAATCACTGCCCAAGTTGCCCGGGGAACCAGCACCATATTCAGCTGAGTATGGAAGGTCATCCCCAGATGACAAAACGACTGACAAAACGACTGAGAAGGGACCAGGTCCGACTTCTCTTCATTGACTCTGAACTCTAGTGACTAGAGCAGGCTCAACAGTGAACAGTGTGTCGACATCGGACTCCAGAAGAGCAGCAGTGCCACTGGAGGATATTGTCCAGATACTCCATAGTAGTCACCCTGGACAGTGTGCGATGGAAAGCTATCACATGTGACATCAGTCGGGTGAAGGCCCAAGGAGCCAGGTTGAGGCCAAAAGGCATGATCTTGAACTGGTAAACTCGTCCTAGAAAAGCAAACCTGAGATACTTTCGCGATATCCAATGAATCTCAACGTGAAAGTAAGCATCTCACAGGTCGATGCTGGAAGCGAAATCTCCCAAGTGAATGCAGGGGCAAACCGACCTGAAAGTCTCCATGCTGAACTTGGGAGCAATGATAGACTGGTTCAGGATACTCAGATCGATAACCGGTCAGAGTCGGCCATCGTTCTTCGGCACCAAGAACAGGCTGGAATAAAATCCTACTGAATGAATGTTCTTGACAACCTCGATCGCCCTCTTTGACAGGAGATTGTCTATCTCCGTGATCAAAAGTTTGTGACGTGAACCATCTGAAAGAACTTGGGTTGGAAGTGGCACCCTTGACAAAGAAGGGTGCCTCCCAAGGGGTAATCTGCCGACCGGACCGAACAACATCTAACACCCAAGAATCGGATGTGATCGAGGCTCAACGATACACTCTGATATCCTTCCTCCAACCTGGGACAAATCAAGGTGAGAGCCTTCATTTCAAGCTCCAGAGAGGCCTGTAAGAGGAGAAACTACCCCCACTGCCAGCATAAAGATCCTGAGACCTCCCTCTGGATTGCGACACTTATCCTTACCACATGAGTAAGAGGAAGAAGCTGCAGCAGGAGGATCAGCCCTTGTCTTCAGAGGAAGCAGAAGGGCATTTGTTAGGCTTGGAACAGCCCAGGTCTCCAACAGAAGGCGGATCAAGCTGGCGAAGCAGCAGCTGATCTTTGGAATGATGCAGGATCATCCCGGACCGTCGCCATGGAATCATGGAACAGGCGCAGACCCACCAAAGAAGCGGATCAAAGAGCAGTGTGCTGCCCTTCAGGAAGGGAACGGCTTGTGTCCAACACATTCTCCCGGCGAACTAATTGCAAATGAGCCATGTTACAGGCATGCATGTGAGTAGATGCATGAGCACCTTAGAGATCACATGCAAAGGAGCCTGTATGCCGTCAAACTTATCTGAAGGCAGATAAGCAGCCAAGGCAAAGGCAATGTGATTCGAGAGAGAAAGCATGCCAAGCATCTCTCTGGATAAGCCCAACAGGGACTCCAAAGTCACCACAGGAATAATGGCTGACTTGGGCTTGGAAAGCCCGAAGGAGGAGGAGACCTGATCCAAGACCGTCCACGTCAGGCTGACCGACAAATTGGCAGAATCAAAGGAATGATAATGAACAGGGAGAAAAAGGTATCAGCCATAGTGAAGAACTTCATAGAAGTCTTCATAGCCTTGGAACTCAGCTCAAGAGTCCAATGTTGCAAAATCTTCGACCACTTGTACCAAGTGGTACGGTCAAAGGTGCCAGAAGCTGGTTGCTCCACAGGCTGTAGGCGCGCGACTGATGATTGCAGCCTGGCTGAAACCTCTGGCTGGTCCGACGGTCTGAATTCCAGAAGAAACTCAAACACAAAGTCAAGAGCTGCACCCAAGTCAGAAGACTGATGACTCTCAACATCAGGTGTGTCTGACCAATCCCCTGAGTCGGACGAGTGCCATCTCAGGCATACCAGACGATTCCTCCCATGGTGAAGGAACACCAGGGGGATCAGAAAGTGGCCTGCTTCAAGTCCAGGAGGTGGTGCTGTGGATGGCACCTGTAAGCCACTAGTAGCCTCAGTGGAGGCAACAGGAAGGCTGTTGGAAAGAACATGCGTGAGCAAAGAGAGGGCCTCCCTAAGCTCAAAATCTGTATCTGCTGGTTCGACGTGGGAAAGTGGCTTCGCATCTGACCCTCTTAACCAGGAAAGGGTCATGATCCTCTAGAACACCCGATGCCAGGCGATGGGTGGCAGCCAAAACATCTGAATGCAGATGTTTATAGTATGTATGAGTATGGGAGTATGAAATACCTCGAGGATCTGAAGTGCGGGAACTCGGGAGAGTCGCCGCAGAACTTTGAGGGACAGAAAATGCGCTGGTCCCTCAAAACTGGCCAAAGGACCAGAATGCATAGACAGACGCGCAACAGAGTCCATGGTGACCCAACCATGGGCATCTGAATCCGAAGCAAAACCTGCTGTGCTCAACAGCTGAGAGACCACAACAGAGGAATCGGCCAGCAGCCCCTTCCGACATCACCGAGTAGAAGCCAGGGAAGGCTGAGGCTGATATCTCACATCCAAATTAGCAGATATCACAGTAGACCCCTGCAGGGATATGCTGCGGCCTGCCAAAACAGTGACCACAGATGTTTCCGACGGAACAGCAGCTGCAGAAGATATGTCGAAAGTTGTTGAAACTGGTGGAAAAGCGGAGAGAGCAACCAAGCTTGGCTCAAAAGGAGGAGTCACAATCCTAGTGACAGCCTCAGATGTCAACTGGAGAGGGACAACAGTCCTGGAACCAGGCATCTCTTCACCGGACATGTCAACAGCTCCCCGCAGTATCCACTGCAACAATAGGCTGCAAATCCCCCACCGAGGGGGGTAGACCTCTCACCAAACGTAGTTGTTTTTTGGGAGGTCCCAATCAATAGCTTTCCCCATTCCTGTGTGTGTGGGAAGAACGGCCACGAGAACGCACCACACAGAAACCCAAAAGGTGGATGCCCAAGACCCACAGAAGAACACCCATTACATGTGGAGCATGAAGCATGAGACTCGTCAACATGCTTCGGCAAAAGGCACTGCCCACAAGGAACAGTCCTGGGCATAGCAGAGGTGAGAGAAGTAGAAGGGAAGTAGAAGGGATGGTGAAATAAGAAGCAGAATACCCCCAAGCCTGGACTTTTAAAAAATCCAGGGGAGCTACTACGGCTTACCTAAACCTGTGCCAGGAGAGCTATTCTGTACTTTGTGTGCTTAGTTATTAGTAAGGAAATTAGAGGTTTAAGGAGAGCTATCACAGCTGTTAAGGAGAGCAATTATGGCTCTCCTTAAATTGATTTTGCAGGAGCGGGAGCTGCAACTCCCCTCAAATGACCAGGCTTGCGCCCTCAACTACTAGAGGAAGGTGGCAGGAAATAAAGTCCCGATGGGAACACAACAGAACCCAAACAGCCAAAAGGGACCCAAAAGGCAGAAATTCAACCCTCAATGGAGGGGAGAAATGCTGCCAGAACAGCCCCCACTGACACCTAACTCCAAAAGCAATATCCAAAGGGATAGCATAAATATGTTAATCCAAAAACAAAGACCGAATATACAAAAAACATAGCCCTGTTTATTCAATGGTCAGCAGATCCATAATTCAGCACAGGAACATAGTGTACATGAGTTGAATTATTACTGTATCAGAGCAAATCAAAATGCATCTTCCTAAGATGGTGGAAGAAAAAAGAATGACATGTTGGTTATACGTCTGTGCACTGGTACCAGAAGCCGTGGATTAGTACTAGGGGAAGAGTGTCCCCTACTGGGTGTGTACCGGTCACACTTGACCCAGTTTTGGCTTATTTTCTCTTGGTGCTTTTGCACCACTTTTCTTTCCAAAATCACTTGGGAACGAACAAAATGGCGAGTATACTTCCGAGTTAGGGACTTCCTCTGTAATGCAAAGCTGTTGTAAACAATTGTAAGGTAGGTTGTTAAGAAAATGGGAAGTCTGCTTGCTACTGATCATGCAAGAGAAGTTTCGCCAAAATTGGAAGGTCAGGAGGAAATGGGATCGGGCAGATGATAGACTGATATTCGGGGGATTTCTATATCACCCCTTGAGTACAACAAGGTGCCAGCTACCAGCAACAATGCGTTAGCATTGCAGATGGCACCTTGATGAAGTCAAGGGATGATATAGTAATTTTTATTGCACTCAAGGGATGATATAGTCCCGATATTTGTTGCATTATTCAATGGAAGAAAGCATCCCCATTTTCTGTATAAGGTTTCGGAGTATAAAAAATGACCACACTGAAAGCAATGTACAAACTGAATCAATAAATCACCGTTTATAATGCAACGGTTAAAAAAATGTAAACTCTAGGGTGGGGCCAAAATTCATTGTCCGCCATTACGATGATAAAGTATATACTGCCACACAAATCTCGCTTGAACAAACTTAATTTTACACTTTAAAAGGAAGTTCAATACCAAATATCAAGTCACTGCATTAATCAGTTCATGAGAAGATTTTTGAAAAACATGGATATCATCCCCACACCTCATGTTATGCTGACCTGTTGGTAATTAGCAACTCAAACTCTTTAAATCTGAAAAGTCAGAAGTGGTTCTTTGTTAGGACATTGTACAGATACATATGATTACAAAAAATCAACCAATTCCAAACAGCCATCTACAAGTTATTGGATGGAAGAACAAGTGTGATAAACAGACAAGCACAAAGCAGTATTTCTGCAACCCACCCCCCCCCCCCCCCACCCCCAAGAAATAAAGACGAGGCTGCATGGGGCCTGAAGCGCTGACCTTGAACAGAACCTGATATAAACCAAGGCCACGAATGAATCTACATTAAGCAATCAATCTCCATAGGATCATTTGTCAATCCTTGAGCTCCTCAGTAGTAACTAAAATAACCCAAGCATCATGCATTTTCTTCGGTCAATCATAATGTACAAAGTGGAGCTCCCCTATGGAGCCCCTTGATATATAACCTATGTGGCTTAATCTTAGTTACACATATCCTGAGGGTACTTAATAAACATGGCTCCTTATAAAATTAACTTGGAATTATGTTTTTAGCACACATGGAGTCCCACGATAGCTAGGGTTAATTTTTTTCATTTAAATCAAATATCTGTTTCCCACTTATGCTGCATATCAAATTTTTTTAAAATCCGACTAAGAGTTCTGAGTAGCGAACTAGAGATGTTGTATACCAAATATGAAAGGATTCTCACTGGTGGATCAGAAGATTTTTAAAGAAATTTCTTTATATTGCACTAAGTTAAAATTTGGGTTACCATAGGGAGCCCAAATATGAACCCAGGGACCCAATTTGAACAAACTTGAATCTGACCCCACAAGAGATGTTGTATGTCAAATATGAAAGAATTTCTGACTGGTGGATCTGAAGAAGATTCTTTTAAGATTATCCCAAGATTGCACTAAGTTAAAATTCAGGCTTCCATGGGGAGCACAAATCTTAACCCATGCAGTCGAGTTGAAGAAACTTGAATCTGATCCCCCACCCCCCCAAAAAAAAAAAAAATCCTGAGATGTTAGATATTAAATATGAAAGGATTCTGCCTGGTGAATCTGAAGAAGATATTTTTTTTAAAAATTCCTCATATTGCACCAAGTTAAAATTTGGGCTCCCATAGGAAGCCCAAATATTAACCCCGAGTCTCGATTTGAACAAATTTCAATCTGATCCCCCTTGAGATATTGTATACCAAATATGAAAGTATTTGGATTGGAGGTTCTGGAGAAGATGACTTTTTAAGAAATAAATTACTCAGTTAAAATTCAGGCTACCATAGGGAGCCCAAATATAGGCCCAGGGTCCCGATTCGAACAAACTTGAATTTGATCCCCTAGAAATGATGTATACCAAATATGAAAGGATTCTGACTGGTCGATCTGAAGAAGAAGAATTTTAAAGATATTTCCTTATATTGCACTAAGTTAAAATTTGGGCTTCCATAGGATGCCCAAATATGAGCCAAGTGGCCCAATTTGAACAAACTTGAATTTGACCCCCTAGAGATGTTGTATACCAAATATGAAAAAATTCTGACTGGTAGATTTGGGGAAGATTTTGAAAAAAAATTTTCCTCATACTGCACTAAATTAAAACTTGTGCTCCTGTCAGGCTTGGGGCGAATACTTTGTAAATGTATTCGAATATGAATCTGAATACTTTGAAATTTCATAAATACGAATATGAATACAAATACACAAATTTTCAAATGTATTTGAATACAAATACATTACAATGTATTCATGAATACATTTTTGAATACTTGAATACCTTTTAAATTAGAAGTATTTATAGCAAGGCCTTTAAGTTTTTTGTTTGTTGGGTTAAAAGTCATTTTTAAACTGATGGTCCTTTAGCTGAAGCTTTAATTGTGCTTACCATGCTTTGTTGGAAAACTAAAGTAATTACCTGACGGGAAATCCACTCTATGGGTGTCGCAGTAATTAGACTACTCTCCATGGACAACACATCACAAAATGTGAGTGGATTACCTCTAAAAAATCACAGACTGGCATTTCCTCCTGAACGTTAAGTATTAATTGCAATGACACCACATAAAAAGAACTAGTAAAGTTTTAGCCAATGCACTTCATGGTTAAACCTGGAGGTCTGTTGGCTGAAAGTTTGCTAACAGCAATAGTATTTTCTTTATAATATTTACGTGCTTTCACCAATTATAATTAGACATACTGGAACAAAGGTGACCTTAAACAGGAATAAATAAATAAATATGTGTTTTCACTGTAAAATAATGGATAAATAGAAAAACTTTAAATAAATCCAAAAATTTTAGAATATAATATCATTGAATAACTGAGTTGTGTCCAATAACACAAGTTTTTTTGTTTTATTTTAATTGGCCATGTTTTCAACAATTTAAAAAGCCATGGGGATATGTGGCCATTGTTACACAAAGAGGTTGTATTGTGACAAGTCAATTGATAATTAAGTCTATTGTCTGCTTTCAATGCATAAATTTCAGACAAGGTGTTTGGTGGTATATAAGTAATATCAGGGATTATTAAGTCTTTAATATTGATATGAGGTGTGAATTTGTTGTCTGGAGTCCATGGGCTTGATCTGCGAAAACCTTTTATTCAGTATATGGTTCTTTAATTCCAAAATATAGAAAGTATTCAAAATGTATTCATGAATACAGCCCAAATTTTAATGTATTTGAATACGAATACGAATACATGTTTTCATAACATTCCGTGAATACTGAATACATGTGAATACTTGATAAACTGTATTCGAATATGACTGAATACAAATACCCCAACCCTGGCTCCTATATGGAGCCCAAATATAAACCTAGGCACTCAAATTGAAGAAACTGAAATCTGATCTCCCTAGAGATGTTGCATACCGTTCGGATTGGTGGATCTGGAGAAGATTTTCAAAGAAATTTCCTCATATTGCACTAAATTAAAACTGGAGGGGGGGGGGGAGGGGGGAATAGGGAGCCCAAATTTCAATCCAGGTTCCCGATTTAAACAAACCTAAATCTGATCTCCCTAGAGATGTTGTATACCAAATATGAAAGGATTCTGACTGGTGGATCGAAAGAAGATTTTTAAAGAAATTTCATCATATTACACTAAGTTGAAATTTTGAGCTACAATAGTGAGCCCAAATAGGTGCCCTGAAAAAATGGCACAGGAAAAAATGGCACACTTTTTTGACTTACTAGGAAAAAATGGCACTCCAAAAATGCTATTTTTTGAGGGGGGCGGAAAAAATGGCACAGGAAAAAATGGCACACTTTTCCAATTACCTAGGAAAAAATGGCACACTTTTTTGACTTACTAGGAAAAAATGGCACACAAAAAATTATCATTGTTTGTTTTTGTTTTTTTTTCAAAGAAAAGTGGAATATTAAACTGGGTATGATAATATATATTGTTTTATAAACACTGCCATATGGTACATTAAGCTTGGTGTTTAGTTGGCTTGAATGTAAGCTTAAAGTATTGTGCAACACAATTACTGTTATTACAGTGTACACAGACAGCAAGCTGAGTTGTATTTTATGTCTCTAACTTCAAATGAACAACACCTTCCACACCTCATCACTTTGTTTTTGTATCAACCCTCAGTCTTTAAAATAACTGAGTAGATCAGCTATATAAGTTTGAAATTAGATGGCTCAGCAATACCTGAACTGAAAAGCATGGAGGTAATACAGTCAAATAAAGGAGGCCTGAAATTGTGCCATGAAGGTTACATGTACACAAAACAAGTTACAAGAAAAGAAACCATTAGATGGAGATGTGTGAAACGCACTACTTCCTGCACAGGCTCTTTGGTGACAACAATTGAGCTTTCCAATCCAGTGGTTAAGACGCCGCATAATCATGATGCAGATGACTCTTCAGTATCAGCTGCAAAGTGTAAAATGGAAATGAAAAAGCAGGCCAAGATTACCCTTGATAAACCTAATCAGATCTTTACAAAGTGCACTAGTATTTTGCCCACTGAGGCACAGACAAGATTGGTTTCTTCTGATTCATGCAAGAGATTAATAAGACTTCACCAAAGTGAACATTTCCCCCGAGATCCACAGGATATACGTGATTTAGTAATTGAGGGGTCGTGGACTCAAACCAGTGGACCATCACCAAGACCTTTTCTCATTTATGATAACGTTCCTGAGGCCGAAAGCAGGGTTGTTGTATTTTCTACAGAACAGTGTTTAAGGTTATTGGCAAATGCCAATGTTTGGATGATGGATGGTAACTTTAGCATGGCACCTAAACAATTCAAACAAATCTATGTAATTCGTGTGCCTTTAGGTGAATCTGCAGTGACTGTTGCCTATGCACTTTTACAGAGGCAAACTCAGGATACTTATGAGGAAATGTTGCGAGCCATTATTGATAAGTGTGATAGCCATGAACTCTACCCCAACCCAACAATTGTGATAACTGATTTTGAAGTTGCCGTTAGACAGGCTGTGGTGACTGTATTTGGCACAGATGTAAATTTACAAGGGTGTTTCTTTTCCTACCAATTGTGCCATTTTTTCCTGGTTGATTAGGGAAGAGTGCCATTTTTTCCTGTGCCATTTTTTCCTCCCCTGTGTGCCATTTTTTCCTAGGGTGTCAATAAAGTGTGCCATTTTTTCCTGTGCCATTTTTTCCTAGATTCCCCAAATATGAACTCAGAGACCCAGTTTGAACAAACTTGAATCTGAGATGTTATATACCAAATGTCAAAAGCATTCTGACTGGTGGGTCTGAAGAAGAAAATTTTTAAAGCTTTTTTCCCAAATTGCCCCAAGTTAAAATTTGGGCTCCTGCCCAAATATGAACTGAGGGACTTCATTTTAACAAACCATATTAGTATGGCTGTAGGTTAACAATATGGCAGACCATTTTCTCTCCCTAACTCAGTAGCACTTGTTTATACGTATATTATGGCCAACACCATCTAAGAATTCATGTATACTCTTGGTACCATTCACTCGATCTTGGCATAGACTTTTTAGTCTTCTCTGAAGTTGTCTATTTGCCAACGTAACACGTTTCTTTGGAGGATTACCTACAGAGTCTTGGTTAATTACAGTTCGCACCATCATCAGGGAGAGGAAATCAGTTCGTTTGGTGGACACATACAAGGACCTAATTAGTAAGCTACTTAGCAGGAATGCTCGGATCATCGTTTCAGGGGTGCTCCCCGTTATGGGTGGTGGGAATGAGAGGAACTCGCGGATTATGGCACTAAACGAGGAGCTGGGAGAGCACTGCAAAGACTTGGGAGTACATTTTATTGACCACTGGGATTCATTCTGGGGACAAGGAGAGTTGTATGGGCGAGACAGATTGCATTTAAGTAGGATGGGTACAGACCTGTTGGGCCAAAAAATCTTACAGGTGGCTGGGCCTTTTTTGGAGAAAAGGGGGGTAGGGGACCACTGCCGGTAACCCAGAGTGGCACAAATGCTGGGAACATAGGAAGAACAACAAACATGCACAATACAGGGACATACCAGGGTTATAATAATGTGCCAGTGATGACAAAAAAACAAAGATTCATTAAGTTTGGGTACTGCAACATCCAGGGTCTGCACAAGAAAGTAAGCGAAATATCAACAATGATGGACGAAGGAGACTTCGATATAATGGGTCTAAGTGAGACGTGGATACGACGGGATGAGCGGGTTGATCAGATGAAGGGTTGCGTGTGGATAGGAGCTGGGCGAACTGAGGGTCAGAAACGGGGTGGGGGAGTTGGCATCTACGCTAAAGAGGAATTACAGCCCTCATTGATTACAGATCTCACAGAAGCAAGGACTCAGATTCCAGTATCCAACGAAATAGTCTGGGCAAAAATCAAGTTAGGAAGCAGGAGTGTTGCCGTTGGTGTTGTATACTTAGCAGTGGAGGGAAGTAAGCCCGAGTGGAATGATTCAATATATACAACTCTTAGATCGAATATCACAGAGCTTGGGAGCAGAGGGTTCAGTATTGTCCTAATGGGGGACTTCAATGGGCACATCGGGGATAAGGAGGAGGGCATACAGGGAGGTGATAGGAAAATTAACACGAATGGGAGGAAGATGTTGGACCTATCAAAAGAGCTTGGTTTAAAGATCCTGAACAGGGATGCGAAATGTAAGGGTAAATGGACCTGGGAGAGGAACGATAAGAAAACAATAATTGATTATATACTCACTGACATTAGCGTATGGAGGGAGGTTATAGATGTAGAAATAGATGAGGAGGGAAAAAATGACTTGGGTAGTGATCACAACCTGATAACAGTTAAGATTATGGGCAAAAAGACGAATAGAGACAGAAATACCTTCAAGGAAGTTTGGGGATTAAAACAAGGAGCCGACTGGAAGCAGTTTCGGGAAAAACTAAAACCAAATCTTGAATGTATACCTAGGGATGCAAATGTCCAGAGTATTTCAGATGGCACAGTAAATAGCCTAACAGAGGCAGGGAAGGAGTGTATAGGAAGGGTGAGGGTCCCAACGAGAGAGCTTGGATACAGGGTTAACGAGGGACTGAAAAAGGCTATAAAAGAAAGGAAGGTAAAATGCGCTGCTTACAGAAGAAGTAGGAAGCTTAAAGGGGTGGATAACAATGACACGAGACTAATGAAAGGAGAATATGAACTGGCACGGAAAAAGGTGAATGAGATAAAGGATAATAATAGGAAGGAGCGCAATTGCAGTCTTGCCAGAACAATAAAGAAAACGGGGGGTTCGAGCTCAAACGTATTTTGGAACTGGGTAAATAAACGGGGGAAAAGTAGTGTGCAGAGTATCAAAGTGGATGGGGAAAGTACAGAAGATAAAGGCCGTATCGCTTCAGAGTTAGTCAAGCACTGGGAAAAGATAAACGATAGGCGATGGGGCAGTGGGTCCCCACCAAAAAGAAATACACTGGTGGAGGAGAACCTATCCAATCGTGTATGTAGCGAAATAACGGCAGAAGAAGTGCGGAACGTGGTCTCGAAATTAAAAAATGGTAAAGCGGGAGGGACTGATGAAATTCCGAACGAATTCCTCAAAAATGGAGGGGAGGCACTTATTGAAGTCCTGACAAACCTTTTCAACCTGGCTCTGCGAAAGCAAGAGGTCCCCAGAGAGTGGAGGGAAAGTAAGGTGTCGTTCATACACAAAAAGGGGGATAAGGAAGTTCTAGATAACTATAGGGGGATATCAGTTAGTAGTAACATCGGAAAAGTATTCTGTAAGGTCATATACGGTAGACTAGAGGAAGTTATAGAAGAGAAAGGTTTTTTAGGAGAAATTCAAAATGGTTTCAGGAAAGGACGAAGAGTCACTGATCACCTATTTACACTCACCCAACTGATAGAATCAACAAAGGCTGAAAAGAAAAAGATGTTTCTGGCATTTCTAGATGTGAAAAAAGCGTACGACCGAGTGTGGAGGGAAGGTATGTGGCGAAAGCTCGAGGGCATCGGACTGGGGGGTGACTTTGTGGGAATCATGAAAGCACTGTAAACAGATGTGCAAAGCCAACTCAGTCTAGGGAGTATCGCTACAAAACGAGTCCCTATGGATATAGGCCTCAAGCAGGGGTGTATCTTTTCACCGATTTTGTTTGCATTGTATGTTAAAGATTTAGGGGACGAACTAATTCAGAGTGCGGAGGGGGTAAATGTTGGAGACATAAAGATACCAGGCTTATTCTTTGCGGACGACATGGTGTTAATGTCTAGAACTGAACAGGGGCTAGAGAAACTGCTGGAAATTGTTGGTAGATATGGGAACACTTGGCGGCTCGAACTAAATGAAAATAAAAGCAAGGTAATACCCGTTGGACGCAAGGTAGATATGACGAAGAGATGGAGAGTGGGGGAGTTCTCAATCCCCGAAGGGGAAAGCAAACAAATCACTGTAGGAGAAACGGGAGAGTATGAGTATCTAGGGGTAAGCATAAATATAACGGGAAGAGGGGTGTACAGAAATTACTCAGCCAAACTGATTCTGAAGGGGAAAAGAATTCTGAACCAACTAAAACTTTTAGGGAAAAATAGTTTCAACAAGGTCTTTGTGGGGAAAACACTGTGGGAGAGGGTGGGTTTACCAAGTATAACGTATGGCACGGACGTGATTCCATTAAACCAAACCGTTACTAAGAAGTTGAAAAATGATGCCGGCAGATGGATAACAGGGTCGAGTAATGCTGCAGCTTTGGAAGCAGTAAGGGGGGAGCTTGGGTGGATGAAAATCAAGGACAGGGTAGATTTGGGAAAACTGTGTTACTTTAACTACTTGAGAAACCTGCCTGACAACCGGTGGTGCAAATTGATGCTCGATACCATTTGGAATTCTAATATAGAAACGGGGTGGTCAAAACATGTGAGGGAACTAATGGACAATTACTCTATAGAGGTCACAAACATAGAAGTAGGAATGAAAGAAGGCAAAAGGTTTGTCAAAGAGAGAGTCATGGAAGATTGCAATCGAAACTGGCGAGCAGGGGTTAGCGTGAAAAGATCACTGCAGGGGTTACAATATAAAGAAAAGCCAGCTTTTGAGAAGTACCTAGATGGCACCTTTGGAGGGTCACTGCTGTTCAAACTGAGATCAAGATCACTGGAGCTTCGGGGAAAAATTGGGAGAGATGGGGAAAAGGGATGCCAAATGTGCCACTCTGGAGTAGTGGAGACCCTGGAACATTTTCTCTTGGAATGCCCACAGTATATACCTCATAGAATAAAATTTACTGGAAGAATAATGCAGAAGTGGGGTGAAGAAACAAAGGATAGATGGCTGAAGGGGGACACGAGGGAGAGGGTAGGAATGCTTATTGAAGAAATTGAAAAAGAGGAAGTGAGGGACACTATTAAGCAGTTTATATCTGAATGCTGAGAGGAGAGGAGGGGAAGAGGGGGTGGGATGCAGGGGGAATGATGGCCTTCTCTTATGAGGACCGCGACAAATCAGCGGCTGGCCAAAGAGTTATTATTATTATTACCATAGACCTCTCCGGTTTTTTATTATCTCCATAATATATTTATGACTGTTTAACAGGCAAAATCTCTTATATATTAGTTAAGGAGCTTGTGTTTTTTTTTCTTAGACAGTGGCCTAAACCACAACACAAAAGAAATGTTTCTCTTATCTTTAGGAAAAGAGAAGAACAAACAAACATTACATATGGACTAACAAGCTGATGTAAAAACAACGTAGCTAAGGGTAATTGTTGAACAAACACATCCAAGCTAAGCGCCATCCTTAATCACACTTGTCATTGCTTTGATTAATTAATTTTCACATACATATTTTTAGTAAATAGGTTATTATAACTTTAAAATATTCCAAAATTTGTATGAGAGAATAATTTGTGTGTAAAGAGATATTACAATTTATATCTTGTAATAGAGTCAACTACACGATAATTAATAAATAATTGTGTGGAAAGTTTTACATGTATATCCTTCTACATTTAGTAATAATAGTAAAAAACAAGACAAATTCGAATGAAAAATAAATAAATACACCCAAAATATAAGTTAACAAGTTTAATTAACTTAACAGTTGAAAAACATTTGCTTGGAAAGTGTTAATTATATAAATATTGTAACTTTAAAAAAAAAAGTGTTTCTTAGTGTCCGTTTCTTAGTGTCCTGTTTCTTAGTGTCCTGTTTCTTAGTGTCCTACATTCTCCCTCCCTATGGGACTGGCCATGTTGAGTTGAACAAAAATGCAACGTCCCCTCGGCACCATCAGTCACACAAACTTTCACTTCAATTGGCCAAGTGGTTTTGGAGAAGCCCAAAACATGGTGTTGACAGACGACGGTTAGATGAGCTCAGCTTGACTTCATCAAGGGAGCTAAAAAACAATCCCAAAACACTGGTTTATTATTGCTTTATTTAGAGTGCATAACACTTGCATTGTATCGATTGCAAAACATTCTTTAAACCACTGTATTTAATGACAGTTTCAACAAACCAGGGTCACCTCATATCGGACAGTTTTAAACTGAGAGGAAGCCAGAGTACCCAGAGAGAAACACCGAGAAGTGGCAAGCAGCTGTCATATTCCCAAATGTACTAACTTCACAAGACAAGTGCATCACCTACGTGCAGTATGTCTTAGTACACAGTGCCACTGTGCCCCCCCACAGAACACAAGAATTGAGACATGCTTAAAGTCTATTTCAAAGACCATAAAAAGTTTCAGTGCTGGAAGCTAAAGTCAGTGCTGGTACTTATTGGAAAGTGCCTTATTACAGGTGTTTAAGGTCACATATTTCTGTGCAATGGCTAATAGTGACTGCAACATGGAGATAAAGTCAAATATATTCAATTTGTTTATTCCCTTGTTGCCCATTTTGGAGGATTTTCACCCCAAGCATTGAGGACTGGGTCCTATTTTATCAACAAAACAGAGCTTGTTTACTACAGTAAACAAGCACTGCTTCATTTCCTGGGATTCCCACAGGAAAGTACATATTGTCACAAAACAATTACTGATTAATAAACTTTACTACGGTACCTCTAGCACTCATGTAGCACAAGTTAAAAAATATAACAATGTTTGGAATGTCTGTTAAACCTTTAACTAATGAATCAGCTGCATCCTCCCACATAATATACAAATTCAGCAGTTCAGAAATAAAAAAAATTCAAAATATTTCAACAAAACCATGTAATGTGCTCCCTCATTGGAACACGCTTCTTGTTGAAATTTTTTGAAAACTTTGAAAAATAATATTTAAAATAATCAATTTTGATATCATCTGCATTGAGAAAAGGGTTAAGAAGAGAAAAAGTGTCAACCTTTTAGCACTAAGTGACACATTAGTCAAGCTGACAGCACAATTTGTGTGCAGAATAAGTTAAAACCCAAGTGACTTTCAGTTATCTTGCATTCTGTCAACAAAAGACTCCTGTGAATGTGAGTGGGTTTCAACATGACAAATCCTTCATGAGTTGAACAAACTTCTTTACTCTGTTCTTAACTCTTTCAACTCCTGTCACCCTGAAACAGCATCAACTCCTACACTATAAGATATTGTCATGAATTGCTGGTAACATGGTCTGAGGTTTGCTGTTTGGTGTTTATGTTCAAATAAGATGTGGAGCCAGAGACGAATCCAGCGCAGATTTGGTACCTGCTCAAACTCTGAAGCACAAATGTCCCGAAATTCCTGCAGGAAAATATCATTCAACTTTGAAATCTACCAGTTTGAAGCAATTATTTCCAATATTTATTAGAAATCCATACACATGCAGTTGATAAAAAGCACTTCAAGACACATGCAGTGGTCTAATCATCTATATTAAGACATCTCAATTTATTTGGGGACATCCTCAATTGAAAAACAGGTGTACCCCAAAAATTCCTGGATCCGTGCCTGTGTGGAGCATGAAGATTGAATATCAAGCTGCAAAACTTAGACCATGTTACCACCAATCCATCACAATAAAGTTCCAGTAAGACTCTACCCATAGCCCAAAACCCATATTGTGACATGCACAAGTCAACTTTTTATGATAGCAAGTTAAGTAAACAAGAGGGGCAATGCAAAGTGTGGGGCAATGCAAAGTGTGTGCCAATACCCCCGGCCCACCAAAACTTTTCTAAGTCAAAAGAGTGAAAAAAAGGCTATAACTCTGGCAAAAATGTGTGGAAGAAACTCATAATTTAAACATCAATTCACAAAGATACGGCATGTTCAATTCTTGTTTATGGTGATGCTGAGATTTTGGATTTTATATCCGCGGAACACTGTGGAGTTTTATTGGGTGTGCCTCATTTCAAATATTTTGCATGGTAATATCATACGGTAACATATGCTACTGGTGCCATAAACATAGAAAAAACTACACAAGCGATCATCCAATCAGAGGGCGAGGATTTTAGTTTTATCATCTTACATTTCTGTATGCAATGAAATCCAGGGAGGTTTCAAAATAATTTGATCCTACTGCCATACTGGGCTGCAGGATTAAATCCTGTTGAGTTGGGTTTTTATTGTGTTTTCTACTTATGAACTGTCAAATTGCTTCACAGAAAAATTAATGCATACCAGGTTGAAAGGGTTATTCTTTTACCCAAATGCAGACGATATCAAAATTTGTTATTGTAATCATCAAGCTTGTTCCGATGAGGAGTCACAGTATATGGTTTAGCTAAAATTTGAAGAAAAAAACAATTTTTTAAAAATCTGTGCCCCCCCCCCCCCCCCCCCCCTCTTCGTTGGGTAAAGGGTGAACACGTCTAACAGAAAATTAGAAAAGTCATTGAGTTCAAAATTTGTAAAAATTGATCCTAAACAGCTCAAAATTCATAACAATGGGCTAATTAAAACCCATAACTCTGTAACGAGAAATTGGGCCGGGCCAGTTTTTGAACTCGTTTTGAGATATTATTGCAAAAGACCTGTATGGCAAATATACGCTAACAATGTGAGGACACAAGGATGCACACCGACCGTCGCCAAACCATAGGTCTCGGTTGTTAACACAACTCGACCAATAACACTTATGATAACTGTCTCTCAAATTACTAAAAAAAATGAATTTTTAATTAAACAATATAGCTCATAGCCTATCACTGGAATGAGTTTTGCAAGCTCAGTCCAACGAAGGAACATAAACTACAGGTTGATTTAAATGAGTATTATTTATTGGTGTTTAAGATCACATATTTCTGAACATGGCTAAATGTGACTACAACATGGATATAAAGTCAAGTCCAGTCAACTGTTTATATCCATGTTGCCCACTTTAAAGGACTTCAACCCCAAGCATTAGAGACTGAGTCCTATTTTACTAGTAAAACAGAGCTTGTTTACCACAGTAAACAAACTCTGTTTCACTTCTCACGTTTTCCATGGGGGAATTCCAAGGAGGGATTATAAGCTCTGTTTTGAAAGCAAAAATTCACAGCATAACAAAATTTAAATGGCAGTTTTAGTGTACTGTATTTATTCTGTAATGATGACAAGTGAACTCTATTTTGAACCTTTACCAACAGTTTTGCAATGAACTGTCTTACATTTGACAGTTTTAGTGCCCAGGCCAATCTGATAACCACAGAATACCCCTATCTTTCCGGAAGTTCCTTTAATTGACCTTTACCTGATAATTAGTCCATATTCAGCTAATGCGATTCACAGAAGGTGGGAGGGGAGAGGTAGTTATGGGGGAGGGGAGTAGTGGGGTGGGGGGAGTGATAAATTAAACTGAAATCATGATTGCACAGAGGGAAAGGTTTCAAAATCAAGCTTTTACCATATAACTAATAAATAATGCTTTGGTGGCATCTAGTGCTGGGCAATATTGAAAAAAATAAAAAACGCGATTATTGAGTACTGACATCGCAGTTAACAATATTATTGCAGTTTTTAACACCCAACTCACAACCAGCAAACTGTATAAATGATGTTCTACAAATGTTTGATTTTCGAAGTTATGTATCATCTGTTATTCTTTGTTTTATAATATGATTTGTATTTGGAATAAAACTGAAAGAATTTTAATTGTTTATGTGCCTGCGTGCCTTATTTTTTTCAGAAACCCAAGACATAAGATGTCATGAACTGTGAAACTGTGTGGGGAGGGGTCTAATACCGTCGACTGATGCCTGTATTATGAATACATTGAAGGCATGCAGGTCGCATTGACAGGCTTCAATTGACATCAAGTTATCAACTGGTCAATGACTTTGAGAAACAAGAGGCCCCACGGGGCCTGAAGCGCTCATCTTGTACAGAACACAATTTAAACAGAGTCCAAGAATGAGTCTACATTAAGCAAGCCATCTCCATAGGCTACACTGTCAATCCTTGAGTCCCTCAGGAGTGACAAAAATAATCTGGGCATCATGCCTTTTCTTCAGTCGATCATAAGTAAAATGTAGAGCTCCCCTATGAAGCCCCTTGATACAACCTATGTGGATTAATCTTAGTACCTCTAGAGGGTACTGAATACAAAATTTTGAATTCTTCAGCAAAATGGCCAATTCCGGCTCCCATAAAGAGCCTGTAAAGAAATTTCTTTGAATTGCACTAAGTTCAAATTTGGGCTACCATAGCGAGCCCAAATATTAACATATGGATCCGATTTGAACAAACTTGAATCTGACCCCCCTAGAGATGTTGTATACCAAATGTAAAAGCATTCTGACAAGTGAATCTGTAGAAGAAGATTTTTGAAGAAATTCCCTCATATTGTACTAAGTTAAATTTCATGTTCCCATATGGAGCCCAAATATTAACCTAGGCACTCGAATTGAACAACCTGGAATCTGACCCCCCTAGAGATGTTGTATACCAAATATAAAAGCATTCCGACTGGTCGATCTGAAGAAGAAGATTTTTAAAGAAATTTCCTCATATTGCACTAAGTAAAAATTTGGGCTACCATAGTGAGCCCAAATATATACCTAGGGATCTGATTTGAACAAACCTGAATCTGACCCCCACAGAGATGTTGCATACCAAATATCAAAGCATTCTGACTGATGGATCTGAAGAAGAAGATTTTTTTAAATTACCCTCCATATTGAACAAAGATAAAATATGGGCTTCCGTAGGAAGCCCAAATATTAACCTAGGGACTTGGTTTGAAAAATCTAGAATCTGACCCTCATAACAGTGATGTATACCAAATATTAAAAGATTCTGACTGGTGGTTCTGAAGAAGAAGATTTTTAAAGAATATTCCCCATATTACCCTATGTTAAAACTTCGGACTCCTGTAGAGAGCCCAAATATGAACCAATGAGCTTTATTTCAACAAACTTTTATCTGACCCCCCTATGAATGCTGTATACCAAATATATATAGATTCTGATGATTGGTTCTGGAGAAAAGATTTTTTTTAATTTTTGCAAATATGCTGACTCAGCATTTTTTCGATGCCCATTACAGAACACCCTAACATAACCGATGGCAATTTTTTTTTACCATTCAATTCTACTGGTCATAAGGATACTTCATACCAAATAAAAGCTCTCTGTTCCGTGGGGTTTGGGAAATATGGGCGTTTGAAAATATTTCTATTTTTAGCTCCCAGGGTTCCCATGGGGATGCAGGAATTTTTTTTTTTGCATGGGTCAAGTACTTATGACCCAATACTACCACAAACCAAATTTGGTTCATACCGGACCATCGGTTCAAAAAATAGAAATTTTGGGCGGGGCCAAAAATCTTACCCCTCCTATTACAAAGCCAAATATTACTTCACGAACTTCGTTTGAACAAACTTGATTCTACACCTCATATGGAAGCTCCATAGCAAATATCAAGTCATTGTACACACTGGTTCTTGAGAAGAAGATTTTTAAAATATTTTGGAGCATTTTCCCCCACTCCCTCCCTATGGGGCTGGGCATGCTGAGTTGAACAAAAATGAAATGCCCCTTTGGGACCATCACTCACACAAACTTTCACTTGAATTGGCCCAGTGGCTTTGGAGGAGAAGACCAAAACATGGTGTTGACGGACGACGGACGACAGACGACGGACGACAGACGACGGACGGAGAGCGATGAGATTAGCTCAGCTTGACTTTGTCAAGATGAGCTAAAAAACATAAATCGTATCTTACCAGTTATATTTGGAGAGAATGTGATGCAAACTGAACCTCACTGTCCTAAATGTGTGACATGATGTTCGAAATTATTTGGAAAAACCCATTCTCAAAACCATGCTGGCTGTTTATTTAAATGGAATAAGCATGTAAGTGAGAAGTCAGCATTGATGAATAAAAGACGTTTCCGATAAGTATTCCACACATTCCTTTTGTGGATTGGCAGGGTGATAAGCGGAGGAATTCACATAATTAAGGACAACTCGTTAGCTCTTTTGTGATATCCAAATAAAAATGTTCTACAAACGAAAAATGACCCAAGTAAAAACAATGCAAGATTGAACAACACTTAGCTCCCTTGCATCGCTATTCTTTTAATTTATGCAAAAGTGGTTCTGTAGTCACCAGACATGCCCAGATTCAACAGATTCACTCCGAATACGGACGCTTTCTCTGTGTGTTTTACAAATTAAATTGCATACGTGGATATAACTTGGGCATTTTAACTTTAATTTAAGACTTGGAAAACTCAAGCTGCGTTAAATTAGAATCACTTTTATTCACACACACAGACTCACACATGCAAAGTATGATTACTTGACGGCAAGTTGACGCCTGCTGATAACTGACTATTATGACAATTTTTTTTTTTAAACGATATTACTTACGATACTGAATTTTTTAACTGGGTACTGTTGATTAATCGGGAAACCGCCCAGCACTAGTGGCATCTTTGATCTTCAAATTTACAGTCTGAAAGACTATTTTCATGTAAATTTCAAGAAATAGAAAATTAACAAGAGGCCCCAGGGGGCCTGAGGGCGCTCACCTGACATGGTAGCCTAAATAGCAACCCAGAGAATTGATTTCCACAAGTTGCATCTGCTCCTCCTAAGAAAAGCTGAAACCAAATATCCAAATATTCTGACCAGTGGATCGAAAAAAAATTTTTAAAGAATATTCCTCATACTGAACTAAGTCATAATTCGGGCTCCCACAGGAAGCCCATATATGAACCCAGGGACTTGGCTTTAACAAACCTGAATCTCACACCCCTAAGGATTCTGCACACCAAATATCAAAACATTCCGACTGCTGGATCTGAAGAAGAAGATTTTTAAAGAAAATTCCTCATTTTGAACCAAGTTACAATTCGAGCTCCCACAATCAGCCCAAATATGGACCTAGGGACATGGCTTGAACAAACTTGAATCTTACCCCCCTAAGGATGCTGCATAAAAAATATCAAAAGCATTCATCTGCTGGATCTGAAGATTTTTAAATAAAATTCCTCATTTTGAACTAAGTTGTCATTCAGGCTCCCATAGTGCGCCTAAATATGAACCAAGGGACTTGGCTTGAACAAACTTGAATCTCAGCCCCCTAAGGTTGCTCCATGCCAAATATCAAAACATTCCAACTGCTGAATCTGAAGAAGAAGATTTTTAAAGAAAAATTCCTCATATTGACTAAGTTATAATTTGGGCTCCCACAGGGAGCCCAAATATGGACCCATGGACTTGGCTTTAACACACTTGAATCCCCCCTCCCCCCAAGGATGCTACTCACCACATATCAAACCATTCCGACTGCTGGATCTGAAGAAGAAGATTTTTTAAGAAAATTCCTCATTTCGAACAAAGTTACAATTCAAGCTCCCACATTGAGCCCAAATATGGATCTAGGGACATGGCTTGAACAAACTTGAATCTCACCCCCCTAAGGTTGCTGCATACCAAATATCAAAAGATTCTGCCTGCTGGATCTTGAGAAGAAGATTTTCAAAGAAATTTGCCTGAAATGCACTAAGTTCGAATTTGGGCTTCTATAGTGAGCCCAAATATGAATCCAGGTGGCCGATTTGAACAAACTGGAATCAGATCCACCCCACAATGTTGCATACCAAATATCAAAAGATTCTGCCTGCAGGATCTGGAGAAGAAGATTTTTGAAGAAATTTGCCTGAAATGCACTAAGTTCAAATTCGAGCTTCTATAGTGAGCCCAAATATGAATCTAGGGAGCCGATTTGAACAAAATAGAATCAGATCCACCCCACAATGTTGCATACCAAATATCAAAAGATTCTGTCTGCTGGATCTGGAGAAGAAGATTTTTTAAGAAATTTGCCTGAAATGCACTAAGTTCAAATTTTGGCTCCTATACTGAGCCCAAATATAAACCCAAGGGGCCGATTTGAACAAACTTGAATCAGATCCACCCCACAATGTTGCATACCCAATATCAAAAGATTCTGCCTACTGGATCTTGAGAAGAAGATTTTCAAAGAAGTTTGCCTGAAATGCACTAAGTTCAAATTTGGGCTCCTATACAGAGCCCAAATATAAACCCAAGGGGCCGATTTGAACAAACTTGAATCAGATCCACCCCACAATGTTCCATACCAAATATCAAAAGATTCTGCCTGCTGGATCTGGAGAAGAAGATTTTCAAAGAAATTTGCCTGAAATGCAGTAAGTTCAAATTTGGGCTCCTATACTGAGACCAAATATAAACCCAGGGGGCCGATTTGAACAAACTTGAATCAGATCCACCCCACAATGTTGCATACCAAATATCAAAAGATTCTGCCTGCTGGATCTGGAGAAGAAGATTTTTTAAGAAATTTGCCTGAAATGCACTAAGTTCGAAATCGGGCTCCTATACTGAGCCCAAATATGAACCCAGGGGGCCGATTTGAACAAACCTGAATCAGATCCACCCTCCAATGTTGCATACCAAATATCAAAAGATTCTGCCTGCTGGATCTGGAGAAGAAGATTTTTTAATGTTTTTCCCATTGCCTACAGTGTTAAAAAGTGCTGACTCAGCACTTTTTCAATGTCCCGAAACTGTACCCTATGATAAAACCGATGGCAATTTTTTTTTACCAATTCTTTCTGTTGGTCCTAAGGAAGCTTCACACCAAATAAAAATTCTCGGTGCCGTGCAGTTTTGGAGATATGGGCGTTTTAATTTTTTTCTATTTTTAGCTCCTGCGGTTCCCATGTGGCTACGGGAAAAAAAAAATCAGCATAAATTAGTTACTTATGACCCAATAAGCCCTCACATAAAATTTGGTTCAAATCAGCCTCTCGGTTTGGAAAATAGAAATTTTGGGTGGGGCAAAAAATTTTGCCCCTCCCATAACAATGCCAAGTATAGCCCCACAAACTTCTCTTGAACAAATCTGAGTCTACACCTCAAAAGGAAGCTGCACACCAAATATCAAGTCTCTGCTACTGCTGGTTCATGAGAAGAAGATTTTTTAAGATTTCAGCACACTTTTTGGGTGTGGCCCTACCCACGGGCGGGGCAACTTGATTTGAACAAAATCAAATTGCGATGTCATAACAAACTATTATCTCAAATATCAATTAAATTGGTTCAGCGGTTTGGGAGGAGAAGACGCAAACACCATGTTCACGGACGACGGACGACGGACGCAGGACGACGGACGACGGACGGTGAGTGATCACTATAGCTCTCCTGACTGAAAGTCAGGTGAGCTAAAAATGACAAGTTCATGCCTAAGCTGCAATGGATGGTAAAAATGCAGGCCTGGCATTCTTTAGGAATGCAGGGGTGCTGCATGTCTACTGCACGCCTAAAAAAATTGAGGAGACCAATTGCACCCCTTGATTTTCTGAAATGCCAGACCTGTTTGGGACTGCCTTTAAAATCTATTATCATTTCGCCACCTTAGTTCCAATGTGTTCTCTGTGCCTACTGGCACAGAGAACACATTGGAACTCGGTGGACGATTTGTCAATGTTGCACTGATTCACAAAAAATTCATGACCCATTCTGTGTTGCATCTGGATACATTTTGCGTGTAGAGGACAGTCACTCAAGAATTGAATGCAACATTTTGAATATGAGAAGACGTGTGTGCCAATTTTAGCTGAATGTAGTACAATTTTTCAGTCACAATATTAATACCTTGAAGCGAATATAACCAAAATAGATACAGGCTTTTGCATTGAAAATTTCAGGTGCAATTGCACTCCCAAGCAATCTGAGGAGGGCAACTGTTTTGAACTCATTGATTGTGTAGATTGCTAGGCTTGAAAATGAAACAAAATCCAAGTCCAAGTTGAGTTAGATGAAGGATTATGTTTGTTTGTTTCTTGGTGTTTAATGATACTTTCAACAGCCAGGAACACATCATATCAGACACTTTCATGGGTGGAGAAAGCAGGTGTATCCAGAGAGAACTACCGAGATGTGGCAAGCATCTGTCAGACTCTCCAACTTGCTCATTCTGTACGAGCAGAGTTAGCAGCGGTTGAAGCCAAGTGTACCATCAAGGTGCAGTTTGCCTTAGCACACAGAACCACCATGTCTCCACATGAACAATCGGGATAAAGTGTCTTGCTCATGGACACAACACCGTTTTCGCTGGTCAGGGTCAAACCATGAAACTTACTGAGCCACCCTGCTCCCAAGATTAATTGGTAGATTTCTAGAAGCTCATATTTGGGCTTTAGTCTAAAGTGTAAGTACTACAACCAACACAAAGGCTTTATATGTATGGATTTGCCTTGTTATAATTTATGGGAGAGGGCATATGGGCACTCTCCCATACATTGCAACATGGGAATGACACCTGTAAACATTTTGGTGACCAAAAATAATTTAGCACTCTACCAATTAAGGGTTAAACTGTTGATATACAATCAAGTGTTATAGTTGTGAAGGCCTCTAAACATGCTTTACAACAGTGCATCATATGGTAACATTTCATAGGCAAATAATGAGATTTGGTCCTATCCCAGAATAAATTACAACACAAAAACAGATTTGGGACTTGATGAGTTGATGGAGGAACAATGCCTTTAGAATTTGTAACAGGGATTTCAAAAATGCATAACAATTGCTTACTGTAAAGGCATAGCTATTTATTGGGAAGCATGCCATTTCAACAAACTTGTTATACAATCTGTCAAGGATGCAATTTGTCAATACCTAATTCCTTGTTGCAACAGCTTTGTAACCCTACATTGGGTGGTGAATGAAAAGAATGTCCCAAATCAAAAGTTCACAATTAGGTACTTCATTACAAGCTAAGGGACTACTATATCAAATATGAATTGCCTAAAAACAGTTTAAGCGATCTATCACAGTTCCAGGGTCATCGTCTGTTTGGTACTGCCTTGAAACTCTAGACCCCTTTGAACTTGTAGATATAAAAAATGCTGATAGGATCACCGATCCAATGTCGAGTTGTGACAGCACAAAAGTGGGTTTAATCATTATCAACTTATCGTCTGGAAACCAGTTGTTTACAATTTACTATGTGAAGGGTCACTGTGACCTTGACCTTTGACCTAGTGATTCCAAAATAAATAGGGCTCTTTCTTGCACCAATCCCAACCTATCTATGAAGTTTCATGAACATGGGTGGAACCATTATCAAGTTATCATCCGGAAACCAATTGTTTGCGATTTTACTATGTTGAAGGTCACTATGACCTTGACCTTTCACCTAGCAAGTCCAAAATAAATAGGGTTCTTCCTCTCAAGAAGTCCACCCAACATATGAAGTTTCATAAATGTGGGTTGAACCATAGTCAAGTTATCATCCAGAAACAACTGTTTATGATTTACTATGTTCAAGGTTACTGTGACCTTGTCCTTTGACCTAGTGAGTCCAAAATAAATAGGGTTCTTCCTCTCACTGATGCCAACCTACATATGAAGTTTCATGAACGTGGGTCAAACCATTATCAAGTTATTGTCCAGAAGCCAAGTGTTTACACCTGCCTGCCCAACCGCCCGCCGGCCATTCATCAAACTATAAGTCGAGTTTGACTTCGTGACAACTCGACTAAAAATAAAGTGGGACATAATCTTGCAGGTTTCCTTCACTTAACTTGGATGAGCCGTGAATTCAAGGAGTTTCAAGAACCATCCTGATCTATTTTTAAGTTTCCACTGAGCTAAAGCTGAGACATTCAAGAAATTTCAAAAATGTTCTGCCGCAAAAAAAATAGGGAGCTCTCCTCTAAGATTTCCACTGAATTACATTGAATATATAAGAGCTAAGCCATGTCCCTGAGCATACCCCCACCATTACATATTGCCTCGCCACATAAAGAATTTCATTGTTTATTTATTTATTTCTTGGTGTTTAAGGTTACATACTTATGCAAAATGGTTAATCATGACTGTGACAGTTTTATGGGTAATGGAGAGAACCACCGAGCATCGACAAGCAACTGTCAGCTCTTCAACATTCTAACTCTGTTCCAGCTCTGCTCAAGCAGGGTTACAGTGGTTGAGGTCATGTGCATCATCGACATACAATACGGCTTAGTACACGACATCATCGTGCCCCCCATGTAGGCAAGCAGGAGAAAGTGCCTTGACCAAGGACACAAAGCGGGTTGTCCCAGACAGGGATCGAACTCGGGACCATTAGCATAGAAATCCAACAGTCTACCACTGAGCCATCACACTCCCCAGAATTTCATTGAAATCCATCTATCAAATCAATGTGGAGATATGGATCCAGAATGATGGACAGATGGATAGATAGACAGATTGACACATGGATGCATGTAATCCAGTACACCACCAGTCTCTTCAAGAGTGGGGGTGTAATAAGCAGTGTGCATTTGTGATCAATATTTTGTATTTCAATTTTTATTACAATAATACTTGCAATCTGATAGATGATCTCAATCTCTTTGGAAAACACTTCACTAGGAAAAAAGGAGATAAATTCCAGCAATGTCAGGTGATCAAAGAAAATTCATTCAGCGATATCCAGCTCTCCTTCACAGCGAGCTGAATATCACTGAATGAATTTCCTCGGAATGCCTGATATCTTATGTTTCAATGGTTTTCAAGAAAGGTTCTGTTATTGAATGACTTTCCAGGTCTATGGTAAGGGAGTTCCATTGTTCAGTGACTTTCCAGGTCTATGGCAAAGGAGTTCTGTTATTCAATGACTTTCCAGGTGTATGGCAAGAAAGTTTCGTTATTCAATGTCTTTCCAAGTCCATGGTAAGGGAGTTCCATTATTCAGTGACTTTCCAGGTCTGTGGCAAGAGAATTCTAAGACTTTCAAGGAATATAAAGAGCTGTGGGAGCTCTGTGTTGAAATTGACTAAGTTTATTATCAGCTCAGAGATGAAACTGCAATAATACCAAAGGATTTCTAGGAAGAACAGATCATTTATTTCCTCAGTTACATTTTTATTTATTTACCCTCTGCACTCTTTTGTCAAAATGTTTTCAGCAGCAAATATTTTCCATAATGCAGTTTGATATTTAACCAAATGTACTTTGTTTGACAGAACACAGTGAGCTCTGTCAAACAAGATATAATGGGTTAAATTCATGGTTCAACAAGAGTGGGTTAAATTCATGGTTCAACAAGAGTGGGTTAAATTCATGGTTAAACAAGGGAAAAACATGGTGACTGGAGAAAATTGTGTTGCATTACCAGAGAGCTATAGCTAGGGGTTAATTTATTCATTACTTTGTTTCTTGTCTTATTCCAACATATAAGCTTTGGTGGTCTTAAAATTAATCCCGATTCCAAGGAATGGTTTTGATTCTTGTGAACTCCTGCTGCAAGAATCAATTTTCAGTTCGGATAATTTAGAATTTGAGAGGATTGTTATAGTCTTTTCAGTTCAACCAGTACATGTTCTGCAGTAAAAACAAACCTCATATTTATCTGCCAGAATTTAACATCTGACCGCTTAGTTCCAATTTTGGCGAGTTTCTTGTGGTATTCCAACATATAAGCTTTGGCAGTCTTCTGTTATTCTTCGCTAGACACCACTGCCAAGTCAAACTGTTACATGTTATTATAAGGGAGCAAAAAATAAGTGGAGCTGTCCTGGCCTTTAGGGATACTTTCAGAATCCATGACAAAAATCAAATAAAAATTTTGTGAAAATCATCGATTCTAAAGTTGATTCTCTTTGTTCTGACTGTCGCATGAATTTTAAGCCACAAGTATAAAAATGGGGCTTAAAGTCACTTTCAGCATCTATGGCCACCTCATGACTGCAACATAGGTATGAAGTCAAGTTGAGCCAATTGTTTATATGCCCATTTCAGAGGACTTCCACCCCATTCATTGGTTACTGGGTCCTATTTTACCAATGCAGCAGAACTTGTTTATCACAGTAAAAACATTCTGCCCCACTTCCTGGGATTCCCAAAGGGCAGGGGGGAATGACTTAATTTTATGTTGCTAACTTTACTGGGCTTATACATCCACTGCTGGTTAAGATCTAGTTTGGGAAATAAAATGTAAATGGTCTTCCTCTTGAGACATGTACTTTACCACTTCCTGAGGTTCTTACACAGACACAAGAGCGACAGCAATCCATGATTCCCCGAGGGATGGAATAAGTCATCACATCAGCTTGTTGAATAAAATAATTACATTATGACAGGATAATTAAAGGATATAACTGGTGATGTTCATTTGGATTATGATGAAATCGATTAATTTTCTATTAACTTGGAAGACTTCACCCACAGATATTCCATACAATAAAACATTGCTGCAACAAGACAGGCCCATACAACTGAGAAATTAACACTTTACCCGATGAATCTACAACATTCTCCCATAAAAACTGAGCATTTGTAAAAAAAAAAAAAAAAATTATTTTTCAAAAAATTTCAACAAAGCCATATTATGTGACCCCCTCATTGGAATGAGCTCATTGAGCGCATTCCATACAAGGGGTCACATTATATTATTTTATTGAAAGTTTTGGAAAATTGTGAAAAAATTGTATTTAAAATAATATATTTTAATATCACGAAGGGTTAGGGGAACTGAAAAAAGGTAACCTCAAATTTTTCACACAATTCCTTTTTTCAAGTAAGCTTTTTCCAACTTTTTAAACTAGAGATAGTACAGGGGGAAGAGGTTCAGGGAAAACTTTCCACCATTGTACAACAACACAGCAATTTTTTGCTAAGGTTACATCACTATAATCACCAGCTGGATTGCCTGCATGGTGCTTGAAGACATAGGTGACTATTTTCCATCTACAGAAACACATTCAGGGTTAGCATTGGTTGAAGGCAAGTGCAACATCGACGTGCAGTATGCTTTAGTACACAGTATCCCCATGTACCCATGTGGGCAATCAAGATTAAGTGCCTTGCCCAAGGACACAAGTTAATCCTAGTCAGAATCAAAATGTTGGACTACCCGGTATGAACAGGGTTCATACAGACTAGTTAATTTGGCTTTCCACAACTTTTCCATACTTTTTCCATACCTCTAACATCAAGTTTCCATAATCCCAAAGGTTAAATGTTACTCAACATATAATTATATAGCCCCCTTCCACCCCTTAACAACTCTTTTAACCCTGAAGGGCCCAATTCCACAGCACTGATCCATTTGTACTGCAACAAACTGAGGCTCAAACATTAAGGATTCTGGTAATCTTTTAAGTTACATTCAAAGCACCTTGGCAGTTGTTTCTAGGCAAGTCTTGGCTGCCTATACAGACAGCCAAGACTTGCCTAGAAACAACTGCATGACCACCAGATGTACTCTTTCAAAGTGTAGAAAAAATGTATACAGACCACGAGGCCTTTAGAGGTTAAGAAGGACCAAACACCAATGATCCAAGTAGCGATTCTTGGTGAACCCTAAAAATTGGGATTACATAGATTTTTTGAATGGTCACATTAGACAGGAAAAATACCCATGTTACACATATTTGTTCATTTTCCATAACTTTTCCAAAACCCACCCTAATTTTCCATACTTTTCCAGGGCCAGGAAAATCAATTCACTGTTTTCCAAAACTTTCCATAACCAGTATAAACCTTGTTTGAAGTCCACTACTCTAACCACTGAGCCACCACACTCCCCTTCACTAACCATAATCCAGGGTTTCCATTACCACAGCTGAGGGTCAGCTGAGGAAATGGCCTTCCTGCAGTGTTCAATTCTATAATTTTATTTGTCCGACATGAACCATGGTCTCTCCAGGCGATCTGTGATTTTCTCCTACCAGACCCACCAATTTATTCCTAGTGGAAACCTTGCATAATCTTCAAAGCTGTATTAGCCTTTCTCCCAAGGGCGAGGAAAAGTGTGTACTATCAAACTTTTAACCAATATAAAACATATAAATGCCACTGGCAGCACTAGCACCTTAACTCTGGTAAATTGATAAGTAGTTCGTCACTCTGGATCACTGGCAGAGCCTGATAGCCATTGGCCTTTTATTTCTTGGGACTCGGAGTTAGCATTGCATCTAAACTAACACGATGTCACTGATGTCAAAATACTGACATTTCAAGGTGCTAATTTTTCTCACAGAGCAAATATGAATTTAAACAATTCAATCCTGTTTGTTAGAGCTCTGTCAAACAAGACTGAATTCAATAAATTCCCATCTCCTTTATGGGGAAAATTGCAGCTAGAAATTTTGCAATTTTGACAAAGTGTGCAGAGGATTATGGAGAGAACTTCTATCTCTTAGATCAGAGTTTCTAAGAGGCCTGGTAACAAGTTCTAATGACAGAAATTAATTTTGCACTCCCAGTTAACTCCCTAGTTGATATTGGTGGATATTCCTGCCCAGGACAGGAAATTTCTTGTCGTTAAAATATGTAAAATTTAAGGATATTTAACCAAATTTTCTACTGTAAATTGTACAGTCTCTTTGACCAGTGATTTCTCAAGTCAAACTTTCTTGAATCTTTCAAAAAATCTAGTCATGGTTGCTGTAAAGCAGCCATTACTAGATCTGTTGGATAACATGGAAAAAATGTTGGGAAGCAGCCATGATGAGATTTGATGAAAAATTCATTTAATTTTAACTTTAGAAATCATTGCTCAAAAAGTCAATTCAATTTGGAGGACAGAAATTTAGTTAATTGTGTCCAATTCATACTTATTTCTGTAGCAAGTGATTTTGTATCCTGGGCAGGAATATCCGCCACCAGCATGCAAAGAGTTAAAGGGTTAAAAAAAACTGATGACACATGACAAATAACCCTCTGTGAATAAATGCAAAGTATTATTGGTTTTGAAAGTTTAACTGCTGCATTATTCATTCGTTATCAAGATTAAACAATGATCACTTTCATTAGTTGCCAGCATACTGTCACACGATCAATTATATTACATTCTGTGATGATAAAAACACCATACAGTAACAAAGAATCGTTAAAAATTATCTACTACTTCTGATATCATTTACGGTTGGAGATAATTTATTTATTTATCTATTTAATTTTGATTTTGTAACACTTATAATCACCAGAAGCCTATTGTTTCTGACAGTTTTAAGAGTGGAGGAAGCTGGAGTAGTCAGGAAGAACCAATCAGTGTCAAGTTACTGTCAGACTTCCCAACTGATTAACTCCAACACAACAGCCATACAAACCAGTAGAGAAATGTCATCTTTTTCAACTTTTGTCTCTGAAACATAGTTTATAATACCTAATTGGAATGATCTCATTCTAATGAGGGGGTAGGGGGTCATACATTTGGAGTCAAAAATCTGGGGAAAAAATGAATTTTAGTAATTCCAAATATCTTTTTGCAAGTGACATCCACTCACTACATTAGATAAAAGTAACCAATACAGATAAACCAGCAACAAAGAAAGTTTTGTTCATTTGTTGGGGGTTAATGACACTTTTAACAGCCACGTCGTGTCAAACAGTTTTACTGTTTGTGGAATCCAGAGCACCAAGAGAGAATCAGGTGCAGCAATTTGCAACTGATAGATTCTCCAACTTATGGCAAAAGAGAGCAGCTGTAGGTAAGTGCCCAACCAACGACATGCAGTATGCCTTAGTACACAGTACCACTGTGTAATCAGGATCAAGTGTCTTGCCCCAGAATACAATGCAGATGGCCAGGCCTGAAAATAAGCAGTCGGATATTTGCAGAATGAGGTCCCCAAAGGGTGAACTTGATGCTATCCCATACAGTGGGCCAATTTATCCTCTGAGTACCTCTTTCTGTTTAGTTGTGAGACCCTGATTCAGATTGAGGATCACAGAGGGTAATTTTAGTGATGCTACCCTGCTGTGCAGGGTAGCATCACTAAATTCACCCTCTCTGGAGACCTCATTTTGCAGATGACAGTCTGCTTATTTTCTGGCTTGCAGATGGCGCAGGTCGGGATTGAACTCTTCACTGAGCTCTGCTAAAGAAGATAGAATTGTCACATTATGGGAAATAGTTACTGCTTGAAATTGTAGTGTGCTGAGGATTACCCTTTAACCCTTTACAAGAACAAACCGGCCACAATCACCCAAGTAATTTACAAACTGAGCAGCTGAAAAAATATCTATTTTAAAATAATAAATGTGACAAAATATTCAAAATAATAAGTTTTGATTCTGTGTGAGTTGGGTAAAGGCAGAGGCCGACCTGAGCATTTAAAAATAAGAGCCAGACTTGAAGTCTGCTTTTGAAATCTGGATGCTAGATTTACTTCTGAATTTGTTGAGTGCTAAATTATTGTTGATTGTCAAAATTTGTTCATGTGTTTTGCCTTGTTACAATTTATGGGAGAGTGCCTTCAAATACTGAAGGACACAATAAAAGTCACGATGGCTAGATTCAAAGTCAATCATTTCTCAGCAAGGAGTCCAATGTACTAACCACTGACCTGCTATGCATGCATTACAATTTTGTTGCTGACTGAAGTCACTTTTGGCATCTATGGCTACAACCAAACTACATAAAGATATAGGCAGGTTTAGCCAACATAACATTGCTGCAATTTGAAAAGGATTCTTTCCCGATGTGGGTTATCTGGTCCTATTATACCAGAACCTGTTTACAAAAGTGAACAAACTATGCTCCACTTCCAGGCCACTCAACAGTTCCCATGGGTAAACTGTGGGGGATTTTTCTGCTAAGTGTGTAAAAAGGATTGGGGGGGGGGGGGGGGCATTTTTGTAAGGGGGATAACATTATCACATGAAACACCTATTTAATCCCTTGAACTTGAAAGACTGCTATTTCATGACAGGTGTATGATACATCATAATTTAATAAAGAGGATGGCTGCTCAGTGAATTTGTGGGGTAGACTAAATCAATATTTTCTCTGTGCAGCCTCAAATTAGTCTACCCTCCAAATAATGAATATGGGCTCTTCCAACTGATGGCACTGAATTGAAAGACACCATCAGGGTTCAAATGTCCACACACGATATACAAAATTTACTTTTTTAAGGTTTAAAATCACAGGCAGGCTTCACCACTATTTTTTTAACCTTTGTGAAGGGAGCTAGCTGTCTTGAGTGTCAGTAGAACTGGCGATGACGAAAACAGCTGAAACTAGGTGTGCAGAAATGCTTACATGGGATTAAAATTGCATGAGTGGTAAGGCACGCAAAAGAAACAAATTTACCTCAATTATATCTAACCCCTTAATTTCCAGTTGACACATCCATAACTAGAGACTACAGATAAGACCAGAAGGTTTATACAACAAGAGGCCCCAGCGAGGGGGGGGGGGGGGGGCCTGAGGTTGCTCACCTGACATGGTAGCCTAAATATCAACTCAAGGAATTGATATGAACAAGTTGCATCTGCCCTTTCTAAGAAAAGCTTATACAAAATATCCGAAGATTCTGACCAGTGGGGCTAAAAAAAAAGGAAGATTTTTAAAGAATATTCCTCATACTGAACTAAGTAATAATCTGGGCTCCTACAGGGAGCCCAAATATGAACCCAGGAACTTGGCTTGAACAAACTTGAATCTCACCTCCATAAGTATGCTGTATACCAAATATCAAAAGATTATGACAAGTGGTTGTGAAGAAGATTTTTGAAGAATATTCCTCATACTGAACTAAGTTATAATTCGGACTCCCACAGGGTGCCCATATATGAACCCAGGGACTTGGCTTGAACAAACTTGAATTCCCCCTCCCTCCCCCCCCCCCCCACCCCAAGGATGCTGCAAAAGAAGATTTTTAAAGAATATTCCTCATTTCCTCATACTGCACTTTGGGCTCTGATAGCGAACCCAAATATGGACCCAGGGATTTGATTTCAATAAACATGTGACCAATTTTCCAAAGATGTTATATTTGAAACTTGAAAGCTTTTGTAGCAGTGGTTTGGGAGAAGAGTCTTAAATGTTTTTCCCATTACCCACAGTAATGTTACCAACAGTGATAAAAAATACGGACTCAGCACTTTTTCAAAGTCCTGGAAAAGTACTCTATGATAAAATCAATGGCAATCTCTTTTGGACCATTCCTTTCTGCTGTTCCTCAGGAAGCTTCACACAAAATTAAAATTCTCAGTGCCATATAGTTTTGAAGATATGGGCGTTTTAAATTTTTTCTATTTTTAGGTCCTGTGATTCCCATGGAGGGACGGAAAAATTTTGGGGGGGACATAAATTAGGTACTTATGACCCAATAAGTCCTCATACTTAACTGACAATTTTTTCCCCATAAAGCAACAAGGAATATAACAATTTTACTCTTGTTTGTCAAAGCTTATTATTATCTCTGTCAAACAACATTGAATTGGTTAAATTTTTAATCACCTGATGGTAAAACATTTGTAAGTTAATATTTTGATATTAAGACAAACTGTAATATATTTACTACAATGTAATTTTATTTACCATTCATTTAGTCCTACTTTTCATATTACTTTTTATATAGAATAGGCCAAATATCATGGTAGGACTATGTTCATCAATCGTACTGTCTGTACATCCAGAGTGCAAAATTTGACGAGAACACTTGTTTCGTTCGCGTGGTGGTTAGGCAAATTTAAATCTATGCGAATGGATGACTGGTTAGCCAAAAGTTGCATCTTGAATGGTAACGTCTGAGTAACTTAACCGGTAGAGTGCTAAATTTGTTCTCAGTCTCAAGATTTGTTCACATATTTTTGTCTTGTTATAATTGTAACAATGCAAATAGATGGAGATGAAGTAATTTTACTTCCAATATAATATGAAGGACATTAACAGAATATGAAGCTTTTTTACTTCAGTTCAGAATAAAGCCCAAGTATGGGCTTCCAGCACCGTACCAGTTAACCAGCCTTTCTTGTGTCTTGATAGATTTTTTGACTTAGTACTGCATTACCACCTTACCTGTGGTGTTGCACTATCTCAAGAATATACTGCATCATTACACCACATATACTGCATAATTGCCTCAGTAATAAATTTATCATGATTTTAAGTAACCTAATCACTGCTTCAGCAGTATACACGAGACCTTAATTTGAATAATTGGCAGCAGTATTTATTTATTTATTGGTATTTAAGGTCACATTTTCCTGCACAATGGCTAATCATGACCACAACTGTTTTACGGGGGGAGGAAACTGGAGTACCCGGAGAGAACCACCGAGCAACTGTCAAATCCCCAACATATTAATTCCACACAAGCAAGGTTAGCACTGATTGAAGACATGTGTACCATCAAAGTGCAGTTCACCTTAGTACCCAATGCCATTGTGCCCCAATGGGGGCAATGGGGGCGAAGTGTCTTGCCCAAGGACACAACGTATTAGTAGTAGTAGTATTGAGGTTGTTTGCCTCATTGTAGATGAGGTACTGCCGTATCTATTCCTCATATATGCTGCTAGCTATGACTGCAATCTTGCTTCAACTATGCCTAAAGTATAACGGCTTGCGGTAGGTTTTTTTTAGCATGTTTCCCTTGCACTGCTTGGGTCACCTCGTGTCAGAATGCACTGCCATTACTTATTCTCATTCTCATATAGCTGACCAGTATGAGAGAAGATTTTTACCAGGCTCCAACATAATGTTAAGGTGGACTGGGCTTTGCGGGACAACAACCTTTTCTGTTCAATCTTTGCTGGCCACAAAATTCAAAGCTGCATTTTGTGTCGTAGTTCTGACCAAATCTCTAAATTCTGTCCTTTCCGCACCCTCAAACACATATGGTCCATCACCGCTAAGATTTCTATCCCAGAATGTTTCTCCACTATAAAATCGCTTCTTTCCGGCTTTGACCCAACTGAACAGTGCCTATGATTTAATTCAACCAGTGGATGCCCCTTTGGCACCTCCTACTAATTTCACCACACATGTACAGCATGCCAAAACCCTCACCCTCAGAACTTATATCCAAAAGTTTCAGTCTGTCCTGTCTCTCGACAACATGTAAAGTGACTAACCAGAGTCTTTTCACCACTTCAAGGCTTCCACTTGTCAGCCTCAACTGCGATTAATGTCTGTTCTCTGCAGTTCACCCACCAAGACCATCTCGATGAAGACTTTGACTCCTTTTTAGTTGAGACTCATCACTTCCACAATGGCATTGATACTCCACCTAATGACTGCTTGGAACTAAAGAATTTGACATCAGCTAGAGACAATCCAGATATTGTTTGTGACCTTCTGGCTGCAGATGTCTCGGATGGCTTCATCTTAAGTCCTTTCGAGGCACCTCCTTTTGCATCATACCACATCAGCCTGTTAGGGCTTGCAACCAGAAAATATTCTATGAAGCACCGTCTCATAGTTGAATTGTCTGCACCACATCGATCAGCTTTATATTCAATAAATGTCATTGACAAGGAGGATTACTCTTCATCCTACGTCACAATGGACCATGCAGTCTGTCTCATCCAACAACTCAGCCCTAAGACATGGCTCTGCAAAACAGACATTAAATCTGATTTCAAGCTCTTACCTATTCATCCCTGTCTGTGGCACTTGTTTGGCATCAAGTGGGATGGCTTCTACTATTTTTACTGCCAACTGGCTTTTGGTTGTTGTTCCGAGTCAAATGTTTTGACCAGTTATCTGAGGCCATCTGCTGGATTACTTCAAATATCTTTGCTGTTCCCAGTGTTCTTCATCATTAAAGCTGGGAGGTTGTAGGATTTACATTGCAGTTGCGGTTTTGGTTTTATTAAAATCAAAAAACCTTGGTTGCAGTTGCGGTTTTGGTTGTCCATTAGCATATAGAAACTATCCGTATATACCTATCAGATCAGCCCTGTAATTACAACATCTTCCACTAACAACTAACAAGGGATCTTCTGTTGATGGTATCAGTTGAATCAATAATTATAACATATCTATGCCTGTAATGCTGTAAAATGTCATTAAAAAAACCAAAAAAACTGTGTTTAGGAAAACCCGATCAACCGTCAAAATGTTATCAAGTAAAAGTCCCTTGGTTAGGTCATTGTAGCCCTAAATTTCCATCCGATTTCAACTGTGAATTTGAAACAGATTTTGATGTTCAAGCTTTCAAAATTACATGTAGAAATAAATATATTGGACAGTATAAAGAGCAAGTGGAAAGTAATAGTTCATCGAAGGAAACTGCATTTTATAAACTGATGAACATTTTACAATGCTTCAGCCTTGGTGTTGACAGGTCATGAATATTAATATGAACATTGTGCTGAGTTTCGTGTATTGAAACTTAAAGTCTCAAATCTTGGCTTACCATCTTAAAAATGTCACTGGTGCAAGTATTGTGTACAACAGTTTTGTTTTTTATTTCCATTCAGAGATTATTTGTCGGTGGCCAGCAGATTCATACATATTGCATTTATTATAAAGTGAATTATGTGGTCATTCTGGTAATTCAATATTACGTGCAGTATCTTAAAACACAATGGAATTTTAAATCCAAATTTGCAGTTGTGTTTATTGGAGTGTACTTGCGATTTCCGTAAGTCCCACACTACCGACCCCGACCAGTGGTTGCAGTTAACCTTCCAGCTCTATACATCATCTCGATGATTTTTTGTCTATCATTTCCACGATTGTCAATCGTCAATTTTCCAAGTTTCTCGATACATTCACCCTGATGAACGACACTCTTGCACATGAGAAGACCCAGAGTACCACACACATTCTGTAATACCTTGGAATCCTCCTCAATACCAACAAACTAGATCTCCGTCTTCCAGAAGACACAAGAGTATGGATCCTTGAACATGCCAGTCAATTTGTCAATGGGCAACCATGAAAATGGCAACTCTGAAGTCACTTTGGCCACCTTAGCTTTGTATGCATGGTCATAGTGCCTGGAAAAACCCTTACCTCGTATCTCATCAGTCTGTTCACATCTGTTTCCAAGTTATGGTACCATCTAAACTTATGAGTGCCATGTAGCTAGAACTTTCGCATGTGACAATCTTTTCTCTCAAATTGGAATGTTCCTTGGCAGTTCCCATATTTCCTCAGACAATCTAGCCTCTTTACAGATGCCAGCTCAACCATTGGCTTTGGTGGGTTTTTCGCGAGGTAAATTGTTCCAAGAATACTGGCCATCGGGGAAACATGCGCTGAATGGAAAATCCTGGTTATGGGTCTATTGGAACTTTACCCTGCAGTGGTGGCTGCCATCTTGTGGGGCTCTTTTTGGGGCCAATAATTGCATATCTTCCTGTGATAATGAAGATGTCATCTCCATTATTAACAAGGGCAGGTCTCCTGCCCCTTCAATAATGAATTTTATGTACCGTTTGACCTACATCAGTCTCAGTCTTAAATACATTGTTACATTTCATGCCAAATAGATTACGGGAAAACAAAATGTTACTGCTGATTTTCTTTCTCGCCTTTCGCAGGACTTCTGGAAGTGTGCACCAGCTGCAGAGCAAAACTCATACCTATGTCCTCCATTCACAAGTCATTCTGGACTAGATGTGGTCATAGACAAACTTTGGCACAGTACAATCAGTGATGGTACAAGATGATCTTATTGGACTGGATTCTCCCGCTTTTGACTCTTCTCACTTCTTGATGCTACTAACTGTCTGCAATGAAATACACAGCCTGCTAACACTGAGTCTATGCTTGTATGCATTATTGGTTTGATTCATTATTGCTATCTCATGCTAGCATAAAACTGTATCTCTCAGGAATATATTTTTACTTGCAATATGGTTATCCGAACCCTTCAACATCCACACTCTGGGCCTCGTCTTCCGACTATCCTAAAGGCCATCAAAAACATCAATTTACTATCCCCTTGTGTCGTTTGCCAAAAACATTTGACATTCTGAAAAAAGTTGTCTCATATTTGACCAATGGCTCATTCCCAACCAACATGAACCTTCTCTTACAGACAAAAAAGGTGATTGCTTTTTTGGGGCTTTCTGCGCTTCTGGGAATTCACAACTACTACTCCTCACTTCGACCCTGATGTTCAATTATGCATTTGTGATGTACAGTCTCGCAACAATCCCAACAAGATTCACATCTGTTTGAAGTCCTCGAAAACTGACACCTTCCGAACAGGCATAACCATCTGTCTCTTTCTCGAACAAATGAGGTATGCCCCTTGTACTTCCTCAAAAAATACATTTATCTACACATCTCAAAGGGGCTCTTCCACATTATCCCTTGTTTATAACTGCCAATAACACACCAGTGACAAGATCTCACTTAAAAAGTAAGCTTAAGGCACTCTTGACATTTACAGGTCTCCCATCACACTCTTCTTCCAGTCGCATGTTTTAGGATAGGATAGGAGCTGCAACAGTGGCTTTTCACTCCCACCTTGAGGACTACCTTATAAAACCCCTTTTCAGGTGGTCCTCTGATTGCTACACAAGGTACACATGCACACCAGACTCCACACTGCAAGCAGCTCAGCCCTCCCTGTGCCAATAATTCTCCCTGCCTACTGGTACACATACCATTAACATTGCTCCTGCCACAAACACTGTCTGTTGATTGCTCTTCACTCCCATCATAGCCGGGTTGCAGCCAAACCCACATTAACCTGCATGCAGGGTTGCAGCCAGCACGACTTTCAAGTTTATATGCAGGGCACCTGCGAGTCCTGACACTTATTTGTAATGACCAGTTACATCCTTCAGGTACATGTAGATTCGTGTTAACTCCTGTTCCATATCCTGGTCGGGTCCCAGTTCACCTCGGAGTCTGAGCTTGACCAGCATGCTTCAGTGAGTTCTCCTGGGTCAGGACTAGCAGTGAGAACACATCAGCACTAGAGGTTCTCACGCAGTCTGTAAGGATTCCGGCAAATCCCATGCTGACCACATGTTGTATATACATAGATTTAGGCCAGCATCCTGGTTTCTTTTTCAATCATTTTTATATTCTCTTCCTCAACTCCCGTGTCTTCCGATTGTGGCAGAATGTATTTGTGGTGACCTTCATGGGGGATATACGCTGGTACTAGCTCTCTTGGACCGTCATTTTCACTGGCCCCCATTCAGGATAAGTAAGTGCACTAACATGGAGATGCAGCTTCAACTGTATGTGGTCAGTACACCCCAAGGGTGCCTTTCCTTAGTACAGTTCAAGATGCAGCACCCGTATGCTTGTAAACTAAGCAGGCACCAGAGCCCCCATTTTTCCTCAACTATTAATGTAAATACCAATCATACAAATAAACTGTGAAATACAACCTGTGAAATACAACCATGTAGACTGCATGCTGGCAGCCAGACTACTCGCAATGCTCAACTTATTAAATATAATCATGGCTTAAATGGTCTTGTTTTATATGATTGCATAAATTTAAGCATTTTATTAATTTTCCCCTGTGGGAACGCAGAAGCGGCGGTTGTTTCAAAAGGAGGAAAAAGTATAAAAATATTGGAAGTCAAGGGTCAGTCTGTAAGAAGAATGTACATCTCAACAGATAATTGGAGTTGTGAACTGTTGTGATAAACTGAAATGATGTTATCTCCAATCAAAACTGAGAGAAAGGAAAAAGAAAATCATTAAACCTCATAAGAACTACTAGTTGCTGAATGTTTTGATAAAGCAAGAGGTATTGCAAACAGTGATTTTTTATTCTAAATTGATTATATTCACTGACAAACAATAATTACCTATCCAACAACGCCCACTTCAGTACAAAAGCACTGTTAAGACAATAACTCTATCTGTTTAAAGTCTTTCCACTTTATGTGTCTTTTTCTGCATACACTAGAACCCAATTAACCCTTTACCTAACCTGAAAAGCAGACGACACTTGCAAAAATAATTCTTGAATAACTAATTTTTTTCATTTTTTGTCTAAAAAACATAGGTTATGACCCCTCGTTGGAACGAGCTCGACGAGCTGGGGTCATAACCTATGTTTTTGAGACAAAAAATGAAAAAAAATAATGAAAATTAATTGGAGATTTTTGAGAATAGTGCTGGCCGGTTTTTGCCGTTACTTTGGGTAAAGGGTTAATTAAACAGACAATTTACTAGAAAAGAATTGGCTATTTAATCAAAACTAAATTAGCAGGATTATTTAAATAAACCAGAATATAGCCCATTTCACATACGCTGAAGATATTTTTTTAGTTGTTTGGGTTTAATAACATTTTCAACAGTTAGGAGTACCAAGAGAGAACCACCAATCGGTGGTGAGCAACTGTCAGATCTTCTAACTTACTAATTCTGCACAAGTAAAGTTTGCAGTAATTAAAGGCAAGTGCACCATCGACCTGCAGTATGCCTTAGTACACAGTGCCACCATGCCCCAATGGTGGGCATCTAGGATTAAATGGTTGAGTGCTAAATTATTTTGCAAAGGTGATTTGTAAAATGCCTATTTCTTTCACAGATTTTATTGATATAAGCAAGGTTGAAGGTTAAGAAGACTTTCTTGATAAATAATTGATATGTTACAATTTATTGGAGATTGCCATTTGGCACCCTTCAATAAATTATAACAAAATAACAAATAAACACTCTTTGTTCTAATGCTGTTCCGGCTGGTCAGGATTGACTGTTGACCTTTCTATGCAAAGTCCAATGCTATAACCACTGAGCCACTTCCCTTCCCATATTCTGGAAATGAATTGTGTGTTTAACCCATCATATCCTGTTTTGACAGAGCTCAATTTATTTATTGTAGTTTAAGGTCACATACTTATGTACAATGGCTAATCGTGACCATGGCAGTTTTACAGGTGAAGCAAGCCGGAGTCCCCGGAGAGAACCACCAAGAAGTCACAAGCAACTTCAGATCCTCAACATTCTAACTCTGTTCAAGCTCTGTTCAAGCAGGGTTACAGAGGTTGAAGACATGTGCACCATCGACGTGCAGTACGCCTTAGTGCATGGCATTATCATGCCCCAAAGTAAGACAACTGGAATAAAGTGCCTTGCCCAAGGACACAAGTCGTACTAGACGGGGACCGAACTCGGGACCTCTAGCATAGAAGTTCAACAGTCTACCACTGAGCCACCATGCTCCCAACAGAGCACAAAGACATCTGACAAACAAAATAGCAGATATCTACAATTTTTTAGTGGATAACCAAATTTTCTTATAAATGGAATAGTGGTACACCATTTGAACAAACGTTACTCTCATGTACTCACATTTACATCTAACTAAGTTTACTAGATCTATTATGCATTGTCACAGTTCATTTAAATTGAAATAAGAGGCGCTGTCCTAGCTGGACAAAACCAAACATTTCTGATAGAAAATAAAATTCCTCATCACAACATAAACTGCAACTGATGGGTCAAAACGTTTACATGCTAAGCCAGCCACTCAGGGACACCTTCCCTTCTTCAGATTCATCGGGATTTGGAAGTTCAAGCAGATTGAGAGAAAAATGCTAGTACTATTTATATGGTTTATTAATAAAACGATTAACGAGACAAAAAATAAAACAACCTCAGGTTGGGGCAGAAAAACTAGGTGTACCAAAAACAGTGGGAGATATCCTTATTACCTAAAAAACAACCCCAATAACACTTGATTCAATGAGTGCTTCCTCAGTAAAAAAGTGTTGCCAAAGGCATCACCACTGCCTGAGGATACACTCTATGAATGGCGGTAACAGTTTAAAATTCTCTGTATGAGAATTTACCATTTTACAGGTAAAGGAACATCCCGCAACTAACCTTCCACAGAGTGAAATTTGTTCACGCCTCAAACTCAGCTAAATCAAAGCTTCACAGCAAAGAGAAAGAAATTGGAGGGGGGCATGTTATGACCTAGGCCAATGAGATATGTTGGTTCAAACCATACATGGAAATATACAGAAGTGAGGGATTACCAGAATAAACAACAACAGGTTTTTTTTTAAAGAACGGTGAACCCGTTACAAAACAAATAGTAAATTTAACATTGGGCTGTCTTAAATTTCAAACCCCTCTGGTGCCCACCAAAATCAGTCAAGCATAAGACTTTGAACAAACTTTAATCTAGGAGTCATAGTAATGCTATATACCAAATATCAAAAGATTCTGTCTGGTGGATTTAAAGAAAATCTTTTAAGAATATTCCCATCCTGCACTAAGTTAAGATTTGGGCTTCCATACAGGGCTCAAATATTTTGATCTGAACAAACTTGAATCTCACCACACTAAGGATGTCATACTATGTAACAAAAGAATGTAACCCGTGAATGTGAAGACGATTTTTTAAAGAACAGTCTGTATATTGCAATAAGTTAAAAGTTGGGATGCCACAGGGAGACAAAATATGTCTCATGGGACTTGATTTAATCAAACTGAAATCTGAACCTCCTAAGGTTGCTGCATATCAAATATCAAAAGATTCAGACTGGTGGATTTGAAGGAGGAGTTTTTTAAAGGAATTTCTCCATGTTGTACTGCCTCAGGGAGCCCAAATATGACTCGTGGGACTTGATTTGAACAAACTGAAATCTGAACCCCCTAAGGTTGCTGCATATCATAAGATTCAAACTGGTGGATATGAAGAGTGAGATTTTTAGAGGAATTTCTCCATATTGTACAAAGATAAAATTTAGGTTGCCATGGGGAGCCCATATACGAACCCAGGGACTTAATCTGAACAAACTGCAATCTGATCCCACTAAGAAAACTGCAAACCAAATATCAAAAGATTCTGGCTGGAAGATCTGAAGAAGAAGGTTTTTAAAGAAAATTCCTCAAATTGCACTAAGTTAAAATTGCGGCTCCTAAAAGGAACTCAAATATGACCCCAGGGACTTGATTTGATTAAAATTTCATCTGAACCTCCTAAGGATACTACATATCCAATATCAAAAGATTCTGACTGGTAGATCTGAAGAAGAAGATTTTTAAATAAATTTCCTCATATTTCAAAATCCTGAACAGTTTTCTGTGAAATGTGATGACAAGAAATAATAAAGTGATGATGATAAATTCTAAGTCCAAAAAGAGCAATCACTCAAGAAATGCATGAATAAGGCTGGTTCACAATCCTCTTCATTATATTATACCTAAATGCTATATATTAAATTTGGAACAAAAATTCTTGAAAAGGTTTATTTGAAATGTGAAGACAAGAAATGTTAATCTGGTGACAAGTCCAACAATCGAAAGAGCTGGTTCCCAATCCCATTCATGGTATTATCGTCAAAAAGCTATGTATTAAATTTTAAAAAAATATTTTGAACAGTTTAATTTCTTTGGAACCGTTCTTGTTTCCTGGAGTTTGGGCAGTGACATGTCAATTGGCCAAACAAATTAAATTCCTCTGACCATTATCATAGGTATTAGATTCATTGGGAAACAGTATTTCCCAGAGTTTATATAAAACTCAGTCTGGTCAATTCAAAGTTAAACATGATAAGAAGTGTTTTGCACACGTCCCAACTCGGTCCTTCCATATCACGTGACGGTCAGCTGCAAGGACATATAATTCATGCACACAACTTCAAGTTCATCAAGCGGTCACCCCCATGTGTACACTATCATATGTTCCAAGAATACTCTGCACACAGTTCGTTGGTCTTTGCAGACGGTTCCCAATGCACATAGCCCTCTTCCCATCACATGCCCTTGCGCATCTTCAGTCTTCCCGAATATCCGCAGCTTGTCAAATGCATTGTAATTTTTCCAGTTCATACTGCTTTGTGCTATTGAAGGCGTTTCAATTTTATGCCAACGGGACTTATAGTGTTATTCAACTTCTTACTATGGACGAGTCATCCTTTTTTTCCCTACCTGTTAGATACATTCTTAAGCAAACTGTGAAAAAGTTTTTTGGAATACCTGAAGACTATTCGTTCCCCACAGCAGAATTTCAACATTTCCTTTTCATTATGATCAATGAACAACATCCGCTAGTCACCAGAGTCTTGGACTGTGCCCCCAGACCGGAATACTGTGCTACTTTTGCCGTAACTAACTTTTCATTCCGTCTTACTTTTATACACTTTTATATCGATATTCACCATGGAAAGTGACAATGCACCAAACCTCCCCCATCGGGAGCCTCAATCAGATCAACTTTCAAAACTTTCTGCGCACCTTGCCGCGCACAGTTCCAACATGGCGGAATGTTTACAATCACACACCGATTCACCTTGGTTACAGCGTACCAACTCGGGACGACGATCATCCAGACTTCGCTCATCGGCCTCGGACAGTGACTACCGTTCTTGGTCAACAGCAGCTCTACGCTCGGAATTGGATAAAAAAGGCATTGCCACATTCGCCTCCATGAAGAAACCCCAGTTGTGGTCTTTATACAAACTCAATGTTGTCCACCATTCTTCATCGAATTCGGTCTCACACGCAACTTCAGAGATTCAGTTTCTGACCATACATCACGTTTTCCACTGCACACTGTGCCACACATTCTTTCCGTAACTCCTGCCGATATTTCTGAGGTTTGTTCCAACTACAATCTGTCATACACTGATGATGACAATAACATTAATGACATTTCACCAACTAATGTTTTGCACTTTACGGGAGATAGACGCTGCAACTTTCTAGATATTACGGACGTTCCCCACTCGGAATCTGTCTTCACCTCCAGCATTGGCCCACATGTTCAGTGTCCGAATGCTCACTCTACCAGAACATCTCGTCAGCAACCCATTATAAACAATTCTCTTTCAAACCGCAGCTCAATACCTACAGTGCACTTCAACCCAGCTCCCTCCACGGGCTAGACAGACAGACCATTCCAAGTTCTGCTGATACAATGTCACAAAGTGCTTGTAACCGGATCGTGCCAGACCTTAGTTCCGCTACTCAAGATTCTTGTTCTACCCACTCAACCTCTAACAATTTTCAGAGGACAGTTGCCCTTCAGCAACAATACATTAGTCAACTTGAAACTTTGAATAGTGAACTGTCGAAGTGTGTCAATGACCTTCAAGCTTCCAATCTTACTTCAAATAGCTCTCAGAATTTTACCCATGTTACTACTGACAATTTCAGAGGTGAACCTTCTCATTCTGGTTCGATTCCACATACATGTATCACTGGAACCCATATTGCATCAACAGGTAATCCAATTTCCTTTACCCCGGAACCTGTCTGTAGCTATCTCCTTGCGGGGGACCCGGGATCTCCTCCGTCCACGTTAATGGGTTCAACCGGCATACATCTGTCCAGCTTACCCGACATCGATGCTGCCATGTCCCCAGCTCTACAACAAGACATACTTAAGGAGAAAGACATTAATTTAGCCCGCCTTATCATGCCTCCTTTGGACGTAAATCACACGGGGCACGATGCCACAAAATACGATGCACAACATGCAAAACACCATTCACTGTCAGAGTTCATTAAAGAATTCAATAAATATAAGACCATACTCTGTGAAGTTTATCCCTCTCGTCGAATCGAACTTGACACGTACCAGAATGACATCATAAACATTGCAGACCAATATGGTGATGCATTCTATCTATATCATCTGGCCTTTTCTGAGAAAGTGGCAGGCATGGTTTGCTCGTGGACAAAAAATCACTTGGGCCATCCGCGATAACAAGTTATTCTGCTCCACCTTCGCAGGTCATAAAAGCATGAGTTGCTATCACTGTGGAAGCCCCCTCCATCTCGCGAAATTTTGTCCAGTGCCCACTTCACAGCGCTACTTGCCTTACTCAAAAACCTGTCCTACCGCTCCACGTATGTCTTCTCCGACTACTCCTACAGTTTCGACAACAGACCTGCCTTCACTCGCGACTTCTTCATGCAAAGAAACTTGCCTTCAATTCAATTCTGTGAAAGGGTGCAATTTCAGGGTGGACTGTCGTTATTTACATGTATGCTCCAACTGTTCTGGGCCACACCACGCCCCATTCGCTAAGGGTACTCTATACCGCCTCCTGGGAGTAAATGACTTTGCCCCAATGATACCGCTTCCTGCATCCCTACAGAGGCTACCACCCCTATTCACCTACCTACATTGCAAGCTCTCCTTCAAGAGCACCCAGATCATTCTTTCTCTTTCGATCTCATCTCAGGCTTGACCCATGGTTACGACACTGGTATTACCAATCTACCGTCCCCCTCACTGGAACTCAAAAATTTAAATTCTGCCAGACAACAGCCAGCCATCACAGAGAAGTTACTTGCTACCGATCTTGCTGCTGGGTTTCTTTTCGACCCCTTTTCCACATCTCCATTTCCCATATATAGAATTAACCCTCTTGGTGTTGCTACACGCAAGTTCTCAAATAAATCCTGCCTCGTTGTCGACCTTTCTGCCCCCCACTCATCCAAACGTCACAACACGATCAAATCCCTCATTGATAAGCAAGAATTTTCACTTTCATATATCACTGTCGACCATGCTATCAACATTATTCAGGAAACAGGCCCAGGTTCTTGGCTGTGCAAGGTCGACATAAAGTCTGTTTTCAAATTATTGCCCATCCATCCAACTCTTTGGCCTTTCTATGGTATCAAATGGGACGATAAAATTTATTTTCACAATCGCCTAGCCTTTGGCTGCCGTTCGTCCCCTTATCTTTTTGATCAGCTATCCCAGGCCATTTGCTTTATAGCTCATACACATTAAGGGATCACCAACATTCTAAACCTCCTAGACGATTTTTTAACCATCACTCTGCCGGCCCATGATCCCGCGACTGCCATGTCTTCCTTGCTGCACATATTCGAGGACTTGATCATTCCTCTAGCCTTAGACAAATCTGACGGGCCATCACACTTAGAATATCTTGCATTATTCTTGACACTGAAAAAATGGAAAGTCGCCTGCCACCAGACAAATTGCGCCGCATTACTCTCATGCTACAGTCTTTCCTTCACAAATGAACATGCACCAAACGTGAACTGCTCAGTCTACTCGGTCATTTATGTTTTGCATGTCGCGTTATTCTACCTGGCCGCTCCTTCATTTCATACCTTATTTCTCTTTCTACCTCGGTCACTGAACTCTGGCATCATGTAAATATTTCAGCAGAATGCAGAAAAGATCATTCTATATGGTTCAACTTCCTCGCTACATGGAATGGTATATCATTCTTCCTTCGCAGTCAAATGGTTCTCTCCAGTGACATTTCCCTGACCACCGATGCCAGCTCCTCCATTGGCTTTTGTGACTACTATGCTCCCACTGGTTTCAATCTCGTGGGGGTGGGGTGGGGGGTATATGCTCTCAGATGAGTTGAAAAATCTCAGCTTAGTTTGGGCGGAATTTATATTCACTTGCCCCCATTCAGTCATCGTGTGTACCAGTCTTGAAATGCGTGGGTGCTGGTCAAAGATACACAGAGAGTAACACACACACATTTCAAGACGGGACACGTGCCTACTAGGAGCTGGGACTGGCCCCAACTAGTTGGGGTTAGCCCTAGCAATAGCTGAGAGCCCCCCCCCCCCCCCCCCTGTATCTCCAATATTCTCCAATAAGCCTATCACACCCCATTATGTACATGTGCTTGACCAATATATCAAACCTTATACATTTGTCTTATACTATATGCTCAATAAAAATTATATAAAAAACCTACATATATCTTTGAGTGGTATATAAATTCATTGGGAAACAGTGTTTCCCAGAGTTTATATAACACTCAGCCTGGTCAATTCAAAGTTAAACATGATAAGAAGAAGTATTTTGCACATGTCCCAACTCGGTCCTTCCATATCACGCGACAGTCAGCTGCAAGAACATATAATTCTTGCACACAACTTCAAGTTCATCAAGCGGTCACTCCCATGTATACACTATCATATGTTCTAAGATTACTCTGCACACGGTTCGTTGGTCTTTGCAGATGGTTCCCAATACACATAGCCCTCTTCCCATCACATGCCCTTGCGCATCTTCAGTCTTCCCGAATATCCGCAGCTAGTCAAACGCATTGTAATTTTCAAAACCTCCCCACCACCACCATCGACGGTTCACCATATGGGGACTCTCAGCTCTCCTACTCCCTCCACCACATGCCACCCTATTTCTACTCACCTCCTGCTTGCCGGCACATAGCTGTGTCTTTTTTTTGTAAGCCTCCACAGTGCTGTGATATCAGACTTTTCACCACATAGCTGTGGTATTCCGCGACGTAGTCATTCCCGGTGAAATTCACTTCAAATGCGCTCCCCCTTCGATGGGGGCAGACTTTCCACCACCACCATTGCTGCGCCTTCGATTCTTGCCGGCAAATACCTATGCCTTTTTTCCCTTGCGACCACATAGCTGTGGTTCGAAAGAAATGGTTTGGCGCGCCGAGGGCGCACAGAGACGATTTGGGGGACAAGCCCCTTTCGACCCTCGGTGACTGTAGAAGATTGGTATTGCATGTCTAGGCGTGTCAAAGGAGGAAAAGGAAGGAGGAGGTTTAGCCGCGTTTGTTCCTTTTTCGGTGTTTTTTCCTTGGAGGTGGTTGTAATGGTGATGTTGCTTGGATTTCTTGGGCCGCTGTGGTGTGCATCTCTTTAGGACAGTATTTGTAGCTCTCTTCTAATAGTGCTTTGGATCTTTTGAGGAGTTCTGCTACCGACAAATTGGCCGGATCTTCCTGGTCCAGGCGTTCCAGTAGTGAAGGAAGAGGGGAGTGTGGGGTGGGAGGCGGTGAAAAAGCAACTTCCAGTTCCTCCTCAGTCTCCACTGGATGTTCCTTATCCAACTGTACCGGCTCAGGAGCCGGCAGTTGATTGGGTGTACCAGTGGGACTAGGAAGGGAACTGGCGGCTGCCTCCAGAGCCTCCACCCCCTCACTCAACTCTTTCTTCCTATTCCGGAAGGCCTTCAAGCGCCGGGCGTCCCTGCGCTTGGTCGATGGGCTCTTCTTCTTTTTCTTGTGTCTCTTTTCAGGGCCTCCGTGCCCCTTCGGGTGAGGACCAGTGGGAGAGGGGATCCTCTCTCCAAAGGTACTACCTCTCCCCGAAGAGGTTGGTGGTGTTGTTGTTGGCTTCTCAATTTCAAACTCCACTTTCAGATGGACGCTCAAGCCTATTTCCTGGATAGTCCAGGAGACAGGGCATGAGACGCCCAGAGCTGACATGGCTTTCACTAGTCTATCTGGTAGTTCCATGGCTATCTAGGTGTTGTTCACGCTCTGAAGTCAGATGTGTGAAATGTAAGATGAAAAGATGGAGCGACGGTTCACCATATGGGGACTCTCGGCTCTCCTACTCCCTCCACCACATGCCACCCTATTTCTACTCACCTCCTGCTTGCCGGCACATAGCTGTGTCTTTTTTTTGTATGCCTCCACAGTGCTGTGATATCAGACTTTTCACCACATAGCTGTGGTATTCCGCAACGTAGTCATTCCCGGCGAAATTCACTTCAAATTCACACCCCCTTCGATGGGGGCAGACTTTCCACCACCACCACTGCTGCGCCTTCGATTCTTGCCGGCAAATACCTATGCCTTTTTTCCCTTGCGACCACATAGCTGTGGTTCCTCTGACTGGGTGGAATTTATATTCACTCACCCCCATTCAGTCATCGCGTGTACCAGTCTTGAAACGCGTGGGTGCTGATCAGAGGTACACAAAGAGGAACACACACACATTTCAAGACGGGACACGTGCCATCTAGGAGTGGAGCTGGGACTGGCCCCAACTACTTGGGGTTAGCCCTAGCAATAGCTGAGAGCCCCTCATATCTCCAATATTCCAAAGCCTATCACACCCCCTTATGTACATATGCATGACCAATATATCAAACCTTATACATTTGCCTTATACTATATGATCAATAAAAATTATATAAAAAAACCTATGTATATCTTTGAGTGGTATATAAATTCTCAACATTTCCCCATCTCATCGTTCATCTTCAGTTTGCCAAGCTGCAAATCCAGGTCATTTGTAAAACTGGGATTCGCAAGTCAGCAAACTTCAATTTTTCCTCACACATACTCCCAAATTCCAAGTTAGCTATCACAGCTGACCAATCATTCCACAGATATATGCCAGGAAAACTTCCTCTGACCATTTTACAAGACAGGGCAATCATGTGACCATGCTCACTCAGCTTCACTTCGTTCTTTGCCAGGAGACCATGCAAATTAAATGAAAGTGTCAATGACACTGTAGCTTAACTTGTCTGTGTGTTGTGTTTGATGAAAATGATAATGTTCAATGTTTATGAAAGGATTATGAAATAAGACAAGAATTGTGATAATTGGGAATATGTTATTTTCTGTTTCCTGTATGCTATGTTTTTAATAAAAATAATATGAGGTGTAGACTGTACTAAAGAACTGAGGGGTGGGGTTAATGTGGCCTTCAATGTTAATGTATGTGGCCCTCACAGTTAACGTATGTCAACAAAAGTTACCAGTTACAGTGAAATTATTCCAAAATGAGTCATCCTATCAAGTTACAATGAAATCCCTTCATAAATATGGCCTGTAGACTGTGCTAAAGGTTTTCGGGTTCAGGCCTGTGTAGCCATCATGGTTGACCGATTGCAACTAAAAGGGGACGTAATCATCTCGACATTATACTGCGAAATTCTACCAAGTTACAATGAAATCCCTTCACAAATACGACCTGTAGTCTGTACTAAAGTTTTTCGGGTTTTGGGCTCCAGCAGCCATCATGGTTGAATGATCGCGACCAAAAGGGGACGTTCTCATCTCGGCATTATCTGGAGTGATCCTACAAAGTTACAATGAAATCCCTTCATAAATATGATCTGTAGACTGTATTAATGGTTTTCGAGCTTCGGGCCCCTGTAGCCATCATATCTGACCAATCACGACCAAAAAGGGATGTCATCATCTAGACATTATATGGAGTCAAGCTAACAAGTTATAATGAAATCCTTCCATAAATACGGCCTATAGACTATGCTAAAGGTTTTCGGGTTTTGGGCTTGGGCAGCCATCATGGCTGAATGATCAAGACCAAAAGGGGACATTCTCATCTAGACATTATTTGGAGTCATCCTACCAGGTTACAATGAAATCCCTTTATATTTATTTATTTATTGGTGTTTAAGGTCACATACTTATGCACAATGGCTAATCGTGACCGTGACAGTTTTACGGGTGGAGGAAGCCGGAGTACCCGGAGAGAACCACCGAGCAACGATGAGCAGCTGTCAGCTCTCCAACATCGTAACTCTGAACTCTGCACCACAGCACAGGCAGGGTTAGATTGGTTGAAGACATGCGCACCATCGACGTGCAGTACGCCTCAGTACACAGCGTCATCGTGCCCCCATGTAGGCAATCGGGGTGAAGTGTCTTGCCCAAGGACACAACGCGGTTGCCGCAGGTGGGATTCGAACCGAGGACCTCTCGGATTGCAGCCTGCACCTCTACCAACTGAGCCACCGCGCCCCCAAATCCCTTTATAAATATGACCTGTAGACTGCGCTAAAGGTTTTTGGGCTTCGGGCCCCTGTAGCCATCACAGTTGACCAATCGTGTCCAAAAGGGGACGTTCTCATCTAAACGTTATATGAAGTCAACCTACCAAGTTACAATGAAATGCCTCCATAAATATGACCTGTAGACTGTGCTAAAGGTTTTCGGGTTTTGGGCTCGGGCAGTCGTCATGGTTGACAGATCGTGACCAAATGGGGAAGTTCTCATCTAGACATCATATGGAGTCATCATACCAAGTTACAATGAAATCCCTCCATATTAAATCTGACCTGCAGACTGTGCTAAAAGTATATGGGTTTTGGGCTTGGGCAGCCATCACGGTTGACAGATCATGACAAAAAGGGGACATTCTCATCTAGACATTATACAAAGGCATCCTAACAAATTACAATGAAATCCCTTCATAAATATGACCTGCAGACTGTGCTAATGGTTTTTCGTGTTTTGGGCTCAGGCGACCAAAAGGGGATGTTCTCACCTAGACATGACCCCAAACCTGCATATGAAATTTCGTGACGATCAGACAAGAACTACGGGGTGTAGCCAGTGCTGAAGGAAAATATGAACAGACTCACAGACTAACAGACATCCGCACGCGTGATGGCAATAGCTTATCTTGACTTTGTCAAGTTCTGCTAAAAATCCCCCACCCTCCACACCCTTTGATGATGCCGCCGCCGGAGACATCAAAAATGGGGGCTAATCGGCTCCTGGTAGGGGCCATTAGTTTCACTGGCCCCCATTCAGGATAAGTAAGAGCATGCTAACTAACATGGAGATGCAGCTTGAATTGTATGTGGTCGGTTCACCCCAAGGATGCCCTTCCTTAGTACAGTTCAGGATGCAGCACCCATGTGCTTGTAAACTACATGTACGCAGGTGCCAGAGCCCCCACTTTTTCCCAACTCATAATGTAAGTATGTATTACAATTATACTGCAAAATACAACCATGTAGGCTGCATGCCAGCAGCTAGACTACTTATTAAATATAATCAATGCTTAAACGGTCTTAATTGTCTTATGTCACTGCGTAAATTTAAAATCCCCCCCCCCCCCATCACTATGTGGGAGGGATAAAAACATGAGATTCAAGGATTCAAGTTGTGAGCACAATTTCATCACATTTAATGGAAGATCAGCATGTTGAAAAATTGCCAAGGCAAAACAGAAATGGTTGAGGCAAAAAAAAGTAAAAAGTTTTGTTCTCCGAGGTGATTTTCCTTATTTCCAGGGCTAATAGAATATGCACCGGTCGCATGCACTCACAACGGTATAACAGTACTCAGGGATCACACACATGGCAGAAAAAAGAAATCACATGATTTTTAATGACCTTTTTAAATGTATTGCTAGATTGAAAAAAAGAGAAGAGGTCAATACCTTTAAAACTATATCCAGAACATGTAGTTCTTAATAGCAGGTAAACCGAGAGCTACACAACTTTTTGTTTTTCAATTGTTGACATACATTTTATGAGTTTTTTGATTATATTATTCAACTTTACCCCTTAAGGGACTGGAGATTTTTATACATTTTTGCTATACATCCACAGTCTACCTCCTGTGACTTATAGGCAGTCAAGACTTGCCTTGAAACTACTGCCAATATACTTTGAATGTAACTTGCAAGTTTATGCAAAGACTGCATGTTGTTGTAGAAAAAGTAATTATAGTCAGATATTGGCCTATATTAAACATCAAATGTCCTGCACACAATGAAGAATAAAACTGAAATTTCACACTTTAGAATTAACATCCTGAAATTCTATGACATTTAACTTAAAATAACCCCATCTTTTTTTTCCACACCTTAATTTAAAATGAAAATTCCATGACTTTCCAGGCTTTCCATGATTTGTATGAACCCTGATACTCTTAAATTCTGAATTATTTAACTGGTGGAGTGCTAGAAGCCCATATTTGGGTTATATTTTCAAGTGCCAGTACCACAACTTAACTGGTAGAGTGCTGGAAGCCCATATTTGGACTTCATTCCTAAGTGCAGATACCATGAATGAAAGGCTTCATTATCTGTGGCTATACTTTATATTACCTTCAGATTGAAATTATTTACATGTAGTTTTAAGGATTTGCTTTGTTACAATTTATGTAAGAATGCCTACAGGCATTCTCCCATAAATTGTAACAAGGCAAAGACTTGTCGATAAATTTTGATGGTTGAAAATAATTTAGCACTCTACCACTTAAAGGGTCCATATTCTGTGGATGTGATATGTATCATATTTGAATTGAAATTATATAGTCTCTCAGAATTTGTTTGTTATAATTTTTGGGAGAGTGCCTACAGGCACTCTCCCATAAACTGTAACAACACAAAGACATTTGAGCAAATTTTGTGGATTAAAAATAATTGACCACTCTACCAGTTAAGAACTAAAAATTGGCTTGCCACAGGAATTCTTAAGAACTGAAACAGATTCTTAAGAATCTAGACAAATTTCAAAGACTGACAACCTCAATGCAAGTGACACAGAATTCTTTTCTTCAGCAAACTGCTGTCATTATTTCAAAATAAAAAACGGCACAAAAGTAGTATGGGAAAAAAAGGTTTAATTTGTGAACAAAATTACTATTTGAGCTGAAAAATCTTCACACTTCATTACGAAAAATATCATCTGATGTAAATGTTGCTGGTATTCAAGTCTCCCAAGTATTCATTATTTGATAAATTCACTTTGTAAAACTCACTAAGCTGAAAATTATGTCAGATATATTTAGTGATGGAGAGCTTGAGTTTTGGATTCAAACCCAGTATTGAAAATAATAATAGGCTGCTGGCTGTCTGCTGCCAGACCGTAATGTAAAGAACATTAATCCCATAGGTGTAATGGAATATTTAGCCTCACATCACTGTTCAAAGTCCCTTTCAAATGAAGACAAATTTCCTAACCCATCAGCAGTCCTGTAAGACTTACAAGAAGAATAAATGGTCTCCAATAGTTCTTACATTAAATAGAATAAGAATAAACCCATTTTACCTTGTTTTTGCATAAAACAAGTCAACCAACCATCCATACACAGTTTTCATGATCAGCCATCTGACAATCCACCCACCAACATTTTCATCTGTCTGTGTGTCCATTCCCATCCTATTTTTACTTAAAAACATTCTTAGATTCCTAAATGTAGTACAGAGGAGCTAACTTAATTGGATATCTCTAAATTGAATAACCCTGTTAATTGAGATCGATCCAGCAAAACTTTAATTAGAGAATGGAAACCAGAAAAATTTGTAAATTAAAGGCCAGTGACCTTGACCTTTGGCACAAGGACCCCAAAATAAATAGGGTTCTTCCTCTCATTAAACCCAACCCACTTGTCAAATTTGGTTGGGATTGGCCAAGCAGAGCTTCACTTAGAGAGCAGAAACCAACTACTACTGACGGCTGGACTGCACGACAAAATCTCCCGCAATTTTTTCAAGGGGACAATAAATGCACACTTTGTGTCTAGAATACAGGAAACTTACTGCATCCCTGTTAATTGATTACCCATGTTAATTGATTACCCTGTTAAATGAATAATTTTCACTTGCAAAGTGGCACTTCCATTAACACTGTTCTACTGTAATTTGCAATCTGTGTCAGGACTGCAAAAATTGGATATTATTACAACCTGTAAACAAGTACCTTAATTAATTTAAGAAAACCCTCTCTCAGGTTACCATTTCTCTGATTTTTTAGCAAGAGAATAACCACTAGTCATGTGCTTACCAGTCATAGTGAATGGATAAAATTGGCATCTTTGAGTACTTAAGATTATTTCATGGGTTTCCACTATTGAACCGATCCTATTCTGTGATGTAATAATACACTGCTTGTAAAGGCTAAGATAGGCCATTCCAACAGAGCCTTAACTTCCCACGGTCACTTATCCAAACTCAATTTATTTTTTAATTACTGATTTTTTGGGTACATAATTCTGCACAATGACTAATCGTGATCACAATATGGATATAAAGACAAGTTTAGTCAATCATTTACCCTTGTTCTCCATTTCAGAAGACTTCCACCTCAGGCATTGAATACCAGGTCCTATTTTACCAGTAAAAACACAGCTTGTTTACCACAGATAACAAGCACTACTTCACCTCCTAGTGTTCCCACTGAGAATCAGCCGGAATTAACATTTACCGCGTTCGAGTTACCCCTAATTTTACGTCCGGTGGCAGATGTTGCATATTTATTTGTCACGTTTTGAGGGGTAAACTGGTACTGGATTGGTTTGCAGTATTTTGTTTGTGAGACAAAATTTCACTTGTGGGTTTACTATATTTGGGTTACACTTAAATTAATGCCAGGTGGGATGGTTAGTGTAATTATTTCTGTTGTGGTCAATGGGAGAAATAGGTACTGGTTAGGTTTGATGTATTTTTTCTGGAAAAATATTCTGCTCAGAGAATTATGATTCTGATTCTCGCAGGAATTTTATGCCCCATTTATAATGTTTGGAGATTTGTTTGTTGTGTTTTGCCATTTACCTAATGAAACAGCCATATCCAGCCAGCACTATTCACAATGAAAGTGTCAATGACACTGTAGCTTAACCTGACTCTGTGTAGTATTTGATGAAAAGGATAATGTTTCATGTTTTTGAAAGGATTATGAAAAAAGATAAGAATTGTGATAATTGAGAATATGTTAATTTCTGTTCCCTACATGCTATGTTTTCAATAAGAACAATTTGAGGTGTAGACTGTATTAACGAATTGAGGCCCTAATTGATGTGACCATCAGAGTTAACGTATGTCAAACAAAGTTACCATGTTAAGGATAAATCATTCCAAAAACAAGTCATCCTAACAAATTACAATGAAATCCCTTCATAAATATGACTCGTCGATTTTGCTAAACAAATATATTAGAAACCAATCACAATCAGGCCCAAATTTACATGGATGATGTTTTATCACAGAAAATTTGACTCTCCCATAATTTTCACCAGATTGCAGTTGTTACTGAACTTGACAGATATATTGTTGCTATAGAGACATATGCTAAAAAGAATTGAAATCTGCTTACTATTGTTAAAGTTATGCCATAAACAAGCTTAACATATTTTTTTAATCAAGGGCATTAACTTCCATAATTTTCATCAGATAGCAGTGGATTCTGAATCTGACGTAACAGTTGTTGCTATGGAGACACAGGCTACAAAGAATTGAAATCCAGTTACTAATGTTAAAGTTATGCCATAAACAAGTATTTCACAATATTTTTTTAACAAAGGGCAATAAATCTGACAATTTTCATTGGATTATGGTGGTAATCAAACTTGAGGTCCTAAAGAGATATATACCCCCCAAAAAAATTGAAACTTGGTTTCTAATGTTTAAGTTATTCCATAAGCAAGCATTAAACGATATTTTTTAACAAAGGGTTCCCATAATTTTCATCAGATATCACTGATCATCGAACTTGACATAGACATTGTTGCTTTTATTATTTATTTATTGGAGCTTTACGCCACATCAGCAGCTAAGGCTATATAGTGGCGATGAAAGGTAAGAAATCTAAAACAGATCACCATTTGCCATGAGGTAATTAAAAATCAATCAACGAAATATGAAGAAGTATGAGGAATAAAATTAATCAATGAACACAGTAATGTGAAAATAAGATCAAGTGTTCAGAAAATTCTGCGTAAATCAACCCTGAATGAATGTGAATGTGAAATAATAAAAACAAACAATTTAAAATTTATTAAAAAGGTTGATTTCCTTCAGGAACGACAAAACTTTATGTGGATTTGTATTATAAAACAGGTCTCGAAGAGACACAACATTAAAACACTGTCGTCTAACAAGATATTGCCCTCTAACAAAAAGGAATGTGTAAATCGTGTATGACCAATACGACATCGCGTCAAAACTGCAAGATCTTTCCTACAAAGGTTACTGGATGGGTAGTGATCAGAAATAGTTGGTCGGAAGCGATGAAACTTGTTATTAGTTTGAATTGAAATCTGGTTACTATTGTTCAAGTTATGCCATAAACAAGCATTACGTGATATTTTTTAAACAAAGGGCAATAACTCCCATAATTTCCATCGGATATTAGTGGTCATCAAACTTGAGGTAGACACTGCAGCTATAGATATCTAAATTTTATAGTAAATTTCCTTTCTTATTATACCTACCACAATTGTTTACTTCAGGCTTGCACTACAGTGGAAGTCCCTAACTCGGATAAAATACTCTCTATTTTTGTCTTTCCCAAGCATGTTGGGAAAGAAAAGTGGTGCAAAAGCACCAATAAAAAATAAGCCAAAACTGGGTCGAGTGCAACCGGCGCAGACCCAGTACGGGACGCTCTCTCCCAAGTACAACTCCACGACTTCCGTTGCCAGTGCGCATGTACCGTCTCTAAAGACTCATTCTTTTTGAATCCGTAAACGTTAGAGTTATGTGAACAGCGGGGAGGAAAGATTCTTTACCCGTAAAGAAGACGGGAGGGCCTCCATGTAAACAATTGTGGTAGGTATAATAAGAAAGGAAATTTACTATAAAATTTAGATTTCTTATCAACCTACTCACAATTGTTTACTTCAGGCTGAATAGACCAAAGGCTGGAGGGAATCGCATCACCAACCCCCACATAACCCCAGTGTACTGGAACCATGAAGTAGAAGGAAGAGGTCCCGAGGCTTATCAACCATAATGTCGCAATCATTGGTAAAGGACAATGAAAAGAGACATATGAGCCTGTGTGACACACAGACAGAAAATGGGCAGTAACAGCACAAGGCTGAAACTGACCTTCAAGAAGCCTAATGGCTATGGCAGACAACAGCCTGAGCAGAAGAAAGAGGACCCAGGGCAAAAAGGTCCTCCGACTGCTCCTGCAACTGGCGCAAATAAAAGGTGGAGAAAGTAGAAGCATTTCTCCAGTAGGCTGCCTGCATAACATCCGACAACTTGACGGAGTTAGAATAAGCCCAAGAGGTAGACAGTGCCCGCACCTCGTGGGCAGAAATACGATTGGTAAAACAATCGCCAGCTGCTAAACGACTATAAGGCGTACAAATAGCAAGACAAATCCATCGAGAAATGGATTGAGGAGAGATCTTCTTTCTACCCGGAATGAGAGACAGAAAAAAACGTTTCCTGCCTTTCCGTTTGAAGCGTGTCCGCTCAAGATAAATGCGAATAGCACGGACCGGACAGAGCAAAGGGCGATTACCCTCAACAGAGAGAAGAGCCCTGATACAGATAGGAGGAGGAGTAGTATCTGGTAACTGATTCTTAGCCAAAATGGAGCAATCAGTGGTAAAAGTAACACTGTTGGGAGAGCTCCTAAAAAAGGCCGGGTCAACCGAGAGGGCGTGAAGCTCACTAACCCGTCTGGCCGAAGCAAATGCCATCAGAAAAACCGTCTTATATGTGAGAAAATGCATATCCACCTGGGATAAAGGTTCGAACGGCACCCCTCCCCCCCCCCCCCCCCCCCCAAGCAAAGCAGCACCCACGAAAGATTCCATCGTGGAGTAAGCTGCAAAGTCCGAGGCCTTTTCAAAGAAAAGTGCCAAACAAGCTTGGAGAGGTAAGGATTAGTGCCGATACGACACTTCCCCACATAAGAAAAAGTCTCTGAAAGCATAGACCTGTAACCCTTGATGGTAACAGGCTGGAGACCCAGAGAATCAAACAGATATACCAGAAACTCCGCAATCTGTGAAATCGAAGGATTGGCATAATCAACAGAGTGATCAGCACACCACTGACAGAAGACCTTCCATTTAGCTGCATAAGCTAAACCAGTGAGGCGCCTCCTTGAAGAAGAAATGCACTCCACTGCTCGTCTCGAAAAACCTCTACGGAGGAGACAGGACCTGACAAAAGATATGCGTGAAGGCACAACGAAGTCGGGTCGACGTGAAACCTCCTCGGGCGACCTTGACAAAGAAGGTCGCAACGTAGCGGGAGACGTGCCGGAACCACCGCCATCAGCGAGCAGAGCTGATTGATCCACACCCGCTGAGGCGACAGGGGAGCGATCAGAATGATTCGACAACTGCAGGTTCAAATTTTGGCGAGAACCTGAGGAAGAATCGGAACCGGCGGGAAGGCGTAGCCGACTAGACCGTTCCAATCGAGTGACAGAGCGTCTACGGCAAAAGCCAGAGGATCTGGACACAGGGACACGAAAGTGTCCACCTGATGGTTCCAACGAGTCGCAAAGAGGTCGATGTGGGGACGTCCCCAGAGATCGCAAAGCGACTGGAAAACTGCCCTGTGAAGCATCCACTCGGTGGAAATAGCCCTGCCCTGTCGGAACAGGGAGTCGGCTAGGACGTTCAGACGACCGGGAATGTGACGAACAACCACTCCGGCGTGAACATCCTGAGCGAGCAGAAGAAGATCCTGAGCTAACTCGTACATCGGAACCGAGTGTGTGCCGCCCTGGTTCCGAATGTAAGCAACCACTGTCGAATTGTCAAATAGTAGAAGGACCTGGCGATTCAACAGGTGAGGGATCCACTGCCTGAAACTCAGAAGAAGAGCAAGAAGCTCCTTCTGGTTGATGTGTAGAGCTGCTTGATCCTGGTCCCACAACCCGTGTAGGGAAAGACCGAGAGGATCCAATGTCGCACCCCATCCGAGATCGCTGGCATCTGCCGGCAGAACGCGATCGGACGTGGGTAAGTCCAGTGGAACGCCCTGCGTAATCCACTGTACATCTGTCCAGGGAAGAAGGTGAGGATACAGAGAATCCGGAAACGGAAGCACCTGATCCAGAGAATCTACATTCGGCCTCCAACGACTGAGCAGAAAGTGTTGGAGAGGTCTGACACGCAGCAGACCGAGAGGAATGGGATCCGTCTCCGAACCACAGAGACCGATCAGCTGGAGAAAACTCCGAGCGGTCGCGGACCTGGACTGGGACAGAGTCAGAGCAAAAGCTGAGAGAATCACAGCCTTGGCCTGGGGAACCGCCACCAAATTGAATTTGGTTTGGAAAGACATCCCCAGATGACAAAACGACTGAGAAGGGACCAGGTCCGACTTCTCCTCGTTGACTCTGAATCCTAGCGACGTGAGGAAGCTCAACAGAGTGGCGACATCCGATTCCAGTAAGGCAGCATTGGAATGCCTCTGGCGGATATCGTCCAGATATGCCGAAGTAGTCACCCTGGACTGTGTGCGATGGAACACTATCACATGCGACATCAGTCTGGTGAACGCCCAAGGAGCCAGGTTGAGGCCGAAAGGCATGGCCTTGAACTGGTAAACTCGCCCCAGAAAAGCGAACCTGAGATACTTCCGTGATGCCCGATGCATCGAAACGTGGAAGTAAGCGTCTCGCAGGTCGATGCTGGCTGCGAAATCTCCCTGGTAAATTGATTGGCGGACTGACCTGAAAGTCTCCATGCTGAACTTGGGAGCAATGATAGACTGGTTCAGGATACTCAGATCGATAACCGGTCGGAGTCGGCCGTCCTTCTTCGGCACCAAGAACAGGCGGGAATAGAAACCCACTGACTGAACGTTCTTGACGACCTCGATCGCCCCCTTGGCCAGGAGATTGGCAATCTCCGTGGACAAAAGTTCCCGACGTAAAACGTCTGAAGGAACTGTGGTTGGAAGAGGCACCCTCGACAGAGTGGGGTGCCGTCGGAAGGATATGCGCAGCCCAGACCGAACAACATCTAACACCCACGGATCGGATGTGATGGTGGCCCAATGGTCTGCGAACTCTGCTATCCTTCCTCCAACCTGGGAGTCGAGGTGAGGACCTTCATTTCGAGCCCCGACGAGGCCCGCGAGAGGAGAAACCACCTCCTCTGCTAAATGAAGAATCCTGAGACTTCCCTCGATTCTGCCGACCCCTACCTTTACCCCGTAAGAAGTAGAGGCGGCGGCAGAAGGACCAGCCTTTTGCTTCACAGAGGCTTGTTAGGCTTGGAACGGCCCTTGCCTCTCCGAGAAGGCTGATCAAGCTGACGAAACAGCAGCTGATCTTTGGAATGACGTAGGACGTCATCCCGGACCGTCGACATGAAACCATGGAAAAGTTGCGGACCTGCCAAAGAAGCAGATCGAAGAGCAGCACGCTGCTCCTCGGGAAGGGTTCGTCCTGTGTCCAGCACAGCGTCCCTTCGAACTAATTCCAAATTAGCCGTGTTACAGGCATGCGTGTGAGTAAGGTGCATAAGCGCCTTGGACAGCACACGCAAAGGAGCCTGTACCTCGTCAAACTTATCTGGAGGCAGATAAGCAGCCAAAGCTGAGACGACGTGATCTGAGAGAGAAAGCATGCCAAGCATCTCTCTAGATAAGCCCAACGTGGACTCCAGAGTCGCCATTGGAATGACGGCAGACTTGGGCTTAGAAAGCCCGAAGGAAGTGGAGTCCTGATCCAGAACCGTCAAAGTATGGCAGACCGACGGATTGGCGGAATCGTAGGAACGATAACGCACAGGAGGCAAAAAGGTGTCAACCCTGGTGAAGAACGAAGGCTTCAAAGCCTAGGAATTCAGCTTGGAATCCAATGCTGAAAAAGCTTCAACCACCTGTACCGACTGGCACGGTCGAAGGCGCCCAGAAGCAGGTTGCTCCATAGGCTGTTGGCGCGCGACCGATGATCGCGGCCAGGCTGACACTGTCGGCTGGTTAGCAGGTTTGAGATCAGGCAGAAACCCAAACACAAAGTCAAGAGCTGCCCCCAAGTCCGAAGAATGCTGGCCCTCGACCTCAAGCATGTCGGACTCCTCCCCAGAGTCGGAAGACACATAGCCCATCGTGGGCAAACCAGCCGACGCCTCCCATGGTGTCGGAACACCAGAGGAATCAGAAACTGTTTCCAATCCCGGGAGGCGGCGCCATAGGAGGCGCCTGGAAACCACTCATAGCCTCGCTGGAAGCAACAGGAAGGCTCTTAGAAAGAACCTGAGTGAGTAAGGAGAGGGCCTCCCTAAGCTCACTGCCCGTACCGACCGGTTCGACAGGGGAACGAACCGGCAAAGTGGCTTCACCTCTGACCCTCTTAACCAGCGAAGGGTCACGATCCTCCAAAACACCCAACGTGGGACGGCGGGCGGCAGCCGAAACATCTGAAGGCAGACGTGTATAGGGGTACGATGCACCCCGAGGATCAATATGGTGAGAACTCATGAGAGTCACCGCGGACCTCTGCGTGGCAGAAGGTCCAGGCTGCACAAAAGGCGTTGGTCCCCCAAAACTGGTCGTGTGGCCAGAATGAGTAGACGGAAACGCCACGGAGTTCATAGTGTTTCCACTACGAACATCCGAATCCAAAGACACAACCGTGGTGCTCGACAGCGAAGAGATCACAGAGATGGGTTCGGCCGGCAGCCCCTTCCGACTTCGCCGAGTTGAAGTCAGGGAAGGCTGAGGCCAATATCCCACGTCTACAGTATCGGACATTCCTGCAGTCCCCTGCAGCGAAAAGCCGAGGCCGGCTGAAACTGACGACGAAGCAGACGGACCAGCAGTAGTAGTAGATACGTCGAGAGTCGTGGAGGCTGGTGAAATAGTGGAGAGAGCACACCGGCTCGGCTCCGAAGGAGGAGTCACAACCCTAGTGACAGCCTCAGATGTCGACTGGAGGGGGACCGTAGTCCCGGAACCAGGCACCTCTTCACCAGAACACTCAACGGCGCCCGCAGTATCCACCACAGGAAAAGACTGCACATCCCCCACGGAGGAGGAATAACTCTCACCAGACAAAGTCGTCTCGGGAGGCCCCAAACGACCATGTTCTCCTTTCCCGCGGGAGTGGGAGGCACGGCCACGAGAACGAACGACACGGTTTAATGACGCTCAGAAGGTGGATGACATGCTCCACAGACACCACATGGCCGCTCGGCCGAACACCCATTACAGGAGGAACAAGACGAATGTACATCGTCCACATGCTTTGGCAGCAAACATTGCCCACAAGGAATTGTTCTGGGCATGATAGAGGTGAGAGGAGCAGAGAAGGTGAAATCAGAAAACAGAACACCCCCAAAGAGAGAAAGGTGACAGAAACAAAGACCCCAGACGGTCGACCGGGAACCACACAACAGGAAGACTACTCTCAAAAGAAAGAAGAAACACTGTAGGAGTGGTACCCCCGCTGACACCTAACTCTAACACAATTAGAAAATTTTGCAAAAAAAGCATTAACAATAATTGTGAAATAATCTAAGTCCGAACCGCGTGGCACACAAAAATTGCGCGCGACTCGAGAGAGAACAAATAAATATACATTATGGACATATAATAGAAAAGAGAATATAAAAAAACACTGTTCCTGAGAATACAAAGGATACACTGTGGTACAATGAATCAGGAATCATCAAACATCGAGCTGGTGGAACACTGATAAGCGTGCAAAAACATCTCGACACGAAGCAGATTATAAAAATAATGAGTCTTTAGAGATGGTATATTCGCACTGGCAACGGAAGTCGTGGAGTTGTACTTGGGAGAGAGCGTCCCGTACTGGGTCTGCGCCGGTTGCACTTGACCCAGTTTTGGCTTATTTTTTATTGGTGCTTTTGCACCACTTTTCTTTCCCAACTTGCATGGGAAAGACAAAAATAGAGAGTATTTTATCCGAGTTAGGGACTTCCATTGTAGTGCAAGCCTGAAGTAAACAATTTAAGTAGGTTGATAAGAAAGATATACTGAAAAGAATTGAAATCTGTTAACCATTGTTCAAGTTATGCCCTAAACAAAGTTCAGAGAGACAGACAGACAGATGGATGGACAGATGGATGGATGGATGGACAGATGGATGGATGGATAGATAGATGGACGGAGGTCTTCCCTATATCACTCCCTTGCTGAGGGAATAATAATGACCTCAGGTGCAATCTAAAATGATGCACTGTCCAATAATAATATCTACTGTTCAATGAATACTGAATGCATAAACAATTGTCATTTCTCAATGCTGTATGTGAGATGAAAAACATCAGATGAATTAACACAAGTCTGTTGACAGAGGCTTAATCTAGTCCTCAAAAGGAAAGTTCCAGAAAGGAAAATTTTGTTCCATTACCTGCTGAAGATCTGAATTAAATTACCTCATTGAGTTTCTGGATCATTCTGTCTAATTCAAGCAAAGAGGAGAGACCCAAATAAACAAGTGAGCTAAAATAGATCCTGGGTAAAGTATTTGTAAACATGTTGATAAGTACATTCAATGGTCACTCAGTGAAAATTAGTGATCAGTCCAAAGAAAGCCTGCACATTTTAAATCACAATAATTTTAGAAGATATAAAATTGTTTTTAATTATCAACCAAAGATATATCTATTTTGATATCACAACACGGAGCCATAACATCAAGACTGCACCAAAACAGTCACAACTCCAAATTGCTAAATGTGATCAATTAACTGTTTGTTAAAGAAAAATTCCCCAAAAGAGTTTATTTGATATGACAGAAATAATAATAATAATAATAATAATAATAATAATAATAATAATAATAATAATAATAATAATCATAATAATAATAATAAGGAAATTTTATACAGCATAAAATCACAAAGTGCTCTAAAATGCTGAACAGTTAAATAAACAATGAGCTCATGACTATCAAGGCAATATACAGACTGAGAAAGGTGTAATGGTCAGCAGGTTACAAACTTTCAAAGGCCTCTCTGGAAAGATGCCATTTTAAATTTTGTTTGAATTGGTTGAGATCTTTCGATGCCTGAACCTGAACTAGTAAATTATTCCAAAGTGCAGGTCCAGTGAAAGAGAAAGCTCTGTTATTCACAAAAGTAGACCTGGAGAAGGGCATCTGTAGCTTGATTTGTGAGGAAATGGCAGTCAAAGGTATCAACAACTTTGAATTTATGTTTTATCTTCATGCAGAGAGAGATTTGTCTGTGAAGGGATTAACTTTAGTAGAGATCTTTGTCAACATGCTTAAAAAAAAAATAACAACCCTTCATTGGAATGTTCTGGAGGAATCCATTTCAGTGAGAGGTAAGGTGCGGATATGTTGGAAAGTGGAGCAGGCTATGTGGGAGGGAAATGGGAGGGGCTATGTTTTAACCCTTTACATAACATAGCAGCCAAAAATGGCCAGAAAATTAACCGGAATAAACCTACCACAACCTGAAATATCTCTTAAGTTTCTCAGTAATACCATACTGGTTCTAATGATATCCATATTTGTGTGGTTTTATTAAACTAGAGTGATGTCACACATGCAGCCCGACTGTCCCAGCAATGGCAATGCTTAGACACAAAATAGTCGGAGCCATTTCTTAACCGTTTACCTAACGAATCTGCCATATCTGCACTCGTGAAATACAAAATTTGCTTTTCAAATTTTTTTTTCATTTCTCTTCTCCAAAACATACCTCATGACCTATTAATGGAAGAAGCTTGAAAAGCTTACTTAATAAGGACTAATAAGCCATGGTTACAAGTAAAAAATGAAAAAATCGGATGTTTCAGAAAAATAATTGTACTGTTGGCTTCAACTTGTGTTAGGTAAAGGATTAAAGATGTAGCACATAAAGCAATGTTGGGCTACAGGAGTCAATTTTCTTTTTTGCATGTAATAACTCCCAATCCTTCAAAATGCTTTTTGGGAATAATTGTGTGTGTGTGTGTGTGTGTGTGTGTGTGTGTGTGTGTGTGTGTGTGTGTGTGTGTGTGTGTGTGTGTGTGTGTGTGTGTGTGTGTGTGTGGAGGGGGGGAATAAAACCTATTCAAACCTGGTCTGTATTACTAGCTGGAAAATACACCGCTCAACTTTGGTTGAAATCAAATAATCCAAACAAAAATGCATTTCGTACCAAAGAAAAAATATTGCTTAAATGGCCCTGGGTGAGGAGTTGGGGAGGGGGGGGGGGGGGATTGGGGTGTTAGGGGAGCCCATTTTTTTCCCCCGCATGTGGTCAGTCTAAATCCTTCAGAATGCATTTTGAGCAAAGAGAAAAAAAATGCCCAACTGGCACCATGGGGGGTGGGGAGGGGATGGTGTTTGTCTGGGTTTTTAACCACAAACTTTAATCAAAACTGTAAAAAAGCATTTTTGATGAAAGAAAAAAAAAGTGCCTAATTGGCTCCTGGAGAGGGGGGGGGGGGGGGGCAAAGGAGTGGAAGGGGGGGGGGGTGTACGTGAGTTTAAAAAAAGGTTCCGCATGTAGTGACTGTAAATAGTTCAAAATGCATAATGAAGGAAAGAAAAAAAAAATGCCTAATTTTTGGGGTGTGGTGGTGGTTTTTGTCTGGGTTTTTAACAACAAACTTTAACCAAAACTGTAAAAAAAAAGCATTTTTGACAAAAGAAAAAAAAGGTGCCTAATTGGCCCCCTGGGGGGGGAGGGGCAGGGGTTTACCTGAGTTTAAAAAAAGGTTCTGCGTGACTGTAAATAGTTCAAAATGCATATTGGGGGAAAGAAAAAAAAATGCCTAATTGGGGGGAGGGGGGGGGGGGGGGGGGCGGGGGCAGGGGGTCTGGTCAGAGAAATAACTTCAACAATTTTCATTGGATAATAGTGGTCATCAAACTTGACCTAGAGACATGTACTGAAAAGAATTGAAATCCATTAACTTTTGTTTAAGTTATGGGATAAAGAAAGTTTAGACAGACGGATGGACTGACGGACGGACGGATGGACTGATAGATGAACTGACAGACGGACGGAGCGAGCTCTGTGCTATATCCCTCCCTTGTGGGAGGGGATAAAAAGTAATAAACTATGTGGAAGAAGCCTAATTTGAAATTTAGAGAAACTAAGTTCGAAAAGCATTGTAAAATGGGTTAAATTAATGCCAATATTATTTGAAACCACTGTGTACAGCTTCAGTAGACCTTGCCCGAAATGAAAAAACAAAATGACGTTGTAACAGAGTGTTTGGAGAATGAAAGGCAGAACCTTGAAAAGCAGAACTTTAATCCCAAACTTTAAGCTGGAAATACTAAGTAAAATTGATTGGCAAAAAAGGGTTAAATATTTCCTAAAACCGATAAAAGAAATCATTGATGTAAATGGAATCATTATGTTGTACTGACCATGCAAGAATTAGAGTAAGAAAGTATGTGGCAAAGTCTAATTTCAAATACAAAGAAAGTAAGTCTGAAAACATGTTTAAAAGGGGTTAAAATCATGCCGATATTAATGAAAATCACTGTAGAAATGTTCAGTAGATAATAGACATTGTCCCAAATAAGAAACAGTGACATTCCACTAAACTGTTTCAAGAATTAAAGGTGTAATTTTAAAACACTCCACCCAAAAAAAACTTTAACCTGGAAGTTGTAAGTTAAATTGCCATACAAAAAAGAATTAAATATTTCCCAAAATAACTTGAAACATAAAAAAAATAAAAAAGAAATAAAAACAAAATGAGAATGATACAATCAATAGTAATATCAATTTAATAAAAAAAAAAAAAAAAAAAAAACTTTAAGGTTGACTAAAAAACTTTAACCAAAACTCCAAATGTTAACAGACAGACAGAAGAAAGTCAGGACTTAACAAGAAAAAAAAAAACCCACTTGAACCTTCAGTAAAAAACTTTAACCACAAACCTTAACCAAAACTCTAAATGTTAACAGACGGACAGACAGATGGATGAAAGTCATGACTATAGCCCTCACTGTAAACAGTCGGGCTAAAAATTGTGAAATTTGTGTTAGAAAAATACGAAAGTTTATTTTTTAAAAATACTGTGATAGGTAAAGGGTTAAAAAAAATAGGCCGATGAAATCATCAGATTGTACCCATACACACAACTAGTAGAAAGCTGTATGATGGAGGGCCAACATTATGCACAACATACATGGTATGGGTACATATAGAAATGGATTGGAGGAGTGTCTAATTTGATGAATAAAGGGTTAATATCTCCGGATCAAATTATTAGATTTACTTTAAAAAACTATACAACACAGTACATCAGTAACCTGAATACATATATAAAGCAACCTGATAATCGGATTAATATTTTTTCAGTTATCGCATGCCGAAGAAATGGATTGGAGGAGTTCTCAATTTGAAGGATAAAGGGTTAATATCACAGGATCAAATTATCAGATGTACACAAAAAACTATACAGCTCGGCACATCAGTAGCCTGAACACATATATGAAGTAACATGACAATCGGATTGATATTTTTTGAGTTATCTCATGCCAAAGGGATTGGAGGAATTTTCAATTTGAAAGATAAAGGGTTAATATCTCAGGATCAAATTATCAGATTCACACCAAAAAGTATACAGCACAGCACAACAGTAACCTGAATACATATATAAAGTAACCTGATAATCGGATTAATATTTTTTCAGTTATCGCATGGCAAAGAAATGGATTGGAGGAGTTATCAATTTGAAGGATAAAGGGTTAATATCATAGGATCAAATTATCAGATTTACACCAAAAACTATACAGCACGGCACATCAGTAGCCTGAACACATATATGAAGTAACATGACAATCGGATAGATATTTTTTTAGTTATTTCATGCCAAAGGGATTGGAGGAATTTTCAATTTGAAGGATAAAGGGTTAATATCTCAGGATCAAAATAACAGATTTACACCAAACACTATACAGCCCGGCACATCAGTAACCTGAATACAAATATAAAGTAACTTGACAATCCAAGCAATATTTTTCAAGTTATCGAATGCCAAAGGGATTGGAGGAATTTTCAATTTGAAGGATAAAGGGTTAATATCTCAAGATCAAAATAACAGATTTAGACCAAAAACTATACAGCTCGGCACATCAGTAACCTGAACACAAATATAAAGTAACCAGACAATCCAAGCAATATTTTTCAAGTTATCGAATGCCAAAGGGACTGGAGGAATTTTCAATTTGTAGGATAAAGGGTTAAAATCTCAGGATCAAATTATCAGATTTACACCAAAAACTATACAGCTCCGAACATCAGTAACCTGAAGATATATATAAAGTAACATGACAACTGGATTGATATTTTTTGAATTATCTCATGCCAAAGGGATTGGAAGAATTCTCAATTTAAAGGATAAAGAGTTAATATCTCGGGATCAAATTATCAGATTGGCACATCAGTAACCTGAACACAAATATAAAGTAACTTGACAATCCAAGCAATATTTTTTAAGTTATCGAATGCCAAAGAAATGGATACTGACGCCGGACGGACAGACAGACGGACATTCTAACAAATGGCTACTTATGTGGCTATTTTATGGACATATTAGGTGGCTAACCTAAAACACATGTCCAACAAAATAAAATAAGTTTTTTGGGGGAAAATTTTTGGGGGGTCAGCTAACCCTAACCCTACCCTTTACTGACCCTCACCCTACCCACCCCTAACACTAACCCTAAGCTAACCCTAAACTAACCCTAACCCTAGCCACATAACTCTAACACCCCTTCACTGACCCCCACCCCACCACACTCCTAAACCCCACCCTGGAATGCCCTAACCCTACTCTACATTTATCCAAACCCCTACCCCCCAATCAATCCCACCCCTTACAATAAGAGATTCTGTTACGTGGATAGCCACGTAACATACTTTAACAAGATAAGTATCCTGTTTTACTAACTCGTAGCCACATAAGTAGTCATTTGTTAGTGCGGACAGACGGACGGACGGACGGACAGATGGACAGATGGATGGACAGACAGACAGACAGACAAAGGATGGACAGACAGACAGACAGACAAAGGATGGACGAACGACGGATGGCCACCCCGGATGCCGGCATTATGTGTACCATACATAGTATGGGTACACATAAAAATGCAATTTTTAAATTTGTTATTTATTTGGGGATCTCGTGAGAAGTGGAATATGCTAATATCCAACTAATATGATTTTGTGTTTTGCTGACTGCTTGATATGTTGGTATCTCCAGTAACACCAGGCCAGACAGTGCATCAAAACAGGCTCTAAAGAAGCCTATCACTGATTTTCAAATCCCTTCGGTGAGTGCAGACATCATATCAATAAATACATCAAAGCTCTGTGGCAGGCAGAATGGGATGAAGTAACAAATAAGCTCTATCGCTTCCCACCAAATATTATCGATAATTATCAGTCTAGCAACCTGTATAGAAAAGGTCATGTAATTCTGACATGTCATTTTGAGAGACCAGAACGAGTTCCCTGTCAATGTCCTTTGACAGGTAGGCACAATTTCTTAAATGGTACTGATGTTAATGATATCAGACGGAGACATCTTAATGTATCGTATCTGAGTAGACTATTTTACAGGATAAATACTCATAAGATTCTCTCATTCCTAAAAGAAATCAACTTTTGTAACAAGTTTTAAAAGTTTTCATTCTTTTACCAAGATCTCATTGTCAAACGTTTTCTGATCAACAGGTTTATTTACATAGAATTCATTTGGCTATTTGTATCATTTACTCACTGTCGTCGCTATTCATTTCAGTCATTACAATGCAAGTTTTTCATTAATTAGAAACAGTGGCCGCGATATTTGGCTGACAAACTTGAAAATTGATGTGGATCTTCTCATTTCATGAGAGTATCAACTCTGTAAGTTGGGAGGATCTGCATTAACCCTTTACCTAACATGAAAAGCAGACACTTGCAAAAACAATTCTTTAATAACTAATTTTTTTCATTTTTTGTCTCAAAAACCTAGGTTATGACCCCTCGTTGGAACGGGCTCGACGAGCTCGTTCCAACGAGGGGTCATAACCTATGTTTTTGAGACAAAAAAATGAAAAAAATAATGAAAATTAATTGGCGATTTTTGAGAATAGCGCTGGCCGGTTTTGGCCGTTACGTTGGGTAAAGGATTAAATAGAACTAAGTTATTGCCCAGAAATCAATTTTTGTGCCTTGTCTGTCTTCCTCAATCCTCATATTATTAGTCGAGTTTGACTTTGTCACAACTCAACTAAAAACTTGTCCAAACCATGGCGAATATATTCAGTTTTGGCATACAGATCAGCATGGGTGTTCAAAGCAAAAAGTGTGAATGTTTGCATCTTGGTGTAGGTCACCCTGAAGAACATCTAAAATGACTTGACTGAAAATTAACCAGTAATCATTAAGACTTTGACTGACATGTTTATTGTGCCTGTTTTTTCTTTCATATTCAATCGTGTTAAAAGATTCTAACTACACAATTTTGGCAATATTCTGTGCTGAACCATCGATTGGGGGAAAATGAGGGAAGTGAAAAACTTGAAAATGCCAGGAATGTACACTTATTTGTAATGTAAAATTTGTTGGAATATATTTGAACACTATGCAACAATCTCATTCATGAACTCGGCATTCATTGAAAGGGTTGTTACTTTTTTTGTTTACATGATGACAACCCCCCCCCCCCCCCACCTCCCCCCCCCTCCCCCAAAAAAAAACTCTCATTAGAAAAGACGTCTGTCCCAAGTGCCTTACCACTGGTATTTTGCTCCCATTTGACAAACTTCTTCCTTATGAATTATCGGAAAATAATTCTGCAACAAATTCATCAGTAGTAAAAGTTTTATCAAAAAAGGTAACTTTTACTGCAAGCTGTGTGCATTGTTGCCTCCGTTATTTTCGTTAAAACGTGAAAAATAGCAGAAGAAATGAATGATGTCAGATCATCTTCCAATTAGCTTTGTTACATCATAAGTTATATTAACCCCTTTGCTGCTGAGCAATTTTGTAACTCTGTGCTGAGCCATATACTGGGGACAATAGTAGAAAAAAACAATAAAAAAAAAAAGACAGAAACATGAAATAACTTGTAATTTTAAACCTGCAAGAACATAATTGAACACTTTTGGAGTTTAATGTTTGGTTCCAATAGTTCCTAATTTTGGTTTGGTATGACCCGAAAAATGGATACAGTGGAGCACATTTAATTGGATATCTCTTAACTGAATAACCCTGTTAATTGAATATAATTTCCCAGCACAGAACCATTTACCATACCTCCAGTACAAATTTAACCTGTTTATTGAATAAAGATTATAGAGTAAACTCCTGTTAATTGAATAATAAATCTTGTAACCTGTCGAGAAATTACCCAGACTCTCCCCAGTTTTCCTTTGTTTATAGATCTATTTGGCCTCAGTATATCTAATACAGGCATTTAATCTGTTATATCTTGTTTGACAGAGCTCGTGGAGCTCTGTCAAACAAGATATAATAGAGTAAATGCTAAGTTTATCCCTAGAATATAGGAAAGTGACACAATCCCTGTTAATTGAATAATTTTCATTTGCAAAGTGCTTATTCAATTAACAGGGTTCCACTGTAATAACATAGTCCAGGGCCAGTTGGACAGGCTGAACAGTAATAAGTGGATTTGCTGAAGTTATTGAATTATCTAAACTGCCTGCAACGCTATCATAATCAGCAAAAAATTCTGCAACAACTTCATCAGTTTTAAAATTTTGTTAGACATTTTTACATTTTACATTTTCAAGAACATCAGGTCACGCAACTTGGGTATTTATATAAAAACAATGGAAAATACTGGAAAAAATCTTTTGACATCACATTGTCTGTCTCTTACATTTGCTGTATTGAGAATAACACTATGCATTGTATCCATTCTATGTTTGTTATAATAATGCAATAATAGAACACATGTTTAGAACACAGCATCAAAATTTGGGTCCATATTCAAAATGGTTCTTTAGCAGTGAAAAGGTTAAGAATAACACAGTGCTGTTCTATCCATTCCCAGTATGTTGTATCTCTGTGCTCATTATAGACTTATAACACAGGGCAACAATATTTGGGTCTGTATGATGCCATAGCAATGAATAGACTAGATAGTAACCCTTTTGTCTAAAATGACCCAAGGACCCGAGCACAGCACTTGCTAAAAAAAAAAAATTTGAGAGTAGTGCTGGCCATATGTGTTAGGTACTGATTGCTGTTTGGAGTAGCTTTCAGCATATGTGGCTATATTTATTTATTTATTTGTGTTTAAGGTCACATACTTATGCACAATGGCTAATCTTTGGCTATATCATGAGCTCAACATAGGTATGAGTTCAAGTTTAATCAATTGTTTATACCTATGCTGCTCATCAAGCTCATTCCAATGAGTAGTCATAAGCTATGTTTTGGAAGAAAAAATTCTGAAAAATATTAAAATCTAAATGGTGATTTTTGTGAATATAGCTTGTCGAATATGACCATTATCTTAGGTATTTATCTATTTATTGGTGCTTAAGGTCACATGTGTCTGCACAATGGTCATGACCACAATCTGGATATCAAGTCAAGTTTAACCAATCGTTTATACCCATGTAGCCAATTTTAGAGGACTCACACCCCAAGCATTGGTTATTGGGTCCAATTTAACCAATAATACAGAGCTTGTTGATCAGAGTAAACAAGTACTGCTTCAGTTCCCAGGGTTTCCACAATAAGTTATCTTTAGTAAAGGGTTTAGATCTCAAAAGAACTATCAAAACATAAGCAAAATTATTTAATGGAAACAAAATGAAAAAGTTAATTTATGTAAATTCCATGACAACTGTATAGTAAATACTAATTGGAGCCCAGTCTATTCAGTGATTATGTTTATTATTCTCACTAGTTAACCCTTTACCAAATGGACAGGATACCAGAATTTATTACTTCAATTAACAAATTTTTCAAAAAATTTCAACAAAACTATATCATGTGACCCCTCATTGGAATGAGCTTCCATGAAGCGTAGATGCACAGCAGTAGTCGATGCAGACGGAGGTCATACCAGATATTGAGTGTGTGACTTTTGTGTTTGACCCTTAGTGTCTTTGACTCTCCATTAGGGCCCTGCGAATCTGGAAATTTATGTTCGAATCGAATCTCGAATCGAATCGGGACTGATGTCGACATCGAATCGAATCTCGAATCGAATCGGGATAAACTCGAGAAATAATTATAACTGGCATTATCTTGTGCAGAGATGTCCGGAAAGCACTGCGAGAAGAGATCGTTGACATAACTTGACAACTTGGCGTTGTTTTAATTTTCTTTCTCGTTGAATGGCCATCCAGATGTTCACTTGGCCCGACAATAAATTCAAGACATAAATATTGACAAATTAAGGTGTTACTGCCCAGAGACATTTAAGACAAACCACTAAATTGAAACATGAGACTTAAAAGCACAAATGTAATACAAGTGGCACATTAATTCCCATGGGTTGAAGTCAGCTACAGCCGCTAACTTCAAGTACGTTAGCATGCCAAAATACATTATTGTTATGTTTGGTTGTTTTTGTATTATCAGAATTTGGGTCTTGTAGATTTCGGTCCGTTCTCAACTCAATAACACAGTATACATCAAAAGCAGCGAAGGCGTTAAACTGTGTTAGTTTCTGCATTAGTTAACTCGAATAGTGACGCAGTGCTCATTCAAACAAATTGCTTTTACTTCATTCCAACTTCCAAGTACCAACTCTGAACAATGCAAAGAAACTAGAGAGGTTTTCCTCCCACAGTTTTCTAACACAATAATGGGAGCGCTCCAGACGACATGTCTCCATTATTGTGTTAGAAGATTCCGGGACTGGGAGCAGGCCTTAGGCCCATAGCTGGATATTTCGGTTGTATAGATGGACGTGAACAGGTTACAACTTGGACAGAGCCGCTGAGCAAACGGGATTCCGCGAATAACTCTCACACGAATTCCTGGAAATCTATAAATAGCGAATTTGCGGTGTGTGGTTTTCTGGGAATCTGAAACTGAAAGTGAAACGACAGAATTTTGCAATGAATTTGACTATTTTCCTGATAGAAACATTAAAACTAGAAGAGTTCGCTCCTTATTTCAACTGATGTCGACATTGTCGAACACTGATTCATTTTCCTCGAAGCTTCGTTTGACTAACGAATCGGCAAACTATTCGAGATCGAGATACGAATACCAAAGCGATGTCGACATCGAATCGAATACTCGAAGCTTCGCAGGGCCCTACTCTCCATGGCACCAAGAGTATTTGTCGTAGCGTAATGAAATTCCTCGTGTTGATCACAAATTGATTCATCTGTGATTGAATAAAATTTCCATGAATGAAAATGATATACATCTTTTTTTAGTGTTATTTTTTAGCATGCACACTTTCTATTTTGGGAGAGTATACAAAAATAATGCAACTGCAACAAAGATGGTTAACCCTTTATCTAACATACCAGATTATGACACTTGCTCAAAACTTTTTGAATATTACTATGAAATTTCATTTATCACCTTCAAAATACAGCATTCTTGTAATCATATAACGTTTAATTGAACCTTTCAGCGAACATGACAACTAAATTTGGTCAGTGCTGTTCACAAAAATCGCTATCCAAATTGTATTCTTAGGCTTTTCCCTCTGGAAAAGACTATTGTTTTTCTACGGATTATTATTTTTTTTTTTTTTGGGGGGGTTTTTTTTGGGTTTTTTTTTTTTTTTTTTCCACACATTTTGTCCGTACGATTCAGAAGCCATTTTCGAACCGATCTTCACGAAATTTTGCACACGCATAGAGGGGCACAAAATCTAAAAATGTACCCAAGCGGAATTTTCGATTTAACCCTTATTTTCTCAGAATTGGCAAAAAACTGCCAAAATTGGGGTTTATCGGCACTTTCTCGAAGATTTTTTTTATACATTCGTCATTGCTAGACCTGTCTGTGACACGCCCTTTGATACACACGACATATCAGGCGATGCATATGGTAACCCTCCACAGGCTGCCAAACATCGAAATTTTGATGAAATAGGCCAGTTTCAGGCCCCCACCGCACCCAAACAATACACGAGAGATAAATATAACTTTCTTTGCTGGGAGTGGCATTCACCGAGGATCATTTTTGTCAGTAATAAGGGTGTTCAAAAAACCAAGCGTTAACCCGTTTTGGGCTGGTTAAACAGCAATACCCCCATAAAGCTCAAAAATTTGTATTTTCCATGGATTTCTCTAAACGAGTCTTGTAGATTTTCAAGAAAAATCTGTCACTCCCAGGCCTTGGTGTGACAATAGAAGCTGCATGGACAAAATACTGCGGTGAGCATTTGTTAACTCTCCACGGGCTGCTAAAAGTCAAAATTGTGATAAAATGGGCTGTTTTTGGATGCCAACAGCACCCAATGGGTACGCCTCAAAGAAACGTGCTTTCTTTTATCGAGCGCACAATCTATACGCAAACATTTTTGTAAGTAGTAAGGGTATTCAAAAGTCGAAGTCTTAACCCATTTTGGACAGGCTAAAGAGAGAGACCCCTTAAAATCTTAAAATTCCCATTTTCTGTGGATTTCTCTAAAAACATCCTGTAGGTTTTCAAGAAAAATTGACTACTCGCAGGTCTTTGTGTGATATTTCAAGTTGCATGGACAAAATATTCCGGTGAGCGTTTATTAACCCTCTAGAGGCTGCCAAGCATTGTAATTTTGTTGAAATGGGATGTTTTCAGGCACGCACATCACCCAACGTGTACCTGAGAAATAAACATAATCTCCTTTGTTGGAAGTGGAATTCACCAAAGACCATTTTTGTAAGTAATAAGGGTATTCAAAAAATCAATCGTTAACCCATTTTGTGGTTGTTAATAGTGATACCCATCAAAGGCTTAAAAATTTATGTTTTCCCTGGATTTCTTTACAAACATCTGGTAGGGTTTTCAAGAGAAAATGGCCATTGATAGGTCATGGTGTCACATTACCAATTGATTGGATAAATTATTCCGGTAAGCATTTGTTAACCCTCCATGATTTGCTAAATGTCAAAATTTTGAAAAAATAGTCTGTTTTTGAACAACAACAACATCAAATGGGAATACAACAGAGAAACGTAACTTCTTTTACCGGGCGCAAAACTGACAGTGAAACATTTTTGTAAGTAGTAAATGTATTCAAAAATCGAGGTCTTAACCCATTTTTAACTGGTTAAGGAGATATACCCCTTAAAAGCTTAAAATTCCAGTTTTCTGTGGATTTCTCAAAAAAAAAAATTCAAGAGCAATTAACCATTCGCAGGTCTTCGAGTGACATTACAAGTTGCATGAACAAAATGTTCCGGTAACCATTTGTTAACCTCCCAGAGGCTGCCAAGCATTGACATTTGGAGAAAATGGGCTGTTCTTGGGCAACCATAACACCAAATGTGTACCTACGAGATAAACATAACCTCCTTCATTGGAAGTGGAATTCACCATCGATCATTTTTGTAAGTAATGAAGATATTCACAAAACCAAGCATTAACCCTTTAGAGCTGGTTAAAGAGAGACACCCCTCAAAAGGTTAAAAATTCATGTTATCTGAGGATTTCTTTAAAAACATCCCGTAGATTTTCAGGAAAAAATGGCCATTCTTATATCTTAGTGTAACATTACAAGTTGCATGTACAGAATATTCCTGTAAACATTTGTTAACCCTATGCAGGTTCTCAAACATCAAAATGTTGATAAAATAGGCTGTGTTTGCGTACCCACAGCACCTGAAGTTGGGAGGAGAGATCAAAATAAGTGGAAGTAGAATTCACTGAGAATTATTTTTGGAAGTAATAAGAGTATTCCAAAAACAACACTTATCCCGTTTTGGGCTGGAAAAACAATGATACCCATCAAAAGCTTAAAATTCCTGTTCTCCCTGGATTTCTCTGAAAACATCTTGTAGATTTTAAAGAAAAAATAGCCATACACAGTTCTTGGTGTGACATTACAAGTTGCATGAATAAATATTCCTGTTGGCACTTGTTAACCCTATACAAGCTGCCAGACATCAATATTTTGGATACATTTGAGATAAAATGGACCATTTTTAAATTGACACAGCACTCAGTGAGTATGTGTCAAACAAACATAACTCCTTTTGTCGGTCATTGACTTGTTGGACGACGATATTGACCTTAACTCACTCCACCGTTAATGATGGTTTTTACCTAAACAATTTTTTATCAAACTGTGTCATTTGAGACTACTATCTTCACTTTTCTCATAACATCAATGAAGGAACTTCAGTGAGGCAGTTAAAAACAATTCATCAGACACTGTGGGGTCATGAAAAATCATGGAATCTCATCGGGAAAAGCCATGATTCTCCAGAATCATAAAGTCTAGTTTTATTTAATGTTTGCCTAAAAAACATAGCTTAATTATAACCAATCACTGACATGAGCTTGTTGAGCCATTCCAATGAGGGGTCATAAGCTATGTTTTTTGAGAAAAAAACATGAAAATATTTATTCAGGAAAGGTTTTCTGCAAATGTCGTCTGCTATTTGTATTAGCTAGACAGTTAATGAAAAAAAAAGGACAAGATTAATTCAATTCTACTTCTGAATCCAACTCACTCGGAACATTATTACGTTGACATTGACTTCTAACATTATTTCTGTATTATATGTGTTGTGAACAATATTTTCCATAATGATCCAATTGGTGGTGATTATTTGAAAATAATTGTGCAGAGAAGGTAAATTATTGCATCTATGGCTGTATGGCAACTGCAACACAAATACATTCAACTTTTGCCAATGGTTTATTATTTTGCTGCTCACTCTTGAGAAATCAGTCACCTTCCAAGCACAATACCAGAAAACAGGACTTGACTACCACAGAAAACCATCTCAGCATTACTTCCCAGGATTCCCATGAGGATAGCCTCACAATATTAAAACCAAATTCAAGGACTTTTTAGGGTTTAAATCAATGATTTTCAAGGACGACATTGTACCAAATTTAAAAACTTTGTAGGATCTTTTAAGGTTTAAATCAAGTATTTTCCAAGACTGGATTGTACCAAATTCAAAGACTTTCTAGGGAATTTTAGGGTTTAAACCAAGGATTTTCAAGGACTACATTGTACCAAATTCAAAGACTTTCTAGGACCTTCTAGGGTTTAAATCAGTGATTCTCAATGACAACATTGTACCAATTCAAGGACTTTCAAGAACCTTTTAGGGTTTAAATCACGGAATTTCAATGACTACATTGTACCAATTTAAGGACTTATAAAGACCTTTAAGGTTTAAATGAATGATTTTTCAGGACTACATTGTACCAATTCAAGGACTTTCAAGGACCTTTTAGGGTTTAAACTGAGGATTTTCAAGAACTGCATTGTACCAAATTCCAGGACTTTCAGGAACCTTTTAAGGTTTAAATCATGGAATTTCAATGACTACATTGTACCAATTCAAGGACTTATAAGGACCTTTAGGGTTTAAATTAATGATTTTTCAGGGCTACATTGTACCAATTCAAGGACTTTCAAGGACCTTTTTGGGTTTAAATTGAGGATTTTCAAGAACTTCATTGTACCAACTGCCAGGACTTTCAGGAACCTTTTAGGGTTTAAATCATGGAATTTCATGGACTACACTGTACCAATTCATGGACTTTCAAGGACCTTCGATATATGAATTACAACATTAGTGTAAATAATACAAAGATACTCTATTACTTAGTAGATGTATTTTACTGCCTGTGCTAACAAAATGTACCTCTATATATTGAAGACATTTTCTTAACCCTTCACCTGACGAATCATCCACACATCTGACCACGTAATTTACAAATTCAGCAGTTGAAAAAAAGTATTTTCAAAAAGTTTTAACAAAATTACAAATCCATATCATTGGATCCCCTCATCGGCACAAGCTCATCACACTCATTCCAATGTGTGGTCACGTTGTATGGTTTTGCTAAAGTTTTTTTGTAAAAATAATTTTAAGATAATTATCATGTGCTTTGGGTATTGGACTAACAATGATTTCAGACTCCATCAAATCAATTCATGACTTACATGTTCTGTTTTAACACTTTATCTAACGAATCAGCCACATCCGCCGGTGTAATTTACAAATTCAGAAGTTGAAAAAAAAATATGTTTAAATAAGACTAACGGTGACCGCCCAGCCACGAATGTCCCCAAGCTTTGGCCAAATGACCAATAATACTGAAATGAAAAGTTTTGTGTTGAATTTGGTGCTCACTATAGTCCATAAGGTTTCGAATTTAATAAAAAACATCTGAACATAGCAGCCAAGAGCTGTATTGACCTTATTTCCAAAAGTTCAATACAGCAATAATATGTTGAAACTTTCTCAATAGAACCCCATGGATGTCACTTGAATTTGGCATACAGTACAAGTCAAAATAAAGTTGTAGGATAACTGCTATTAACTATGTATCTCTCTCTTCCTACACTGATAAGACACACAGAGAAAAATGAGGTCAGATTCTGGCCTTATCAGTGCACAAGCAGCAGTATACTTAGTTTAATGCAGTTTTGTTACAACTTATTTCAACTTTCACTGTAATGTGCAATTTCTTTTGACAACGATATCTGCATGGTCTTATTGGAAAATAGATTTTTCACCTATGAGCGGAATTTCGTTTTATTTAAAAAAAATCCAAAACTTTCATGGATTAGGGGGCAACTGATATAGATTACCCTTTTAAACAATGAAACCCTGCACACAATGATTGTAAATGATGAAAGTGTGTAAGCAGACAACAACTTTGTCAGCCAAATAAATATTTTTCTCTTATCCTTTGTAAAAACAATTTATTCATTTATTTATTGGTGTTTGAGGTCGCATATGTTTGCACAATGGCTAATCATGACCACAACATGAGTATCAACTCAAGACCATGGGTGTGCGTTAATAAGCCATGTTGCCCATTTTCAAGAGGGTTTGCACCTCCCAAGCATTAGTGACTGGGTCCTATTTTACCATTAAAACAGAGCCTGTTTACCACAGTGAACAGTCACTGCTTCACTTCCCGGGGTTCCCATGGAGGGGGGAGGGAGGGCAGGAGGGGGGTAAAAACAATTAAAATGAAGTATGTCATAACGTATCAATGAATATTTGTTCTCAAGTTTTTTTTTCAAATTAAGTCACAGCTGCTGAGAAGCAGCCATGGCTTAATTTGACAATACACTCAAGAACTAATAAAGTGAGGAGAAATCATCTATGAAAGGGTTGAGGATGTTTGTCATTTATTTAAAGAGTATTCAACTAATTTGCAGAGGTAACTCTGGAAAGTTTATGCAGGTCACTCATTCTGTTAGTGTGTACTGGACGGACAAATACAGCCTGTGAAAGAATTAAGTTTTCACATTTCTGTGGCCTTGACCTTTGTCACTCAAGCATGGTGTTGCTGAACAAGAGACCTTCCATTGTTTTTTATCCTTGTGTAAAGTTCCATGGAAATCCACTAAGGCATTAGAGAGTTATGGCTCTGGATGGACAAATATAGTAGGAAATACAGATGGCTGGACAAACGGATGGCTGGACAGACGGATGGATGGATGGATGGATGGATGGATGGATGGATGGATGGATGGATGGATGGATGGATGGATGGATGGATGGATGGATGGATGGATGGATGGACAACACTGACTTAAGATACCCCTCTGTCGGGGAACATAAAAATTTCAAGCAAAACCATATTATGTGAACCCCCTCATTGGAACAAGAGGCCCCAGGGAGCCTGAGGGCACTCACCTGACATGGTAGCCTAAATATCAACCCAGAGAATTGATTTCAACAAGTTGCATCTGCTATTCCTAAGAAAAGCTTATACCAAATATCCAAAGATTCTGACCAGTGGATCTAAAAAAAATTGACTTTTAAAGAATATTCCTCATATTGAACTAAGTTATAATTTGGGCTCCCACAGGGAACCCATATATGAACCCAGGGACTTGGCTTTACCAAACTTGAATCTTACCCCCCCTCCCCCCCCCCCCCCCCCCCCCCCCCCCCCCCCCAAAGAATGCTGCACACCAAATATCAAAACATTCCGACTGCTGGATCTGAATAAGAAGATTTTAAAAAAAAATTCCTCATTTTGAACTAAGTTACAATTCGAGCTCCCACAGTGAGCCCAAATATGGACCTAGGGATATGGCTTGAACAAACTTGAATCTTACCCCCCTAAGGATGCTGCATAAAAAATATCAAAAGCATTCATCTGCTGGATCTGAAGAAGATTTTTAAAGAAAATTCCTCATTTTGAACTAAGTTGTCATTCAGGCTCCCATAGCGAGTCCAAATATGAACCAAAGGACTTGGCTTGAATAAACACGAACCTCACCCCTCTAAGATTGCTGCATGCCAAATATCAAAACATTCCGACTGCTGAATCTGAAGAAGATTTTTAAAGAAAAATTCCTCATATTGACTAAGTTATAATTCGGGCTTTAATCAAACTTGAATACCCCCCCCCCCCCCCCCTCCCCCAGGATGCTACACACCACATATCAAAACATTCCGACTGCTGGATCTGAAGAAGAAGATTTTTTAAGAAAATTCCTCATTTTGAACTAAGTTATCATTCAGGCTCCCACAGCGAGCCCAAATATGGACCTAGGGACACGGCTTGAACAAACTTGAATCTCATTCCCCTAAGGGTGCTGCATACCAAATATCAAAACATTCCGACTGCTGGATCTGAAGAAGATTTTTAAAGAAAATTCCTCATTTTGAACTAAGTTATAATTCGGGCTACCACAGTGAGCCCAAATATGGACCCAAGGACTTGGCTTGAACAAACTTGAATACCCCCCCCCCCCCTCCCCCCAGGATGCTACACACCACATATCAAAACATTCCGACTGCTGGATCTGAAGAAGAAGTTTTTTTAAGAAAATTCCTCATTTTGAACTAAGTTATCATTCAGGCTCCCACAGCGAGCCCAAATATGGACCTAGGGACATGGCTTGAACAAACTTGAATCTCATTCCCCTAAGGGTGCTGCATACCAAATATCAAAACATTCCGACTGCTGGATCTGAAGAAGATTTTTAAAGAAAATTCCTCATTTTGAACTAAGTTATAATTCGGGCTACCACAGTGAGCCCAAATATGAACCCAGGGACTTGGCTTGAACAAACTTTAATCTCACCCCCCTAAGCACGCTGCATACCCAATATCAAAAGATTCTGCATTCTGGATCTTGAGAAGAAGATTGATTTTCAAAGAAATTTGCCTGAAATGCACTAAGTTCAAATTTGCGCTCCTATACTGAGCCCAAATATGAACCCAGGGGGGCCGATTTGAACAAACTTGAATCAGATCCATCTCACAATGTTGCATACCACATATCAAAAGATTCTGCCTGCTGGATCTGGAGAAGAAGATTTTTTAAGAAATTTGCCTGAAATGCACTAAGTCCGAATTCGAGCTTCTATAGTGAGCCCAAATATGAATCCAGAGTGCCGATTTGAACAAACTTGAATCAGATCCACCCTACAATGTTGTATACCAAATATCAAAAGATTCTGCCTGCTGGAGCTGGAGAAGAAGACTTTTTAATGTTTTTCCCACTGTCTACAGTGTTAAAAAGTGCTGACTCAGCACTTTTTCAAAGTCCCGAAACTGTACCCTATGATAAAACCAATGACAATTTTTTTTTACCAATCCTTTCTGTTGGCCCTAAGGAAGCTTCACACCAAATAAAAATTCTCAGTGCCGTGCAGTTTTGGAGATATGGGCGTTTTAATTTTTTTTATTTTTAGCTCCTGCGGTTCCCACGGGGCTACGGGAAAAAAAAATTTTGGCATAAATTAGGTTCTTATGACCCAATAAGCCCTCACATAATATTTGGTTCAAATCAGCCTCTCGGTTCGGAAAATAGAAATTTTGGGCGGGGCCAAAAATTTTTCCCCTCCCATAACGACGCCAAATATAGCCCATCAAACTTCTCTTGAACAAACCTCAGTCTACACCTCAAAAGGAAGCTGCACACCAAATATCAAGTCTCTGCTACTGCTGGTTCATGAGAAGAAGATTTTTTAAGATTTCAGCACACTTTTTGGGTGTGGCCCTACCAAGGGGCGAGGCAACTTGATTTGAACAAAATCAAATTGCGATGTCATGACAAGCTATTATCTCAAATATCAATTAAATTGGTTCAGCGGTTTGGGAGGAGAAAACGCAAACACCATGTTCACGGACGACGGACGGTGAGTGATCACTATAGCTCTCCTGACTGAAAGTCAGGTGAGCTAACAAGCTCACTGAGCTCGTTCCAATGAGGGTCACATGATATGGTTCTGTTGATATTTTTTGAAAACTTTAAAAAAATAATATTTAAATAAACTAATAAATTTCGATATCATCTGCATTGGGTAAAGGGTTAAGATTACCTATTTTACAAGGATTGGCAAGCAAGATACACAACATTTCTTAACCCTTTATCCAACACAGACGATATCAGATTTTATTATTTGAAATATCATTTTTAAAAAAAATTCAAAAAATTTCAAACCAAAACCATATCATGTGACCCCTCATTGGAACGAGCTCGACAAGGTTGTTCCACTGAGGGGTCGCATATGGTTTTGTTGAAATTTTTTGAAAAATAATATTTTTTCAACTCCTGATTTTGCATATTACGCGGGTGGGTGTGGCCAATTCCAGCCTTCCCTTGCCCAATAGTGTGGATAGATGTAATGATCTCTGCAGCAGCCAATTGGTGGCCTTGCTCTTCTCAAAAAGAAAGAAGACATCTTTTAGCCTTCACAGAGTGTGTCTCTCTCTAAACACGCTACAGCCACTTACAACCCCATGCAAGCAAAACGATGGCATGCTTTGAGAGCATCAACCCCACACCCCACAACTGATGATGCAAGAGAGTGTTTGGACAACTCAAGAACTTTCCTGACTGATAATCTTGCCTGGGACTTCTGGCATGCGCCCTGTCAAACTGAAGTACAAGTCTATAAATGACATGTACAGGCATGTAGAGTTCATTTGAGGTCGCTTCAGTGAATTAATGCTCAACATGCGGTGCTAGTCTGCATGTTTTGAAGTACATACCTTTGGTATATACCACACATCTCGACATGCTTTCCGAATATCTTATTGGTTTTCTCCTAGACTGAACACACTAAGAAATATTTTTTCCTGGAAAATATGGTATTTTCTTATTAATAGCGTCGCACCCCTAAAATAGTGGGAGAAAAATCATCCCCGATGGGTATCTGGGTGGGACGGGTAAACCTCACCCTCAGGACAATATATTTGAGCCAAACACTCGGCAAGCCACATGTCTGGCTCAAATATCTTGCCCCTCGGGTGAGATTTCCTCATCCCACCCAGATACCTATCGAGGATAATAATAATGATAATCTCAAAATTCGAGATTTTATTCTCTGATGTTAGTTGTTGCTATTCATTTAGCAGAAATTCTGTGAAGAGGTAAACAGCAAGGCTAGCATAGTAAAACAGAGAAGGCATAAAAGTATTACAGGGTTGTTATTTTAAGGTCATTCTAAATTTTAAAAATAAGTAAACAATTAGAGTTATTTAGAATAAATGAAAGAAAGAAACTTTTTAATAATCAGTGTGAGTAAACTGGGTAAGCGCATTAATTTAATTAAGTTCGTATTCGGAAAGCGTTCTTTGTTCAGTCGCTGTCATGCAGGGACTGTATAAACAATGCATTCCAAATTAGAACTTATTGAAAAGTCAGTTCATGTCACTGCAAGTCATCAAAGCCGTCTTTTCTAAATTAGCACCTTTGCCCAAATCAAGTTTTTGATAGGTGATGCGTGCGCCTATATAAGACCCCTCGAGTTAACTTCAAGACAGACTCGCTAGGATGGAATAATCGTTAGTTCACGCGGTGTAGTAAAGAGTTAATGTATTTGTGTGGTTCCGGTAAGCCGTCATTTGGACGACAGGATTCCCGATCTGATGATTTGCATCGAGGGGAGACGCCGAAGAAGAATCGATGAGTATATGTAGTATTTAGTTTATAGTATTTAGTTGTGATAACACGTCGTAGTTACATAGTTATTAGTTGACAGTTTTAAGTGTATTAGTGAATCTGTGTTATTAGATGATCAGTTGTTATTATTGCGAGTTAGAAGCACCATTAGCAGGAATTGTAGGTGATAAGATATTCTAAAGGGTGAAATTTAGTATTAAAGGTAATTCCCCATAATGTGGTAGTCGCAACATGATAGATGTGTGCATGAGCGGTTGAATGAAAGATTTCGTGATTTCTTGTCAGTAGTCGCAGCTTCGACCTTTCTCTGCGAATATAAATTTGGGAAACAATTTAATTTTAGATAATATTTTAGTACTTGTTTTCGGTGGGATTCAGTGACTAGTCACAAAATTCATTTCAGTAGTGTTGAGATTATTTATTTAGGATTTGCTGGCTATTTGTAAATAAGAGTATAGAAGATTTATATATAAAAATTGTTGGATTGTTAATAGTCTTTATCTTATTAATGAAGAAGCCCTGAGTACCCTAGGAATTGATGGAACCTCAGACCCACCAAGAAATTAGCCCATGCTAGGTCATTACCGTTGAAAGCAATTGATTAAAGCGCGGCACTGCTCTGTGGCTTGTGAATAAGCAATTGCGATCTACAAAAGTGAGCTAGTGAAAATCCCCTGTCCACGGTGAAAGAGTATCTTAGATCCCCAGCAAGGTTGATCAACCCCAGCCTTGGCCCTCCACTGACAAGCGCCCTCTGGCAAATAAAAATTACTGTCCTCAGGAACGCCGCTGTGGCAACGTCTTGGAGAGAGTGAATATTTATTTGCCAGAGGGCGCTTGTCAGCGGAGGGCCAAGGCTGGGGTTGATCAACCTTGCTGGGGACCTAAGATACTCTTTCACCGTGGACAGGGGATTTTCACTAGCTCACTTTTGTAGATCGCAATTGCTTATTCACAAGCCACAGAGCAGCACCGCGCTTTAATCAATTGCTTTCAACGGTAATGACCTAGCATGGGATAATTTCTTGGCGGGTCTGAGGTTCCATCAATTCCTAGGGTACTCAGGGCTTCTTCATTAATAAGATAAAGACTATTAACAATCCAACAATTTTTATATATAAATCTTCTATACTCTTATTTACAAATAGCCAGCAAATCCTAAATAAATAATCTCAACACTACTGAAATGAATTTTGTGACTAGTCACTGAATCCCACCGAAAACAAGTACTAAAATATTATCTAAAATTAAATTGTTTCCCAAATTTATATTCGCAGAGAAAGGTCGAAGCTGCGACTACTGACAAGAAATCACGAAATCTTTCATTCAACCGCTCATGCGCACATCTATCCTGTTGCGACTACCACATTATGGGGAATTACCTTTAATACTAAATTTCACCCTTTAGAATATCTTATCACCTACAATTCCTGCTAATGGTGCTTCTAACTCGCAATAATAACAACTGATCATCTAATAACACAGATTCACTAATACACTTAAAACTGTCAACTAATAACTATGTAACTACGACGTGTTATCACAACTAAATACTATAAACTAAATACTACATATACTCATCGATTCTTCTTCGGCGTCTCCCCTCAATGCAAATCATCAGATCGGGAATCCTGTCGTCCAAATGACGGCTTACCGGAACCACACAAATACATTAACTCTTTACTACACCGCGTGAACTAACGATTATTCCATCCTAGCGAGTCTGTCTTGAAGTTAACTCGAGGGGTCTTATATAGGCGTGCGCATCACCTATCAAAAACTTGATTTGGGCAAAGGTGCTAATTTAGAAAAGACGGCTTTGATGACTTGCAGTGACATGAACTGACTTTTCAATAAGTTCAATGAACTGACTTTTCAATAAGTTCTAATTTGGAATGCATTGTTTATACAGTCCCTGCATGACAGCGACTGAACAAAGAACGCTTTCCGAATACGAACTTAATTAAATTAATGCGCTTACCCAGTTTACTCACACTGATTATTAAAAAGTTTCTTTCTTTCATTTATTCTAAATAACTCTAATTGTTTACTTATTTTTAAAATTTAGAATGACCTTAAAATAACAACCCTGTAATAAAAGTATTACAACACATTATTTCTACACCCTAAAATCAGTTGGGTTGAAGTCAACCCAAATCGAGTGGGCTGAGTGAATATGAATCCAACTGAGTTCACATTCAGTCAACCCAGTTGATTTGGGTTAATTTTTTAACCCAGGTGATTTTAGAGTGTAGGTTACCACCATGTTATTTAGCATAACCTGCTAATGGGTCTCTAATGGAACTGGAGTGTAGTGATGACTTGATTTTATGAGAAATTCAAGAAAAAACTTAGCAGATTAGGAGTTAAACTAAGCAAATGTGCATGTTACTGAAGTGTCATTTTTTGTATTCTTAAACATGGTGTAGTTATAAATGCAGATGAAAATATATTTTTTTCCTAACAACAAATTGATAAGAAACCATGTTTCTTGGAGTGGGTGCAGTACAGCACCTTAAATTATATTTGAATCATGGTAATCATTATTATGCACTATCACAGTACTGAGAAAGTGCTAATTAACTTGTTCAAGCTCATCTCACTAGTTATTCTTTGGAAAAATGTGGAGAAACACCCACTGGCTGATGGTATCATAATGATTGACAAATTATGATGCATGTCTACGAGACAAGAAAGGTCTTTAAAACCAAAAAATTTAATGTCCTACTTGTGAACTTCAGTGTGATATATTATGAGAATATTTATTTATAGGAGAATATTTCTTTATTATGCTCATGTTTAACCCTTTGAGACTTTAATTATCCTGGCCTTCAAACATCACTGGTAATACAGTTTCTTCAAAGTTTTTCAAAATGCGACGTCAAATGTCAGAAAGTACAAATAACAAGATATTTTTCACATTAGTGATTATCTGGTTGAGAGCTAGATTATTTTTGGTGGTCTGAATTTATTGGAAACTTGTTTTATTACAAATTATTGGAGAGTGCCCACAAGCACTCTCCAATAATTTGTAATAAAACAAATTTATAAAAACAAAATATTATTTGTGTTTGACTGAATATGAAATATAAGCACGGAAAGTACAGGCTTTTGCTCTGGTATCATTTTTATGAAAGCCCTGATAGTGGCTTCTAGCACTCAACCAGTGAGGAAGTCTTGACAGCAGGATTATATTACTATTTTAAGACGCAATAACATTTGGTTCAACAGTTGTCACTGAACACTATTCAAGAGAAAATAGGAATTGAGGTTAAAATTTTAAAAAATCGAAAACTAGTAACAAAACAAATGACCACAAAATATCAACACGCTGTTTGATTTCATATGTAATAAGACGTTTGAAAGAATTAAAGAGTTAAGGTCACATTCAGATGCAAAAGCTACATCATGACCACAACATACCCTGATAGGTATGAAGTCAAGTTTTTCCAATCATTTGCACCTTTAAAGTACTCCCATCGTTGGTCACCAGATCCTATTTTACAAGTATTTATTTATTGGTATTTGAGGTCACATATTTCTGCGCAATGGCTAGTCGTGAGTGCAACATGGAGATAAAGTCAAATCCAGCCAATCGTTTATACCCACAATGCCCATATTAGAGGATATCCACCTCAAATACTGGTGACTGGGTCCTATTTTACGAGTAAGACCACAGTAAACAAGCACTTCTTCACTTCCCAGGATTCCCAGGGGGTATTTTACCAATAAAGTAGAACTTATTTATTACATGATGCTGAAGGATATTTACTGCCAAATGACAGCTAATCGCTTGCCACTAGAATTGGGATATGTACACTTTGGCACATTTTAACATTTTTTTTTTACACAGGACAGACTTTCGAACAGGGATTTTTATTAATTACATTTTCCACCATTTCTAGTATGGCTGCTTCATATGACAAGATTTGATGAAAAGTGTTATAAAAAACCCTCAGCAGATTAAGAGTTAACTCTTTACCTTACAAATCAGCCACATCTGTCGGCATAATTTACAAAATTGAGCAGTTGAAAAACATAAATTTTCAAAAAATTTAAATAGCACCATAAATGTGACCCCCTCACTGGAATGAGTTTGTATCAATGGTGGTCACATGAAATATTTTATGGAAATTTTTTTGTAAAATTTGGAAAAAAAACACATTTAAAATAACAAATTTTGATATCATCTTGTGTTGGATAAAGGGTTAATCTGTTGTTTCATATGCAGTTTTATTTGACAAATGAGGTGCTGTAAAATACTCGCTTTCCTGATTATTTCTGCTAGCTTATTTTAATAGATTTTTTTTAAATCACAACTAGGCATGGCTGATGAAAAGCAGCAATGATTTTTTCAGCAGCCATGACTCGACTTGGGAAAAAGTTATCAGGAACTGATCTTCACTTTATTAATTATCACATGTTAAAAAGTGTTCTTTTGTACATGTATTTCTTAAAAACAAACGTGAAAAAAGTTCTCTTTTCTCAACTCACAAATTAGCTTCCTAACGAAGAATTATGTTACTGGAAACATTAAAAGTAATCATCTTCACTGAATTTATTATTTTTTCCCCTTTTTATATGAAGAGATAAAAGTAAGACCCTTTGTGACTAATGAGAGAGGAACTAATGCAATCAATAGTGGGTGGAGATAAAGTATTGACTGACAGTTCCAACAAGGAGTTATCAGATTGACTGACAATAGAAAAAATAATTTAGTAAAGACAAAGTTGAGGTGTTATCAATGTTGAGTTAAATAATGTTCAATTCATCAAGTGACAAGCAATAGGAAGAAAAGCAAAAGATCGGATTTTTATTTACTTCACAACAAACATTTAAGAGCTGGAATATTATTGTATGGAGCTGGTGCACCATTCTTCATTCCTTGGATATCAGCATTTCTAACACACCTGTATTGTTTCTAACTGGTTCTTTATTTGAACAAGCCTTTGGATATTCCTCTTAAAATGACTTAAAAATATTTAAATACTTTTGAATCACTGACAGATGTTCTCTTTAAGTAATGTTATAAATTTCTGTCAGCAAATTTACAAAGGATACAAAAAAATATGAAAATTGTATCTTGGCAACAGCACATACTAAATTAATCTGCAAAGTAATTTGGGATTTTGTAAAGAAAAAAAATCCATGAATTTCATAATTGCAGAAAAAATAGTTCATGGGGAAGGTTCATTTGCTTCCAACATGTTTTTTCAATAAATGGATATGTTGTTGGTGGAAGGAGAAAACTGAAAATTTGTATAATGAATGAGACAGCAGTTGGGGATGAAAATAGCAGTACTCTGATCGCAAATACTACAAGTTCAGTTCCAAGGGAGGAGAATAATCTGAGATGGGGAATGCTTGTTTTATTGTTGATAATTATTGGAACTGCGATTGGAAATGTATTAGTCTGTGGTGCTGTTTGCATGGAAAGACGACTTCAGAACATGACCAACTATTTTCTTATGTCATTAGCAATAGCAGATCTGCTGGTGTCCATTCTTGTCATGCCACCAGGAATGATGGTGGAACTTTATGGTAAGTGTCAAAACTCATCTCTCTCAGCACAACATCCTATATACATGTATGTACAGTGGTTGTGGACACAATCACTCACTGAGTGGAATGACACCCAAATTATCAGCCCTTCAGTCTGACAACAAACTGAGGTGCCTGCGGCTCTCAGATAAATTATTTCTTGTGTTTGATAGTGGACAAAATTATTTATATATTATCGGTCATACTGAGTGGGGGTTTGGGGGGTGATTTTATACACTCAATATTATTAAAATATCTTTAATCCTTTATCTAACACATGTGGAAGCAACACTTGCCCAGCAAATTCTTGAATGACTAAAAAATGTATTTTTCATCGCTAAAACAGCTGATGATCCCTCATTGTAACAAGTTTAAGAAGTGCATTCTATGAGATTACATGTGCTATATTTTGTTAGTCAAATATTGAAAGAAGAAAAAAAATTTGAATGGCGATTTTTGTTAATAGTCCTGGACATTAGGTTGGGTAAAGCGTTAAATCAGACATGTTAACTCTCCCGGAATGCCCGTGATTCTCCTGGAATTAGCTATCCCCTCCCGCCCTCCCGCCCGGGAGTCAATTTGGACCAAAAATCTCCCGGAAAGTCGACATACCAGACAAAAAACTGAATCCACCAGCTTTTGTTTACAAATACAAAAGCATGTGCTCTACTCTCAATGGCAAGGTCATTAAGTTTGTGTGAAATGTCACCACTTACGTAAGAACTGATGTTGATTCTATACTCCGTGCCAATTCTCATTTCTGTCAATGGCCGTGTTGTGATTATTGCAACACGTTTGGCGGGCGATTAAATGAATTTGAGATGCAGGATAATTGCTGAAATTGATTATATATTAAAGGCACACCTTTGCTTGTATACAGGTAGCAGTCAAATCGAAAAATAAATTCCATACGTATAAAATATTGTCCAATCGAAAAATGTGCAAAAATACGCACAAATTTATTGTGCATTTTGGATTTCACTTTCAGATAATTATAGCCAATTTTGGAGACAAACGGCTCAAACATATGAGTTGCTGTAATTTTCAATATATTGGGAAAAATTTCCGATTCGCAATTATATAAAGCAGGCTGTGAAAAAAATTATGTTTTTGGTGAAAAAAATCTCTAAAAAGTTGGTAATTTACGGCACTTGCACGTTTTTTCATTCGTAGTGATAAATGGACAACAAAATATCCCCGAGATGTTTCGTCCTGGGCTGGCTGTGGCATAATTTTCACGTTTCACTGAAAAATGATCACCCCATTCCAAATCCCCTTCGTAAATGACCAACTACTTCCAGTGAGTAACCGGTGTGGTTAGGTGGGGTGCTGGGCTTTGGAAGATCGAATTACCACAACAACCGGGCTCTGGGGTGTGCCCAAACACCACAGATCGTCGCAGGTTACCGCAGGTCGCCGCAAGTACCCATAATTACCCAAATGGATCCAAAACTTTCAACACAGCACCATAACTGATATAGTGCTGAAAAGGTCGAAAATATCTCCAAACATTTTGTACATAAAACCATTGAAATATGGATGTCATTGGAACAAGCTCAGATATTGGCACATGACCACATCCATATTTCTGATTTCTGTTTTTCTCTATATTTCTATGGTTTGGCTTTTGAAAGGACAAATTGTTCAAATAAAACACATTAGGGTGGAATGTTTAATGTATGTATGTGTGTGTGAGGGGGGGGGGGGGGGGGGGGGGGTAACATGGAAATCATTGATGTGCTGCCCACGTGCAAAAATCTCACTGACAAGCATCCGAGTCTCACTGGGAGTTCATCAAAATCTCACTGACAGTCACCTCCAGAGGTTAACAGGTCTGGGTCACTCACCACCAGTTAGTAGAACGTTGACGTATGTTCCTTTGATGTATTGTTGTTGGGCTGTTTCCTGTTATGTGTGTGTGGGGGGGGGGGAGGGGGTATTTGGTATTAATTTATATTTAAAATTTATCGATCCACGCATGGTTTCTACGCGCAGAAAAAAAATCTCCCTGAAAATCATGTCATCTCCCTGAAAATTTTCTTCAATCTCCCTGAAAAAATTTTTGGGAGGTTAACATGTCTGCGTTAAATAAAAACAAGAGCACCGCCTAGCGGGGCAACATACGCCTCTCAAAATTGGAACATGCACAAGTTTCTCTGGGGTAAAGTTTGAAATTTTTGTTGACTCGACTATGTCTGTACCCCCCTCCAATCATTGCCCATTCCCCTGCCCTGTCTGGGGGAAAGGGTAATTCACCTATTTTCATATTAAGCGATCTGAGGTCTTCACAAAATAAAAACAAGAACTTGGGCAAAATTCTCATAAATAAAGGACCATAACTCTACTAAAAATGGGCCGCTAAAGACGGAAATCGAACCCAACTGGTATTTTGTTGTACTAAATCCATAAGCCAAATTTAACTCAGCTCAAACCATTACAACTAAAGTTATCGTCCGGAAACGAAATGTGTCCACGGATGGACAGACAGATGGACGGACAGACAGACGGCAAGACCATTTACATAATATGTCCCATTTTTCAAACAGGCGTATAATTACAATCATATGATTTTGGGCCACCCCATTTTGTTGATCAGCTCATTTTGCACATCCGGTCTGGACTCTCTACATGTGCCACTTTGCCTTCATGTAATCACAATCCAATTGCAAGACCAAGATTCGTGTTTGGACTTTTAAGGATAAATTCAGCATCTATGGCTATATCAAGACTGAAACACAAGCATACAGATAAGTTTTCCCAGAATTCCTAACTATGCTTACCACTTTTTTAGACTCTCACCCAGTCACTGGTTATTGGATTGAATACTACCAATAAAATAGAACTTATCTAGAACAGTAAACAAGACCTGTTCCACCACCTGGGACTCCAACAGGTTCAGGCTTGAATTCGGATTTTGTTCAATACATATATTATTTATTTATTTATTGGTGTTTAAAGTCACATATTTTTGCACAATGGCTAATCATGACCACAACATGAGTATCAACTCAAGACCAGGGGTGAGCGTTAATAAGCCATGTTGCCCATTTTAGAGAGGGTTTCCACCTCCCAAGCATTGGTGACAGGGTCCTATTTTACCAGTAAAACAGAGCCTGTTTACTGCAGTGAACAGGCACTGCTTCACTTCCCGGGGTTCCCGTTGGGGATGTTGTTCAATACTGTGAGCATAAAAGAGGATGGAGAATTTCGATCAGATATTAACTGGGTCGCGATACGGTCAACATTTTCTTTCCAATTTTCTCCCACAGCAGTGGAACGAAAGGCAAGTACACTGAGTCCAAAACGCTGTTATTTGTTTTCGTGATCATATTTTGGTCTGCCACATTTTTTTTTATGAAATCTCAACCCACTGATGTGCAAGTGTATTGTGACCTGATCGCGATCTGATCATGACGAGTATCACTTTTGTAATCACAGTACTATAAGGGTATTAGCTGAACAATGTGTCAATTTTACGAGTCGGGCAAGATGGTCGAGGAGGAGGAGGGCAGTTTATTTGGGATTTAACAACACTTTCAACAACCAGGGTCACATTGTGTCAGACAATTTTACGGAAGCTGGTGTACCCTAAGAGAATCACTGAGCAGTTGCAAGCAACTGTCAGACTATTCAATGTACTATACTCTGCAATAGCACAGTTAGCAGCAGTTGAAGGCAAGTTTACCATCGACATGCTTTCTGCCGTGATACACAGTGCCAGCAGGCCTCCACATGGATTAAGTGATGTGCCCAAGGACACAATGCAGTTAACACTGGTCATGATTGAACCATCAACCTTTCTGTTTATAGTCCAATACTCTAAGCACTGAACAACCATGCTCCCGACAAGGGGATGCAGTAAGATAATTTATTACATGCCTGTTTTTTGAAATCACCCTCTACAGCAACACTAAACCATGCGGAAAATGAAGATCTGTTCCGCATAAATGTGCAGAACAGAAACAGTTGACAAACTATTTTTAAATAAAAGCGAAATTTCATTGGAATTTTCTATAAATCGTGCACTGCAATACAAACTGAATCACTAGCAATAGCTAAAAATAGTAAAACGGCTTCCCCTCACAAATTTGGTTGGCAATAAAATGTGTTCTTTTTGATGATAGTTCGTCCCCTGGGTTACAATGTGTTCTATGTGCCTACTGGTACATAGAACACATTGGAACTCAGGGGACGAGTTGTCAAATGAGTTCCTGAGTGTCCTTCAAATAATTGCTTTTATAAATGTGAAGGCATGTAATAAACATAGAACAACACACGTGTGCAAATGGGTTAATCGATTTGACACTTGTGCCATCGTGGAAGGATAAAACATGAGGCCTGCAGCCTCTCATTTTATCCTTCCGTGCTAGCACTCCTGCCATATCGATTAACCCATTCACACGCGTGTGTCAATCTGTGTATTTGTAAAACACTTTATTTCTAAATGGTGAGAGGAAAGGAAGTAGTGCTTGATGATATTTTACTGAAAATAACTGGTATTAAATCCAAAACAGTCAGTAATACTGTTGGACTTTCATTTAATTTACCGGTATAGATCAAAAATGGGATATTACCCTGTATTACCACTATATTTTGGACAGCAACTCATCATGTCAATCAGTGAGTTATCATCCATCAATTTGTCAACTATCAGCTGAAAGATGCAACTGACTTGTCATTTTAACAGCAAGAAGCTGTTTCAGTTTGATGGAACAGGGGCTTGCATGACATTTTGTGGAAGAGAACCAAATCCAAATAACCAAAGCATTGTGTGATTTTGCAGTTGATGAGTGTGTCAAGTATATCAACAGAACTAACTATAACTTTATTACACTTCTATTATTTTTCCTCCAGTTCCATATTTACAATTCTATACGGAACATGTGTTCCGTATGGATTTCTGTTGGATTATTTTTCCACCTGAAGCCATGGATCCAACAAAAGAACTAAACTCCACACATTTTCATAATCTGCCAATTGAAAGGTTGCATTTTGGCCTTGATCAATTTTGGAAGTTGAGGTGACAGCCGATAAATCAAATGTCAAATGGAAAATATTTTTGTTCAAATCTACCAAACTTAACAAAATTAAACTTACTCTATCTATAAATGGTGAGTGATTTTATAACACTCAAGTTCTAACTTTGAAGCAAATATCTCTCCGATATTGGCAGATAATTTCTTAATGAAAGTGTCAATGACATTGTAGCTTAACTTGTGTAAGACATGTACATGTATAGTATGTGACACAGCAATGACAGACATCTAGGTAATGACCTGATAACAAAGGTACATATAATGTATTGTAACAGTCTGTACATAAATGCTGACCGTAGCCTGTAACAAATGTATAGGTAAAGTATTGTAAAGGTGGGCGACAGTCAGTTAGATGCTACACTAGAAAAGAAATCATTGAGTCCCAGAGTGGGTCTGACTGAACCCCAAAATATTTGTTCTCATAGCACAGTGATAACAAAGGCACCCCAAAACACTTGTTCTTGTCCCAAGGTGATAACAAAGGTACCCAAGAAGTTTCGTGAAGATAGGTTCATAAATATAAATACAGACTCTAGCCTGAGCCGTATTGACATGTGCACTTACTGTGTATAAGTAGCACTGAATAAATCAAAGTTCATCTAATTTGCATAATTTCTGCATGAGTAAAAACCCTGTATTATATGTGATGCATTCCATGTTACTAAACATTCATTAAAAAATTTATTCAAATCAGAACCTTCATATAGAAGTTCTGTAACAAAAACTGATTGTACTTAATTTTGGTACAAAATGGCCACTGGCAACCATCTTGAATTTTGGACCGCACCCAAAAAAACTTGTTCCCGCCCCAAGGTGATAACAAAGGTACCCAAGAAGTTTCGTGAAGATCGGTTCATAAATACAGCCTCCAGCCCTAGCCGTATTGACATGTCCACTTACAGTGTATAAGTAGAACTGAATAAATCAAAGTTCATCTAATTTGCATAATTTCTGCACGAGAAAAAAATTTGTATTATATGTGATGTATTCCATGTTACTAAACATTCATACAAAAATTTATTCAAATCAGAACTTTCATACAGAAGTTCTGTACAAAAAACTGATTGCACCAATTTCGGTACAAAATGGCCACTGGAAGCCATCTTGAATTTTGGACCGCACATAGAAACACTCGTTCTCGTCCCAAGGTGATAACAAAGGTACCCAAGAAGTTTTGTGACGATCAGTTCATAAATACAGTCACTAGCCAAGCCATCTTGACATGTGTACTTACTGTGTGTAAGTAGCAGTGAAAAAAACAAAGTTCATCTAATCTGCAGAATTTCTGCACAAGAAAAAAACTCGTATTGTATGTGATGTATTCCATGTTACTAAACATTCAGTCAAAAATTTATTCGAATCAGAACTTTCATACAGAAGTTCTGTACAAAAAACTGATTGCACTAAAGTACAAAATTGCTGCTGGTGGCCATCTTGAATTTTGGACTGCACCCCAAAACACTCGTTCTCGTTCCAGTGATAACAAAGGTACTCAAGAAGTTTCGTTAAGATCGGTTCATAAATACGGCCTCTAGCCCAAGCCGTATTGAACTGCTGATGAACAGATAGACAGACGGACGGACAGACAGACGGATGGCGGGCCATGGCATGATCTCAAATTTCACTTACGTGAAAGTTGAGCTAAAAATACAAATACCTCTCAGAGATATTATCTCTCCAACTAGAAATTTAAAAAATTTAAAATTGTCTGACAGCTCAGTGAGCTCTGTCAAACAAGGCGGAATTGGTTAAATTCCTGGTTACATTATGGGAGAAAAGTTCAGGTTGAAAGTTTGGTATTTCTACATCAGTGTACAGCTTCCATGTGTTATGATCAGGGCATTGTATGGCTTAATTAGTCCAAATGTGTTCACATGCACCACCACATAAATAGCACATGCTGTGAGTCTGGTCTCATTGAAACCATCAAAAGAAAAATCTACAGGATACCAGCTGTTTATATAAAATCACAAAAAACTTAGAGGCATAAAATGTTCATATTAACCCTTTACCTAACACAACAAGAAATTGCACCAGAGGTGCTAACATACCCCCACTTGTGTTAAGTTGAGGGGTAGGCCTGTGTTTGGACAGACAATATCTCTCACCCAATGGACCACAACCAGCCACCCATCTCCCTTCCTCCAGCCCCCCCTCCCCCCCCCAGCACTGATGTAAATTTTTGTTTGCATAAAATGTCTCAAAAATCCTTCAAAACAAAAAAAAACAAGAAAAAACAAAATGGTTGATGGTGGCCATTTGTGATGACTGACAAAATCCCAAATGTAATATCCTCTTCCTCTGCATGTTTATCAATAAACACTGGTGAATTACATTTCATAACAAATGGCATTGTATTAACTGAATTTTGTTGATTTGGGTGATTAACTCTTAGAAGCCGGGAGTCGAGTTTTCTTGCCTGTGATGTAATCAGACAAGTTAACTCTCCCGGTTTCACCATGAGTCTCCCGGTTTGAGGCACCAACTCACGCTCACATCCTATTTTCTCCCATTTTGACACTTTTCAAAAATAGTTGTCCTGTTCTGTTTTGAAAATTTAACAAGTTGCACTGTATGCCAAATATATTCACATACTGTCGCAGTTACGTGAAATCAAAATTATATAAACTCAAAATATAAATTAAATAAACAGGCAAAGGCTAGATAGGCATCCACTCATATAAAATTTGTGTGTGTGTTTTGGGGGGGAGGGGGGTCATTGTCCCTGGGAGTGGGGAGGGGGGGGGGGGGGGGGCTAAGATCAGTGATATCCATATTTGTATGCTTTTACTGACAAATACCATTAAAAGTGTTAAAATCAATTATTAAAATGAAGTATATAATGCATTTGGGTTGGGGGGGTGGGGTGCCCAGGTGGGACTGTGGGAGGCATAACAAGGAAAATATTGACGTATTGGCCGCACGCAAAAATCTCACTGACAAGCATCCAAATCTCACTGAGAGCTCATCAAAATCTCACTGACAGTCACCTTCAGAGGTTAACAGGTCTGGATGTAATATGGCAGGTAATCTGGCTATGACTGTTCGGCTATCTTGGGGTGGGAGGAGAATTAAACACTGAGCAGATGCTTCTAGTCAAGTGTCGTCTGCCTGAATAGGCAGACGACACTTGACTAGAAGCACCTGCTTTACTGTAAGTTTTGTGCGGTATGTCATGTCCAATAAATTCATTCTGATTCTAAGAGTTAATGGTTATTTTGTCTTAAACTCGGAAGACTGGTCAAGTTGCAAAAGTTATGCACAAGAGAATGAAAGTATCCCTGTAGCTTAACTTGAATGTGTGCAGTGTTTGATGAAAACGATAATGTTCAATGTTTATGAAAGGATGATGACATAAGACAAGAATTATGATAATTCAGAACATGTTAATTTCTGTTCTCTGTATGCTATCTTTTCAATAAGAATAATCTGAGTGAAGGCTGTACTAAAGAATTGAGACCTGGGTTGATGTGGCCCAACCGGTTACTGTTTGTCAACCAAAGTTACCAAGTTACAGTAAAATCATTCCAAAACTAGTCACCCTACCAAGTTACAATGAAATCCCTTCATAAATATAACTTGTAGACTTTGCAAAAGGAATCTAGGTCACGTGATGGTTAGGCAGTAATGGTTGACCAATCAAGACCAAAATACGCGAGTCTCATCTGGAAATCATACCAAGTTATCCTACCAAGTTACAATGAAATCCCTTCATAAAAACAACCTGTAAACAGTGCTAAAGGAATCTCAAGTGACCAGGCGGCAGTCATGGCTGCCTGAACGTGACCAAAATCTCATCTAGACATCATACCAAGTTATCCTTCCAAGTTACAATGAAATTGCTTCATAAAAATGAACTGTAGACTGTGCTAAACAAATCTAACTCACGTGCCTGTGCGGCTGTCACGGTTGACCAATCAAGGCCAAACTACGACATTCTCATCTAGACATTATAGAGTCATCCTACCAAGTTACAATAAAATCCCTTCAAAAATATGACCTGTAACTGTGCTAAAGGTTTTTGGGTTTCAGGCTCTTGCAGCCATCATGGTTGACCGATCATGACCAAAAGGGGACATTCTTATCTAGCCATTATATGAGGTATCCTACCAAGTTACAACGAAATTCCTTCATAAATACCACAACCTGTAGACTGCGCTAAAGGTTTTCGGGTTTCAAGCTCTTGCAGCCACCACGGTTGATCGATCGTGACCAAAAGGGGGCGTTCTCATCCAGACATTATACAGAGTCATCCTACCAAATTACAATGAAATCCCTTCACGTGTGATGGCAATAGCTTACCTTGACTTTGTCAAGTTAAGCTAAAAACCTGTATACTCTGTTAACCCTCTGAACTCTGGTGGTATCTTTCATGTCAGTTCAATGGCAGTAATTATAAGAGTCCATATTCATTATTTGGGGGTAGACCAATAATATTTTCAGCGTGCAGCCCCAAGCTGCACGTTAAAAATGTTGATTGGTCTACCCAACACATTAATTTGACAGGCATCCTACTTAAGTTATGAAGTATCACGTTCCTCGGCCAGAAAAGAGACCTCTCAGGTTAAAAGGGTTAGGTCTCAGGTTCATAGGGTTAAGTATATTGTGCTAGTTGTTTTCCATACCAAAACCTTGACTGAAGCATGCACAGGACATGGACACAGGAGGATGAAGATCAAACAGTGATTTGTTACCTGTACATGTACTGTGTCTGTAAGTTCTACAGGGTACTTCAATTTACATGTGTATTGTGGGAGGAATTGAGAATTACTACATTGCTATTAATCTGAAACAAAGCACAATTCACCCTCACTGAAATTGTGATTCATCTCCTAATTATGAATAATTCATTTATTGGTCATTCAATTTGAATCTCAATTTTCTCGGTTTCTTTCAACAAAATCTCAAAGAATTTGTCAATATAGTGGAATGTCTGTAATGGATGTATCGAGGCCAAATAGGTTTGTAAACAAGAAGAACTTACGGTAATTTCTTCCAAAGTTACAAGATTTCTATTCAAATTACAAAAGTTTGCTGTTACGGTGTGTAATAATAAAGGTAACAGAAACAAATCCACGATCCAGCAACAATAACTCAAATTTAACTATTCTGAAATTTAATAAAAACAAGAAGAATGGTTACTAAGGTAACACATGCCCCCACCCCCTGTGACCTTCACCTTGCAGATGCGGTGGAAACTATTATACACAACATACCTTCTGACTGTCCTTAACATTTGTAAAAAGTTTAACAATTGTACTATGATTCGTTTCTGAGTTATGGCTGAGACACGAATATTGACCGATTTTTAGTGTGACCTTGAAATGTGACCTTGACCTTGAAGGTAGGAACCCGGCTATGGTGTGTGACACATCCTCCCATGGTACTTTACAACTGTGTGAAGTTTGATGACTGTAGCCCTAATAGTTTTGGAGTTATGCTTGAGACACGATTTGTGACCCTGAACATATGAAGGTCAATTGTGACCTTCACATTGCAGATGCAGCGGAAACTATTATACCCGACACACCTTCAGACTGTCCTTAACATTTGTAAAACGTTTAACAATTGTACTATGATTCGTTTCTGAGTTATGGTTGAGACACGAATATTGACCGATGTTTAGTGTGACCTTGAAATGTGACCTTGACCTTGAAGGTACAAACCCGGCTATGGTGTGTGACACATCCGCCCATGGTCCTTTATAATTGTGTGAAGTTTGATGACTGTGGCCTTAACAGTTTTCGAGTTATTGGCTCAGACACACACACACACGGATGGACGGACACACATGCACTTCAATCAATATGTGCCACCCAACTTAAGTTGGGGGGGGGGGGGCATAAAAATAATTTGAAAATAAAATGGTACAATATCTTTTACACTGTATGGTTCTTTCAAAAAAGAACTGTGTTGTTTTCACTTGGATGCAAGAAAGGGCGATGGCTCAGAAAAGAAAATCACTGAACTCAGAATAATTTGGAATATTGTTTGTTTTAACTGGCAAAGTGCTAAAAAAAATTTCAAATGAGGTTTTGAAACATGACATTTTTTTTTCTCTGGAAAAGTTCACTGAAACAGTTATGTCCATTTTTGCTCCAAATTTTTATTATTTCAAATATTTTGGGGTTTTTTTATTGGAGAGTGCCCATTGGCACTCTCCAATAATGTAAAACAAAATATGTCATTTCAATACACTTTCTATTATTTTCAATAAAATAGCAACACCTCACAGGGATGGCAAAGCCACTATTGTGACTTTCAGCACTTTTCAGTAAAAACATGATAGTGGTTTCCAGCATTCAGCCAGTTATTTATTTACTGCGGTTTAACGACACTTTTGACAGCTGGGTCACCTCATGTCGGACAGTTTTACAGGTGGAGGAAGCCGGTGTACCCGGAGAGAATCACCAAGAAATGGCAAGTAACTGTCAGATTCCCCAACATACTGGCTCCACACAAGCAGAGTTAGCAATGGCTGAAGACAAGTGCACCATCGACGTGCCTCCACGTGGGCAATTGGGATTAAGAGTCTTGCCCAAGGACACAATGCGGTTGCCGCAGGTGGGATTTGAACTGAGGACCTCTCGACTTGCAGCCTGCATCTCTACCTAGTGAGCCACCATGCTCCTGATTCAGCCAGTTAAGATGATAAGAGTTTTCCAGTATGACAAATCTGTCATAGAGGTCTTTGGGTGGGAGGGTACATAAAATTCTGACAGGGTCCATGGGGTTGTGGAACTTCTATCTATAAAATTGAAATTCTCTGTCCACTTTTGTGATCACAGTATTATACTGGCCAGAAGTAGTTGGTTAAGACACCCTCAAACCAAGTTTTCCATTCAATATTAACATGCATCCATTTTAAGCAGTATTTAGAGCATTGATTACTGATGACAGAGATAGCATGCGGAGGACATTATGCCTCAAAACACCCAATACCAAATTTAATTTTAACCTAATCTTGGGATCCCATTCTCTCATCGGTAAATATATTTTATCAGAAATATTGGCAAAGTAAATAGATTGTAGAAGTTACAATTGGATTATTCTCACTGGTGCAGATAAACCGATTATGTCAACTGATCCATCATGGTCCAGACAAACACACTGACAGAGTGTATAAAGCTGTACAGAATCTTTTAACCCTTTACCCAATGCACACAATATCAAAACTTATTATTTTCAAAATTATTTTTTTAAATTTAAAAAAAAAACAAAAATCAACAAAACCATATCATGTGACACCTCATTGGAATGAGCTTGTCAAGCTCATTCCAATGAGTGGTCACATGATATGGTTTTGTTGAAATATTTTGAAAAATATTTCTTTTTTAAACTGCTCAATTGGTATATTATTATTAGTGAGGGCTATAACTAAATAAACTCTTAACCTGCTGAGCATTTTCTTGAATTTCTCATGAAATCAAATCATGTCTGCTGCAGAACAGCCATCATTAGATTTATGAAAAATGCAATTCAGTCTGGTATGAAAAAAATCATTGATTACCGAACCAATACTATTTATGAGGGGTATATTTTGTTAATGATTGTCAGAAAAATACCTGTTCTTTGTACTGGGCAATGTTTTTTACTTAAAAACATAGCTATGACATCTCATTAGAAAGGGCTTGTTGAGCTTGTTTCAATGAGTGGACATAAGCTTTGGTTGGGAGGCAAATATTTTTGGAAGAAAATAAGTGAGTTTTGGGACTAGGACTGGATGGATAAGGTGATTGCACTGGGTAATAGGTTTGGTACTATGATAATACTGATATCCAAGCACGATCAGTAAGTAAACAAATAATTTAAATGAGTCTATCATGGTAACATAAGGCCACACAAAGTAGATCCTCTGTTTCTCGGGCCATTATTTGTAAAATTGCATGCGGGCGAGCGGTTTTTTATTTTATTTTTTATTTCTGTAATTATTTCTTTGCCATCAAAAGTTCATGTTCTTGGTTTATGTTTTAGGCCTCATAATCTACGGAATATCATGGATGGTGGTGTATTTCGTCCCTTGAGAGCAAGAAGGCTTTGCAATGCTAAAGCATTGCAAAGCCTTCTTGCACTCAAGGGACAAATTTATCAATTTTTTAACTTGGGTAAAATATCAGACATAAACTATATAATTTTTTTTTTTTTTAAGTTTACATTGGTTTTTATGCCTAGAAAGAAATGTATTACATTTATTGCGGTTTCAATGTCACACTACCTGGAGTTCCAACAGGAAACCGTATTAAAGCTAGTGACAAGATAGAAGCAATGTAATCTGCCAATATGTCTCTATTTTAATGTTGTTTAAGGTCCCTTTCAGCATCTATGGCTGTATCATGACCACAATACAACTACAAAGTCAAGTGTATACTTATGCTGTCCAATTCATAGGACTTCCCACACAGGCATTGGTAACCAGGTCCCATTTTAGCAGTAAAGGGGGACTTAATACCACAGTGATCAAACACGGCTCCACTTTAATGTAAAGCCACAATGGTGACATTTGACACTGATTGTGCAATTATTTTCAAGACTAAATTATATGGCAGGATAAAGGCTGATTTCCATTAAAACACCTGTGGAGTAGAATATCTTCTCAAGCAATACAGAGGAGTCCACTTACCTCAATACTTCTTAATTGAAGAAAAAAGCATTGCACTATGATGTAAATCAAGCAAATTGCTCCCTTAGTGATACATGCAGGGTGGCGCTGTGTACTAAGCCATACTGAACAACGATGGTGCACGTGTCTTCAATCAATGCTAATTTAACCCTGCTTGTGTGGAATAAGTTCGTTTTGGAGTCTGAGAGTTGCTCACTGCTGCTCAGGGGTTCTCACCGGGTACTCTGGCTTCCTCCACCCAACAAATCGACCGACACAAGGTGACCCTGGCTGTCAAAAGTGTTGTTTAACCCCAACAAATAAATAAATAATAAATTATTGATACAAAGCATGAGATAAAACGTATTGAAATCTGATATTTATTGTTCAAATTATCACATGAACAATAAAATTTCAAGCAAAATCCAACAAGAGTAATAACTCTCTCATTTTCTGGTAAATCATTAAGGTTTTTGAACTTGTCCATGATAATGTTACTATAAAGAAGTCTATCAAATTTTATTGAAATCTGAGACCAACTACTCAAGTTATTGCATTAACAATGAAATTCTGCGCAAAATTCAACCAACAATGATAACTCCCTTTATTTTATTGAATAATTATACAATAACATTATTTTTGAGGGTGTTATGGTTCATTAACGGCCCTACGAAAATGATTAACAGCCCAAGGGTCTATTAGTGGCCCGGGACGAAGGGCTGTTAATCATTTTCGTAGGGCCGTTAATGAACCATAACGCCCGTAAAAAATAATGTTATTTGTATTATCATCACATTTCAAAGAGGTCACATGTTAAACCAAGAAAAATCAAGATTGCTATTTTTTTCATCATTTATATATTATTTCAACACAACTAAAATTCAAGGCACTGAACTTTTCTCCATGTTTTCCAAATCGTCTTCCCCTAACTCACGCGATTGTGACATTTTGAAAAAATGAATGCTGAAATTTATTGAAAATTGACGCGTGTCGTCTGTTTATCAACACAGTATTTTTAGCTAAGTATTGTCACGTGATTAATCAGTTGACGCCCAACGCAAACAAGTACCGAAAGTCATTTGTTGTACATGAGATTAGGAAATTTTAAACTCCGCGATTTTTCATGTCAAAACTATCATCTTTTCCACACCAAACCTTATAAAATCATAAATCAGGATTTTTTTTCGGAAGTATTACAAATATTTTCATAGTATTTAAAGCCCTGGTTCACCTGTGAATAATCTGTTTAAAACTTGAAAATTTTACTTACCTCGGCGTGTCGTGCGTTTGCGGTTTTCACCTGGCCGCTTCCCACGCTGATAAATTGAATGCCTTGCACTTATGATTGCTCATTATTATCATTTTTCAATGTAGTAGATGTGTGAAATTCCCACACAATCATTGTCAGCAAATAACTCATGCCTTAAATGCGAATGTGTATATGTTACCTCCCCTACATCTGGGGATATGCGGGCCGCGGGGCCATATTGAAACAAATTTTTCATTATTGCCCGGGAACCTGGATGTGAACAGAAACATATGAGTTTTGTGCAGTCCCCGAAAATGAAAATATTCGCCAGGGAGTGCCCTATAAAGTGATAATAATGGTGGTTATCAAACTTGTCCAAGGCACTGTTAATATAAAGCAGCATACCAAACTTAGTTGAAATCCGATAACTATTGTTCAAGTTATTACATAAACAAACAGAAGGACAGACATCTTTACTTTATCCATTCCATGCAGATAATAACACTTTTAATAGCATATACTTTCTAAACACCAAATCATTTACTATACTTTCTGTACAAATTTTTTGATCTGTTAATTGCATTTATTATTGAACAAATTCCTGTTAATTAAATAAAAAAATCTTGTGATCTGTGAAAGAATAACTCCAACAAAAGCTTAATTTGACACCTTTAATAGGCCTATTACAATGTGCCACTGTAGCTCTCGAATCTAGAGAAAAATGGCAGGAATTTCAGCTGTTCATTAAGTGGAACTAAGGTTTTTTTGAAGTTCAGAAATGGCAGTTTAGTCCAAACTATGCAACCAAACAGAGCTCCACCATAATATTCTCTTCAGGTCAGTCTACATCTCTAACAAGCACTTTCCAAGTAAACTAACTGTGACAGCTCTATCATCAATGGTTTACCTTTAGGGAGTAATTTGGACTTTGAAAGAAAATTCCACCTGTGAACAACATGTAATCATAAAATCATCCAGACATCCAATTGCACTAGCACTGATTTCAAATCAAAGCTTGCCAATAAATCACTGATCACTGGGCTACAGCACTCCCACATTCTGTTATGGAACTTCTGAAATCTCTTCAGTCCTTTAATTGGTAACCCCCGTATTTGGTCTCCAGTCAAAAGTGCAAGTACCACAATTAAAAGACTTATATTCTGTCAGTATGATTTGCATTCTCCTCAAAGCAAAATTATCAGGTATTTTCAGTAAGTTGTACAAGCCAGAAGAAAAGCAGACTGTCATCTGCAAAATGAGGTCCCCAGAGGGTGAATTTAGTGATACTGCCCTGCATAGCAGGGTAGCGTCACTAAATTTACCCTCTGTGACCCTCAATCTGAATCAAGGTCTCAAAACTAAACAGAAAGAGGTACCCAGAGGATAAATGGGCACAATGTGTGGAATAGCATCATCAAATTCACCCTCTGGGGACCTCATTCTGAAAATGTCAGACTGCTCATTTCAGGCCTGAACTTGTAACAAAAGACATCTAAACAAATTCTGATGATAAAAATTAATTGAGCGCTTGACAAGTTGGGGTTAAATGAGTTTAGAATGAAGGGTTTTAGAAGAGAAAAGAAGTATATAAGGCCCCACAAAGTAGATCTTCTGTTTCTCATGTCATTTTTAGTAAAATTGCATGTGGGCAGGCATTTTTTTGTTTTATTTTTTATTTTTGTAATTATTTCTTTGCCATCAAAAGTTCATGTTCTTGGTTTGGATTATGTTTTGGGCCTCATCATCTACAGAATAGCGTGGATGGTGGTGTGTCTCATCCTTTGAGTGCTAAAAGGCTTTGCAATGCTAAAGCATTGTTGAGCCTTGTTGCACTCCAGAGACAAATTTATCAATTTTCTTAACTTGGGTAAAATATCAGACGTAAACCATTTCATTTTTATTTTTTCAAGTTTGAATTGGTTATAAAAAGAGAGCATGCAGAAGACAAAAGGATCATAGCGGGAGGGACTGAGAAATAGACTTTGAACCTTTTAGGCCTAAATACAAACATTTTCTACTTGAAAACAATTGGAAAGCCACCTGTTACATGGTGCAGATTCAATGCACAATGGATCAGACAATAGTCTACTTCCTGGTAACTGAAACGAGTTTTGAGCTTTAATAAAAGTACTAATCACTGTATTGTGTTTCATATCATATCTTTATCCATTATTCTTTGTCACGATTATATATGCAACTGAGATGATAGGGTTGTACAGCTGGACAGCAGTATATGGCATTTTCATTTGAAAAAATAAAATTTTGCCACAGACAAAACACAATTTCAATTACCATTCCTTCAACCTTTTAACACAAACAACATCTGTAAAAGAGTGAATATGTTGTGTTCTGATTGTCACATTTTCACCCTTATTGACTCAACCATCAGATCAGTCAATAAGGGAGAAAATGTGACAATCAGAACGCAACATAGATTACATTCATTTGTTACTCTGCTTTATGGGTTTTTTCTCGCTGAATAGACTTAGCAGCTTAGAACCCTAAAATGATCAATAAGAAGTTAGGCTGAATGAACCTAATGGAGATAATTACAAACAGGACTTTTGTGTGGTGAGTGGTGTAGTACCAGGCCTGTCATTCTGAGGAGGGCGATTGCTCCAGATCCTTATAGCCCACCTGAAATTTTGCTGATGAGAGCAAGTAACTGCCCTCCTCAATAGCCTAATTCTGATGATTTTGGTATGTACCCCGCCCACCTGTTTATAGATCAGGGAGATTTAGCAACTGCCCTCCTGTGATTTTCAAAAAGACAGGCCTGTTGTACAAACTATTTCAGATTTTTTCCAACGTAAGGAGCGTGAAGTATAAATTACTATCTGTTCTTAACACATAGAGAAACCAAAACAAACAGAAAATCGAAACCGGATCTGAAAAATCGAAACCTCCCAGCTCTACAAGGTAATGATCAAACTACTCTTGTTACATGTATGTAAATGGCATTGCAGGGTGTATTCATTTTTAAAAGACTTAAACATATTCTATTAATTGCAATTAGCGATTGTGAGGTGTCAGGAAAAATATAAAACTTTCGAGAATTATTTGTTATTGTTGAATTGTTGAGCACTGTCCATTAAAAGCAATAACTGATTGTGCCTCCCCTCCCCCCCCCCCCCCCCCCCCAAGATGATAGCAGATGAGACACTTTTCTATCTGCGACTCATGAGCATTCCAGAGATCAGTGGTATGGTTCATACTGGTTCACATAACAGGGTTAACTTGGGGAGTGCTAGAAGCCACTATCATGGCTCTACTGAATAGTGCTGGAAGCCACTTTAGTGGTTTTTAGGGCTGAAACGGTTGGCTCATTTTCACAACCGACTAACCGAAAGCTATAACCGAATAATATCCAGTTATCCATGGCCATTATTTCACCGAATCTGGGATCAAAACTATAGGAATTGGAAAGCAGTATTCTCAGAAACTATTCCGTAGTGTGTATGCAAATGAGCATTGTCGAGTACTCGACAACATTCGTTTGTATACGTACTACGGAATAGTTTCTGCAGTTACTCAGTACTCACAGGAATTGCCGATCATTAATGAAGTCTTGAATGCCAAAGTTGATTATTCCTCAATATATACAGTGCTGCTTTGAGGTGTAATCTGTCACAAAGGAGAAGAGGCAGATTTACTATGTTTTAACCGTGGAATGACGATCATTATCGATATTTCGGATAACCGGTTGACATTTTTTTCAAATCGGTTAGGTAGGTAACCGGTTTCAAACCGATTATCCTGTTAACCATTTCAGTACTAGTGGTTTTACACGGTATGCATTAGCTTGATGTTTGCTCAGCAGTAAAAGACTAGACCTGTTCATAAGCACAGCTAACCAAACACCCCCACAATGTGCAGGCCAATCCAAAATAAAGATTGCTATCAAGACTATTTTTAAAAATATGTTAGCACAATGTATAGGTGCTTCATTTTGATACTCAGAAAAGGAAAGGAAAATACGGTGACACAAAAAGATACCCCAACTTATTTAACAATGCAAGCCTGGCTATAGGTGATACAGTTTTGGGGTATATACAAATACTAAGTCCAACCCTAGAGATGTTGTATACCAAATATGAAAGCATTCTGATTGGTGGATCTAAAGAAGAAAATTTTTTAAAGATTATCCTCCATATGCACTAAGTTGAAATTCAGACTTCCATAGGAAGCCCAAATATTAACCGAGGGACTTGATTTGAACAGTCTTGAATCTGATCCTCATAACAATGATGTATACCAAACATTAAAAGATTCTGACTAGTGGTTCTGAAGAAGAAGATTTTTAAAATTATTCCCCATATTGCCCTAAGTTAAAAATTCTGGCTCCTGTATTGAGCCCAAATATGAAATAAGGGGCTTAATCTGAACACACTTGTATCTGACCCCCTATGGATGCTGGATTCCAAATATCAAAAGATTCTCATCAGTGGTTCTGGAGGAAAAAAAACTCTGCATTTTTTCGATGTCATCCACCCCCTCCCTGTGGGGTTGGGAAAGTTGACTTGAAAAATAAAACAAAATGCAATGTCAGAACAAGCAATCACCTCAAATTTAACTAAAATTGGTTCAGCAGTACAGGAAGGGCAGGTGCAAACACCATGTTCATGTACGACGGATGGTGAGTGATCACTACAGCTCATCCTGACTTTCAGTGAGGTGATCTAAAAAATGTTTCAAATCACATTTCAAAAATAATTTAGCCCTCAACCAGTTAATATATTTTTGTTTGAGATTCATTTTGATGCTTGTTTGTCTTGTCAGATGTAAGCAACTCACACACCAGTGGATGTCAGATACTAGGATACTGTTAAGTAAATCCATCCAATGATTGGGCTAATTAAATAAAGAAGTGACTTCTCATAAGCTTGTCTGCCACTACTATCTATCACTAGATAACTGTCATTCACCAGTTAACTTCTCTCTCCTTTATGCGTATTACACAAGATTAGTATTCTGGGCACTACATTCTATGCCCGCTGTAATTTTCATGTTGAAAATACGAATGCTATTACTTCATTCCATAAAAAGGCTAATCATTCTGTCTAGGAGTTAACGTAGTCTGAGAAGTGTGAACTAAATTATTGCGACTTTTATTTCACTGTAACACTATGCAGATTGTTTTGGTGCATTATGAGTGGTATTAGGCCTAAAAAAGTTAAAAATCTGTTTCTCCTCCTGCATGGTTCTTTTGGCTGATGCATGCTCTCTTTTAAAAACTAATACAAACTTAAAATAAAAGTGTCAATGACACTGCAGCTCAACTTGACCAAGAAGGGACTGAACAAAATAGAAAACTCCAGTAATGCCAAGTCATTCAATCACAATCAAGTTACTACACAAAAGACATCACACCAAAGCTACATATGAAATCTGAAAAAGATCGGGTGAGGAAGCAACCTGTAGTGTGTACTAATGGAATTGTTGACAATTAATATGCCAAATCCAAGAAGGCCGATGGTGGCCATGTTTTTAAACGAAATTCAGAAAAATTTGATAGCTCCCATCTAGACATCACACCAAAGCTACATAAGAAATTTGAAAAAGATCAGGTGAGAGATGCAGCCTGTAGGGTGTGCCAATAGAATTGTTCACAATTCATATGCCAAATCTAAGATAGCCACTGGCAGCCATGTCTTTCAACTAAATTGGTAAAAATTCAAAAGCTCCCATCTTGACATTTCCCCAAAGGCACATATGAAATTTGAAACTGATCAAGTGAGAGCTGTGGCCTGTAGGGTGTGCTAAAGGAATTGTGGGTGGATAGAGGGATGTATGGATGGATGGAAGGATGTACAGATAACAACAAATCCAAATATCTCAAACTTGACGTCAAGTTGAGCTAAAAAATAAATGGTTTATGCCTGATATTTTACCCATGTTAATAAAATTGATAAATTTGTCCCTGGGGTGCAACAAAGCTTTGCAATGCTTTAGCAGGAGAAAGAAAACTGGAAAATAAAAGTTTTTAATTTTAAAAAGCGTTAACTTTTAAATCTTTACTCAACAAATTGGCCACATCCACCCATGTTGAGGAATGTCTTCAGTGGTTAATATCAGTGTAGTTATGAGAGTGGCTGGGGGTGCATGGACTCCCCAGAACCTATCCAGACAACCCCAAATGTTGAAATCTATGTCACACTTTTTCATGACTTTCTTTAAGTCCTCTGAAATATGCTTACCAAGTTTTGGAATAAAAGATAAAACCTTATGTAATTTGCAATAAAACACAGAACCATACTTATGACATTAAGACCATATTGAGAATGAACACACGCAGTGCATCAACTTGACAGATCACACCTACAGTAAAGGAGCTTGATGTGTCTGGGTCAACTACCCTTGTTTGAACATCAATAAAAGCAGATTGTCAGTATGGAAGCATTCCTAAGATTAACGATATGAAGTATATCAGATATAATGATACTTCAACAGGACATCAGTATGCAGAGGGTTGCTCATTGAATGACAGGCATTCACTCTTCGAAGTTTTGCATGATGGAACTTGGAATTTTACCAATTCAATCTTGTTTGACAGAGGCCATTGAGCTCTGTCAAACAAGATTGAATTGGTTAAATTATAGTTGCATTGTGGAAACATTTAGTTCCAGAAATCTCAAATTTTGACATCGTTGTGAGAGGGTTAATCATTGAATGACAGGCACACCCAGATTTTAGTGGCCACCCCTAAAAAGTATTTCCAGATATACAGTGGAGCCACTTAATTGGATATCTCTTAACTGAATAACCCTGTTAATTGAATATAATTTCCCAACACAAAACCATTTACCATACCTACAATACAAATTTGACCTGTTAATTGAATATAGGTTATAGAGAAAACTCCTGTTAATTGATTAAAAAATCTTGTAACCTGTCGAGAAATTACCCTGACTCTCCCTAGTTTTCCTTTGTGTATAGACCTATTTGGCCTCAGAGCATCCAATACAGGTATTTAATCTATTATATCTTGTTTGACAGAGCTCATAGAGCTCTGTCAAACAAGATATATTAGATTAAATGCTAAGTTTATCTCTGGAATACAGGAAAGTGACACAATCCCTGTTAACTGAATACTCCTGTTAATTGAATAATTCTCAATGGCAAAATGGCTATTCAGTTAACAGGGTTCCACTGTACCACTGGTTAATATTTAAATTCAGTTTATTCTCATCTTAAGCATGGTACTCAAATGTTATTCTTGAAGTGATAACATCAATATTCAACTCAGGCATTGCACAGTGATCACTTCAGTAAAGCTAGACATGTCGTGTTTTCATTTCTGTAATCCTTTCTGCACTATTAGACACCAAAAGAAAACTAAATTTCTCTGCGATAAAAGGCACATATGAGTATTGATGTTTTATAATGACACTGAGGCTATGTATTGGCCGGTTATTAATGATAGCTTGGAGGTGTTTATAATCACTGAATATAGCTTCCATGAGGAGGTGTGTTTGCTTTCTTATCAGTTTGCATCCCATAAAACTCTCATTAACTAAGCTTGAGGGGCCCTATGAATTAGACTTTCATCAAATTATGGAGTTGGGCTGGCAGCAGATTGAATGGTTTCAGTCTCAAATGCTGCAGGCAGATTTTTTTTGGTCAGACAATTATATATGCAAAATACTTACCACAGAAAAGAAGAAATATTATCAAAACAATTTGGAATTAAATTTACTTTCTTCATTAGAATAAATCATAAGATCCTTTCTCAGAAAAAAGTCATTTTGGTTGTTCTCCTGGAGATATATCTCATAATTTAGAAAGGAAATAATTTCTAAAAAAACATGTTTGCATCACTTTATATTATTTAATCCTTTACCAAAATAACTGTCCAAACCCACCAAGCTATCTATGTGTAATTTTTTCATGTTTCTTGCAAACACGGTCTGTAAACTTTTTTTAACTTTCTTCCCAATTTCCATGACCTTTCGCTCATAAGGATGACCTCCACACTCTCTTTTTCAGGATTTTTACATGAAATCTTTCGGGGAAATGACGTACTGCATCATTATCATAGCAAATTTCGAAGACTTTTCCAGACTACAGCAAAAAAAAAATTTCCAATTTTTCCAAAACATGAAGTTCTGGGAAAAATATTTTTGTTTTTCTTGACTTTTCCAGGATTCCATGATCTGTATGAATCCTGTGCAAATACATAGTGTTCCACATCTTTGTGGAACTAGCACTTTAAGCTTGACAGGCTCTGCTGTAAAAAAATCTTTTTTTTTTTCTTTTTTTTTTATTGGGGTTTTCACATATTTCTGCACAATGGCTAACCATGACCGTGACAGTTTTTACGGGTGGAGGAAGCCGGAGTACCCGGAGAGAACCACCGAGCAACGGTGAGCAACTGTCAGCTCCCCAACATACCAACTCCACACAAGCAGGGTTAGCATTGGTTGAAGACAGGTGCACCATCGACGTGCAGTACGCCTTAGTACACAACGTCACTGTGCCCCCATGTGGGCAATGGGGGTGAAGTGTCTTGCCCAAGGACACAACGTGGGTGCCGCAGGTGGGATTCGAACCGAGGACCTCTCGGCTTGCAGCCTGCACCCCTACCAACTGAGCCACCGCGCTCCCCGTAAAAAATCATATGGGTAACATTTAATGAACCAATCTAAGGCCAGTGAGACCTGTGCAAATTTAACCACTATAACAGAATTCTTCGTTAGTAGTACAACAGAACTGTTTGAGTCCAAAATGTTTTAAAAGTAAACATGGATTGTGTGAGCTAGACAACAATGGAGTAATACAGTTCACCAAAAAGCAAACAAAAACAAACAAAAAACAATACAAAAAGTCTGATACAAGTCTTATAAGTTTTCACTTGTGGCACAAATGACAGATAGCAAGCCTCCATAAGGAACAAGAGTTTATTATATGTTTTGCCCCATAATTAGGAGAGAAATATCAGTTCTTCACTAGTGACAAGAATAAAGTTTTTAATCTTCACTTGTGAAAGCTACATGTATGCCCACTTTAGGATTCAGGAGGAAGATCATTTTTTTTGCATTCTGATTTTACATTGTTTTATGAAATTATTTATTATGAATGTTAAGTAGTAAAGTACCATTTAACCTCTGGTACGCTGATGTCGAAGTATCAAAATTTCAAGACACAATATTTTCCCAGAATGCAGCTAGGAATTTAACCAACTCAGCCTTGTTTGACAGAGCTCCTTGAGCTTTGTCAAACAAGACTAAATTGGTTAAATTCCTAGTTGCATTATGGAAAATATTTACTACTTAAATTTTCAGCATTCAGACATCTAGGTAGAAAGGATTAATTTAACCCATCACCTTACATAACTAGAAGAAAACACACAAAAATTGCTTTACCAACTAAATAATTTCACGCTTTGCCTCAGAATGATCTCCTTATTGGAACAATCTTAACAAACTCATTCCAATGGTGGGTCATAAGCCATGTTTTGAAGACAAAAATTGAAAATCTAATAAAATTGGAAAGGCAATTTTTGTGAATAATGCTAGTGAGATACTTGTGTCCATTATGATACAAAAAGGGTTAAATGTAGGGGAACTATATTTTATCATAAGATCTTGCACAATGATGTATGTTCTACTCAAGCTCAGCAATTTAAAAACAGAAAATGCTCTTATAATCACTGATGAGAATAGTATGCAAATAAATTTGCTGAAATTTGCAAAAATTCTCACATTTTTAAGACAAATTTGTGAAGTTAATGTTTCTTGACAAAATGAACGAATACAGAGTAAACTATCAAAATATTAACAGATTTTAAGTGTGACTTTGAAATCTGACCTTGACCTTGAAGTTACAGACCTAGCTATGGTGATTGACACATCCTCCAATAGTCCTTTAATATGTGAAGTTTGATGACTGTAGCCCTCAAGTTTTTGAGCTGGTTTACACAGGCATGTTGTTATGGTCCTCGATTATAATATAATTATAAACAATTATAAATTATTTTTAATTAAAATAAACAGACTGGCTTGTGTGATCGATCACTGAATTGAACTGAGTGACCTTTAAATATATCTATCAACAGGTTTACAAATACTCTTAAACAGGATATATTTTTTGCTCACTAACGTTTTATTTGGGTCACAGTTGTTTACTTGAAATTAGACAGAAACATCCAGAAACCTAATGAAGTGACTTAATTCAGCCAATCAGAAGTTAATGGAACAAGAGAACATTGGAGAATTTATTAATTCTGGAACTTTCTATTTGAAGATTGTACAAGTTTCTGTCAACAGACTTTGTAGACTCTTTCATCTCACACAGCATTCAGAAGTAACTGATTATTGTGTATGCATTCTGCATTGGAGATTATTATTACAGGGCAGTGCATTATTCTAGATAGCAGCCGAGTTTAATATATATTCTATGGAATATTATTTTGTGATCTGAGCATCAATTCGTGTTGGAAAAGTGTTTCTAAATCTTGGAAGAGAATTTAACTAGCTGTGAACCAGAACTTACTTTTGTGAAAAGCCAGAATTCTATTGGATTATTTTAAAACTATCTGTGGAGCTAATATTTGTTGGATATTAGTTACATTTCAATTTTGCTAAGTGCTTTATTGGAATTTATTACATGCCTGTTCTATGACATCCACTCTACAGCAACACTAAACTATGAAGAAAATGAAAATCAGTTCTGCACATATGTTGTCAGACTATTTTTATAAAGAAGCAAAATTTCACTGGAATTTTCTACAAATCGTGCACTGCAATTACAATTTCAATGGCTAGTGATAGCTAAAAATAGTCCCCTGAGTTCCAATGTGTTCTATGTGCCAGTAGGCACATAGAACACATTGGAACTCAGGGAACGAAATAGCAACACAGGTTCCCCTCGCAAATTTGGTTGGCGATAAAACGTGTTCTTTTTGTTGACAGTTGTCAAAATGAATTGTTGATTGTTCTTGTAATAATTGTTTTAAAAGACATGAAGGCACGTAATAAACACAAAATGACACATGTGCGTGAATGGGTTAATCAATATGGCACTTGTGCCATCGTGGAGGGATATAACTCGAGGCCTGAGGCCTCTCGGTCTATCCTTCTGCACTGGCACTCATGCCATATTAATTAACTCATTCACACACATGTGTTATTCTGTGTATTTATTGGAGACTGCTGAATTCTGAGTGAACATTTCATTACAATTTATTGAAAACTGCTCTGCAGACACATTCCTGGACATTATAATACCAGATGGATAGTTTCTTCATCACTGGATTACTGGATTCTACTGAACTTTATTTTGGACTAACTGTTTTAAGTATTTTTGGTTTATTTTTTCTGTAACCCTTACAGTGTAAAAGATATTATATCACTTTCTTTTCATATTATTTTTTTTAATTAAAATTCAGAATAGTTAAATTTGAGTTATTGTTGTTTATTCTCAGATTTCTTCCTGTTACCATCATTGTTATTAGACACTGTAACAATGTCCACTTCAATTACCAAATGTCACCAGACATAAGTCAGAGCATCACAAAGAAGAAACTAAACAACTACATACTCAAGATGAAGCAACACTCCCACATAATCAAATGATTTGAAAAAAAAGATAAATAATAAATCTTTCAAACTGTACTCACTAATATCTGGATATGTCTTGAACTACACTTACCTGCAAATAAACAAAATATATTTGATAACAAATAATTTCAGTGAAGGCAGCATCACAGTTCTATGGCATTACAATTATATTCAAGTGCACTGGGTTCAGTCTCACAGTAAATGACCTGGGCTGTATTAAAGCAAAGAGAATCATGAAGTTCAATTCATCTAATATATATCTCTGTTCCACTTTATCCCTTCAACTAACATAATGGCCATACACATATTAATAAAAATTGACATTCAAATTTTATTATATTTTCACCACAAAACATAGCTTATGACCCCTAAATGGAACAAGCTGGCCGAGCTCATCCCAGTCAGGAGGTCATAAGATATGTTTGTGAGGCATAAATAGAACAAGTGCCATTAACATACCATCAAGAGGAAGTCCTGCTTACAATAAATTACCTGTGCAGTTTTGTTACAATTTATTGGAGGATGCTATTCAACAGGGTTCCACTGCAGTATTTTTCAGAGCATTGCACTTTAAACCAAAAAGTTGACGTTTCGAACCTGACCAGAAGTAACTGCACTGTCATTGGGCAAGACACTTAATCCTGATTGAACACATGAAGGCACAGTGACACTGTGTGCTAAGGCATACTGCAAGTTGATGGTTCACTTGCCTTCAACTGCTGGTAACTCTGCTCCTGCAGAGTTAGCAGCAGTTGAAGGCAAGTACATTGGGCAGTCCAACAGTTGCGTGCCACAGCTTGGTGGTTCTCTCCAGGTACTCCAGCTTCCTCCACTCATAAAACTGTAAGACACAATGTGACCCTGGCTATTGAAAGTGTAACCCCAACAGAGGCCTGCATCGCAAAGGGCTGCTAATGCTCCGACCACAAAATGTTTTCTAAGTCGAAAGAATGAAAAAGGGCCAGAACTGTGTGGAAGAAACTCACGCCACAGGTATCGTTTCTCCATGATGCTCTATCAGAACACCAAATATCATTCAAATCGGAGTAACAGTGACTGAGATACAAGAAAAAATGTTGGTATGGATGAACGGACAGACGAATGGACAGATGGATGGAGGGACGGAGGTCTCCACTTGATACCCCTTCGACCTTTCAAGTCAGGGGCATAATAAAATAAAAGTATTTTTGCGTAATGCAAGAATTCGAATCTGTTCAAAGAGTGTTAATGAAATCAGGACATCATTGCTTCAGTGAATGAAAATGTATGTATCGAACTTTGAGAGATAATGTTGAGAACAGTGAAGTGATGTGCTAGAATCATGTATCAAAGATTTCATAAGATAATGATTTTTTATACAATTTTACTGACATGTGCGTTCAACTATCTCATCTGTGAAGAGTATATTGAATATTTGTCACTTGTATATTGTACTCGTGTGTTTGTGCCATTAGATGGAGAATGTTCTCAACACAGGCTGCCAATGCAGATGCAATCTATTGAATATCTTGTCCTTTAATTGTATGATGTTGTGTGATGAGAGTAATGCTGCACCATAATGGATTATCTTCTCGTGCAATGTTACTTGAAGCGCAAAGTTATACATGAAGAAGACATTTCTTCCACCTTTTACCACAGAGACATGCATGTTCCGGCTGTGATACCTTGGAGGGACAGATGTATCTCGCCTACCAACATAACACCATTTCACATCGTGTAAATGTTAAATGTCAAGAGCACTGGCATGGGGATCTTGGCATTTTTCTCATTGCTTTAACACCTTAATGTTGTCTTCAAGCAAAGTTTAATTCTTGTTTCCAGAATATACCTTTCATTGCATTAAACTTTTAGTCACCCTTTCAGAAGTGGCAATTAGATTTATCAATGACCATCCTGCCTTCAGTTCAGTGGCACATGATCGGTTTCCGAACCCAAATAATGCCATGTTGGCATTTGGATGGGAGATAATTATCCATGATGAGTTTGTGGTGTGGGATGGGAAAATCCCACCCTTGGGACAAGATATTTGTGCCAGACACTTGGCAAGCCTCTTGTTTGGTGCAAATTTCTTGCCCCTTGTGTGAGATTTTCCCTTCCCATACCCACACCTATTGAGGATAATAAGAATAATTGGAATGGTATTTCATCTTGACTCTTCACCCAACTTAATGGCCATGTCAGGCCAGCTCTTTTCACAAATTCACCATTCAGATTTTGTTATATCTTGAATTATTTCCTCCAAAACAGAGCTTATCATACCTCATTAGAATAAACTCAAAGAGCACCTTCCAATGAGGGATCATAACCTATGTTGGGGGAGGGGGCAGAAATAAAAGAATTTAGTTTCGGAAGAATTTTGTTGATGTTTTTCTCATCATGTTAACCCTTTACCTATCATGAAAAGCAAATGACACTTGTAAACAAAATTCTTGAATAACTAATTTTTTTCATTTTTCGTCTCAAAAACATAGGTTATCATCCCTCTTTGGAACAAGCTCAACGAGCTCGTTCCAAAGAGGAGTCATAACCTATGTTTTTCAGACAAAAAATGAAAAAAATAATGAAAATTAATTGGCCATGTTTGTGAATAGTGCTGGCCAGTTATGGCTGTTATGCTGGGTAAAAGGTATGGTAAATGTAAATCACTAAATCTAAAGAATTCCGTATGAACTGAACTGATGATCATTAATCTGAAATACAAGCCAAGAAATAAGCCAACTGTCATTTGGAGAATGAGGTCCACAGATTGGGAATTTGCTGATGCTATCCCATACAGTGGGTCAAGTTATCCTCTGGGTACCGCTTTCTGTTTACGCCTGAGACCTGAATTCAGATTAAGGCTCACAGAGAGTAAATTTTGAGTTGCTACCCTGCTGTGCAGGGTAGCATCACTAAATTCATCCTCTGGGGACCTCATTCTTCAGATGACCGTATGCTTATTTTCAAACTTGCTGAAATAGTCGACTTGTAAACCACTTTTCTTTTGTAAATAGTCAACTTGTAAACCACTTTTCTTTTGTAATGAATTAAACTATCTTGTGCTGTATGCAACATATGATCAGATTTCTTTAATTGATCATTAACCCTTAAGGGAATGAACAACTGTCCTGAATTCACACTTGACCACAGCATGTTGTACACATGCAGTGATTTTCAGTAGTGGCATGCTATAGTTTTGAAATACAATGCTCATGTTACAAATCACACTTGAAAAATAATTAATTACTTTTATTATATGCTAAACGATAGATTATCGAAAAAATTGTGGAAAGATAGAAATTGTATCCCCCACTGTGAAGATATAGAAATTTTCACTTTCACGGTATCAATCAAAATGGCAGCTTTCAAAGCATCACATCAAGGTGAATACGAGTCAAATTATCATGGAAATGATCAATTTGTAAAAATGTATAATGAAAAGAAAATCTAGCATTTTTGAGTGGATACCGATTATTTCCTGCAATAATTCAACATGTATTCACCTTGTATTAATGCATGAAACCTGCCAGCTGAATAAGATCGCAAGATGCTACCTGTTCCGAGTATCGATCAAATCACTTCCGCGTATCAATGTGCATCAGCCATTTATTTTCATACATCAATTCAAGGTTGAAATGAGTGGAATTATCAATAGGAATGATCAGATTCTTATAAAAAGTGTATAATAAAAGGAAAATCTAGTGTTTTTGAGTGGATACCGAAAATTATCTCATTCGTGACTGAGATAAATGGTTATTTTTGCTCCCGCAAAATAAACATTTGTCTCGGTCACTCATAAGATAATTTACGGTATCCACTCAAAAACACTAGATCTCCTCTATTTATCCACATCCTTAACACAGTAGATACCAACTGTTAGTCTGTTTAAGACTGCATCACAGACAGGACAACAATTCAGAAACAAAGCCTAATAAATTATGTTCTCTTTAAAGTTTGGGCTTGATTCCCTTAAAGCCGTCATTGCAATGTGCCTTGTACAGCATTGTGTGTTATTGATAAGAAGTGGGGGGGAGGGATAAAATGGAAGATCCCTTGCAGAAAGAACATCTCTCTGGGGTATTATGGGAGTATGGAGGTTCAGACATCGTCAGTCAGGAAGCAAAAGAAATGTTGAGGGGGAGTTCTCAATACGTCCCTGACTCACAGACACCACTATAATCAAAGTATTGGCGCACCATTATTATAGCCTCACAATGTGCGTGTGATTTTGTATCCCATCAAAATTTGCCACATTTTATTAGCTCACCTACAACGAAGTAGAGGTGAGGTAATGTCGTGACTCTGTCAGCGTCAACTGAGTCTGTGTTTAAATTAAATTTCTTTGAACATCACGGCCAAGGTGCTTTACAGCAGCCATGACTAGATTTGATGAAAATATTTTTAAAAGATAATCGCAGGTCAAAAGTTTCATACTGTTTCATAAGAGATCAGATTTGTTTGATGGATGATTTTAATAATTTGGTCTGCCAATAAATTTTCTTCCTTTTCCAGCTGAATTTCTTTTTTCAAAACCTTGTTATCACTGATTGTAATTTTTGTGCAACACGTAATATTGTTTTTATGTCATTGACATTAACTGATGTAATGCTAAGGATTGTCTGAGTGCATAGGCAGAGCCATGGGGGATTGGGTGAGTCGTGCTCCCTCCCCCCCCCCCCTCCCCCCACACACACACTTTTCCTGAAATATGTCAACCTTATATACATTCATGCCTGCAATCCCTAAAACTGGTTCATGATCTCTCACTTCCGATATTTCTTGGGTCATAGTTATATCTCTACTTTCTGTGAGCTCGATCCTTTATAAAATTACTCAGGGTGCTTCAACTGGAATGAAGAAATAGGGTTTTTTTTTCCTGAAGGGAAGACCTTGGACCTTCACCTGTGGGGGATACACACACTTAATACAGTATGAGAGAAAATGAACTGGGGAAGGGGGGGGGGGGGGGAGTGTTTGGGAGGGGATAAATTTTGATGCTGCCAATGCAATAATATTTTGTCCTAACTAACCTCCACCACACTCCACCCACCCTCCACCCACACTCCTAACCACCAAACTTCAATTTGTCTGGCTACTTCCCTGTATACTGAGTGGCCCAGGTAACATAGGCCTTAAAAATATGAAAAATGATCCTGCGACATTTTTCCAGGCATGTTGCACTATATTGTATGCAAATGTAAACAAATATATTTCCATCTGACCAATGAATTCCAACATCAGTCAGTTGGGAGTGGGTCTTCAACTTTATTTTCCAACCCGAAGTTTGTGTTGGAAAATTGTAGAAGTGGGAGAAATAGACCAAACTTCAGCATGCACACTAAAACAAAGAGGGACAAGAAGTATTTGAACATTTGATAACATATAATGATATTTGATGTGATATGACATCAGCATTTCCAAGGTATTGTGTAATTATTGATGTTTCCATCACCTATAATTTTTAACACCTTCCATTGCACTTGTCAATAGCAGTGAATCCAAAAAATGGTATTTAATTGGATTAATTTTACATCCAGTACACCTTGAATATTTGTGACCTACACTTTAACCAAGCTTGATTTTAGAACAGTATAAAAACACTCAGCACAAGAATATTGTCAGTCAAAACCTGACAATGTCCCTTCAGTCGAAATATCTCCCTTTTGATTATGTTTGCCATTTAAAGCCAGTGTTGCAACAGACAAGAAAATCAACTCATTTGGACTTTATGAGGACTCTGTGATTAGTCAAGGTCCATTATCATGCTAAGCGTCTAGCCTACATCATGCTTACTGTATAGCCTTAAGGTGGATATTAGTCAAGGCCAGTTATTGTGCTAAGGGTCAAAGCCTTAAGCATGATACAGGCTAAACACACACCATGACAGAGGACCCTGACTTATCTCCCGAGTTCTCTTGAACTCCCAGTGAGATGATTTCTTGTCTGTTTATATAGATGACTTGGACTTTGCAAGATGACAAACTCCACACCTGCCATGAATTTAAGTGACCTTAGCTTATTTATTTAGTTATTGGTGTTTAAGGTCACATACTTATGCATAATGGCTAATCATGACCATGACAGTTTTACAGGTGGAGGAAGTCGGAGTACCCAGAGAGAACTACCGAGCATCGATGAGCAACTGTCAGCCCCTCAACATTCTAACTCTGTTCAAGCTCCGCTCAAGCAGAGTTACAGCAGTTGAAGACATGTGCACCATTGATGTGCAGTATGCCTCAGCACACAGCGTCATCGTGCCCCCATGTAGGCAAGCAGGATAAAGTGCCTTGCCCAAGGACACAATGCGGGTCATCCCGGACAGGAATCGAACTCAGGTCCTCTAGCATAGAAGTCCAACAGTCTACCACTGAGCCACCACGCTCCCCATCTTAGCTTATAGGCACCAGCATCAGCTCCTTCACTGTTTGTGACATGAATGATACCTTGATCTCTCCAGAAAACCACCCAATATATAAAATAGTCTTCAACCTCAATACAAATGAGCTTATTATAAACATGAGAAGGTGTATTTATTAACCCTTAAGGGCCTGGACAACTGTCCTGAATTCAAACCTGTCCATGGCCTGTACACGTCCAGTGGCTTAACAGTGATTTCTAGTCAAGTGTTGGCTGCCTTAACAGGCAGCCAAGACTTGACTAGAAACCATTTCTTATGTAATTTGTTTATTGTCAGCAGGAAATGATGGCATGCTAAGGACACCTGTTCTGAGGTCGTAAAAGTCGGAAATAGGCCTTTAAGGGTTAAAGAGTGTATAAGCCACAATAATCACCCATGTGCTCTTGTGCGAAAGTAATAATCACCCATGTGCTCTTGTGCGAAGGTAAATATACCCTGCACTATAAGGAATCATATCCATTTAAATGAACATATTAGTGACACGGACCACAACGTGACACATCCATAGCTATACATTTCAACTAGAAAATCATTTGCTTTTGGACCTCCACTACTATCATGTTAGTATTGTATTCCTATGTGGATGCACCAAAGACAAATAAATATTGTCGATGCACCAAAGACAAATAAATATTGTCGCCATAGTGACTGACAAGGGATTTTCAACACTCCATACATTCATCCCATATGGCTTGAAGTGAAAGGAGTTTTGACTTTTATGATGTATGAGCATCCCTTGGAGAATTCAACTGATTTATTAGGTAAAGAGTTAACAGAATATTATTCATCTGGAATACGGATCCAGAAAGACATAATTCAGTGAAAGAAATTTGCATAATGAAGTTTGTTCTTCTAGATTTATGCATCTAATTCATCTCATTGTAAATTTAGATAGGATACTTTAAAAAAAACTTAAGAAAGTAGCAAAATTCATTTATCCACAACAAATTATAGAATCAATGAAGGTAAAAAATTCAACAATAGAATTCCAAGAAGATCGATCTTTCATCGAGAGAGTACTTCTATGTTGCATGGGAACATAGTAAGTACAGTGAGGTCCAGTGAAAGTGCATCTGGTGGCTAAAATTGTTTAAAGAAAACTAAAACTATAGAAATGAACAGAATATTATCATAATATAATTAATATAATGTCCATGCCCTCCTGAGGTTTGAAAAATGATATTACTGAGTCAGACTTAGTCAGATAACACGAACAATACTTTTCACTGCAGAAAGTGTAAGCTTCGCACCTTCATTCCAAATTGAGCATAAATGCTGTTTGGACACACTTTCCAATAAATTGTAACCAAACAAATCCACAAAAACAGAATTTGTTTGCTTTAACAAAATACAAAGCACTTCCATAGACTATGAAGCTTTTTTTTATTACAGTACGGACACATTTCAGAACAAAACAAATTAGGGCTTCCAGAACTTAAGCCTGCACTCTGGTAGTGCAACAGAATTTTCTTCAATCACTCTGTTTTTCCCTTGTTTAACTATGAATTTAACCAATTATATCTCACTGAGCTCTGTCAAACAAGGTATATTTGGTTAAATGTCAAACTGCATTATGGGAAATATTTGCCGCTGAAAACTTCACCATTTTGACATTAGAGTACAGATGGTTAACCAGTTAAGTGGACACTGTAGATCAATAGTTTAGCCAGCAATCCGTCAACCTGTCTTTTTTTATATGCAGATTTCCTCTCCGCTCTGAATGAACAGATTTTGGTCTAAACAAGGAGTGCAAGGCTGCAATTTATTTCTTTAGTTTGGTACGACGTGAAAGACGCACTAAACTACAAAAATAACAAGGTGCAACACCACTGGTATCCCCCGCCGAGAAGTGGTTTAATAAAAAGGGGACAAAGTGGGGGTTTTGGCCTTTATCTGTTGTTCTATACTAAAGTCACCCAGAAACAATAAAAAATTTCATTTTTTATGTCCAAAAAAGTAGAAAAAGGCCCATAACTGTCGAAAAAAAATGACTGGACAAAACCCGTTACTTGTGAATATCCTTTCCCCCATGATGGTCCATAAGCATCTCAAAGATCATTCAAATCTGACACGCAGTGACCGTGATTAGAGGTCAAAAGTTGTTACGGATGGATAAATGGACAGATAGATGGACAAATGGACAGACCCCATTTCTAGATTCCCCCTCCAAACTTCGTTTTGGTGGGGGATAATAAACTATGACCTCACAGTTCATGATTGAACATGACAGACATAAGAGAAAGAGGTGTCAATGTGAAGAATCATTGGATTACAATCGGCCATAACTGACAAACAGATTTAAACATTAAATCCTTAAAATGTCATATTGATGTGCAGTAATTGCGTGCATGTTTGGAACTTAATTTGCCATGAAAAAAAAGTCAAAACAACAATAAAAATAACCAACCAACACTGTTCTCTATAATTTTTTACCCTTTACGCAATGTAACGGCCAAAACCACCCAGTGCTATTCTCAAAAATCACCAATTAATTTTCATTTTTTGTCTCAAAAACATAGGTTATGACCTCTCTTTGGAACGAGCTCATCAAGCTCATTGCAATGAGATGTCATAACCTATGTTTTTGAGACAAAAAATGAAAAAAATTAATTATTCAAGAATTTTGTTTGTAAGTGTCATCTGCTTTTCATGTTAGGTAAAGGGTTAAGAAAGTAAACAATCAAGAAATTGGACATCTACGCCACTTTTGACAGATTATATTTGATTCCAGCTAAACCGTTGCTGTAGACTACTCGGAAAATTGCTAAATGGTCTGTAAAGCATGACGCTTCTACACGCCAATGCAAATGGGGTCCAAAATCAAATGGTTTTTGCATGCCAAAGGTGTGCAGGGTTGTTTGGGGTTGTTCAAACCCTTTTGATTCTGGTAGTAGTGTCTATTTTGTGACCGACAGCAGCCAAGGAGGCAAATGCAGTGGAATTTGGAGGGCAGAGGTACTTTGATGGCTTTTGCGGCTTCTTCCTGACAGGTGGTTGTGTTTGACTAATGATAGTTGTGAGAAGTGAGATTGGTTCCGAAATTTCTCAATCATCGTCTCCGGTTTCATTTCCTTCTTACGTACTGCACAAAGGGTTGGCAGTGTGCAAAATTTCAAAAAGGACTCTAACCGACTGACCGTTCATGTGGGATGGAAATGGCTAGTAAAAATTCTTGCGAAACTGCTTTTTTTATCATTAACAAGTATTCAAATATTTCATGGAATCGAAATATTTTTAGCCTCTCATGGTAAAAGTCTAAAAAGACACAAGAAAGGCTGCTTAACTGGTAGAATGTTAGATGCCCATATTTGGGCTTTATTCTGAACTGCAGGTACCTAAAGTTAAAGGCTTCATATTCTGTGGATGTCCTTCATATTATCTTCTAAGTCAAGTTACTTAATCTCCATTGATTTGCATTGTTACAATTTATGGGAGAGTGCCTATAGGCACTCTCCCATGAATTGTAACAAGACAAAAATGTGTGAACAAATCTTGATGCTGAGAAATAATTTAGCACTTTACCAGTTAAGTGACTCAGACTTTACCATTCAAGATACAACTATTGACTATCCGAACATCCGTTCGCGTAGATTTAAATTTGTGTAACCACCACCACACGAACGACACGAGCATTCCCGTCACATTTTGCACACTGGTTTAGTATCCTGATGCTTAGTTGATAGGATCTTTCTCTTCTCCTTCAAATGGGGTCAGCACATTCATTTATTTATTGGTGTTTAAGGTCACATATTTTTGCACAATGGCTAATCATGACCACAACATGAGTATCAACTTAAGACCAGGGGTGAGCATTGCCATGTGCCCATTTTAGAGAGGGTTTCCACCTCCTAAGCATTGGTGACTGGGTCCTATTTTATCAGTAAAACGGAGCCTGTTTACCACAGTCAACAGGCACTGCTTCACTTCCTGGGGTTCCTGCGGGGATTCAGTACATTTAAACAGTTCAATGAGACAACAGTTATGCAATGGTTGACTATATATACAGCATCAGGATGTGCAAACTAAATACTAGTTCAATGAACCAATAAGTAATACAACCATCCCTGTAGAACCAATGACAGAGATCACAGACAAAGCTTGTCTGTAATCCTATCAAGTCTTCTCCACAAAGACATATAATACAGCTGTGTTTAAGCTAAGACAGGATCCATAAAGAGACTTGTTTTATCGCTAATCATCTCAAGTAAACAATACCTTTGATGGAAAAATTGTTAAGATAGAATTCATTAACTCTTCATGCAGTAAACAGCAGCAAATCAATAGGCTGTCATCTACAGTATACAAGACTTGTGACACTGAATGGACTGAATGGTCGTGATATATAAAAAGGTTCTGAGTTGAATTAATTATCAGTTACAAATTCAGTTTGAAGAGGGGGGGGGGGGGGGGGGGGGGGGGGGGGGTATAGGAGTCTTTCTGCATGAAATCACTCCAAATGCTGAAAAATGCATTTTGTGGCAAAAAAAGCCAACCCTAAAAGACATTGGGGGGGGGGGGGGGGGGGGGGGGGGGGGTTTATAGGAATCAGAAATGTTTTTTGCATGCCATAACTCCAAATCCTTAAAAATGAATTTTGAGAAAAATTGCCTAAATGGCATGTGGGGGGGGGGGGGGGGGGGGGGGTCACATATTTATGCACAATGGCTGATCATGACCGTGACAGTTTTACGGGTGGAGGAAGCCGGAGTCCCCGGAGAGAACCACCGAGCAACGACGAGCAGCTGCCAGCTCCCCAACATCGTAACTCCGCACTGCAGCACAGGCAGGGTTAGATTGGTTGAAGACATGCGTACCATCGGCGTGTAGTATGCCTTAGTACACGGCGTCATCGTGCCCCCACGCGGGCAATGGAGATGAAGTGTCTTGCCCAAGGACACAACGCGGTTGCCGCAGGTGGTATTTGAACCGAGGACCATATTTCATTACTAATGTTTAAGTTATTCCAAAAAAAAAGCATTACACAATATTTATTAACAAAGTACAATAACTCTCATAATTTTAATTGGATATGACTTGTCATCGAAACTGATGTAGGCATTATTGATATAGAGATATATACCAAAAAGCATTGAAATCTGTTAACTATTGTTAACGTTATGCCAGAAGCAAAGTTCTGAAAAAATGTTGATGGAAATATGCAATTTCCAAGTCAAAAAGGCCCATAACTCTTGTAAAAATCATCGGACCATGGCCCAATTCGAATCTGACCTTCATTTTGATATAACTGAGACAGAAAGCAAGTTTGGTCCTGATCTATGAATTCAAACTCAAGTTATCATCCGGAAACCAAAATGTTGATTGTAATGAGAAATTTTCAAGTCAAAAAAGGCCCATAACTCATGTAAAAATAATTGGACAGAACCCATGATCGAACTTGGCCTGTATTACTATCTGGGTAATACACATACCAACTTTCGTTGAGATCAAATAATCCAAACTGGGCTTATCGGTCGGAAACCAAAATTGTAAAAGGAAGGTCAAATTCTAAGTCAAAAAAGGGGCACAGACAGACCATTTATATAATACAACCATTTTTAATAAATGGGCGTATAAAAAGGAAAATTGCAGCAAGTCCCACCTTCAATCAATCATCACAAACAGACCTGTCAAATCACGATTTAGCCAGGGGACTCCAGTTTGATGCCCAGTCTCCAACCCTTATAACAGCCGTTTTTCTCCTGCTTTGACATTTTTCAAAATAGTTCTGGAGTACTATCACAGTTTTCTCTTCATAGGCCTTTGAACCTCCGATCATAATGAATGATAGAAAAGGTATGCAAACAAGTGAATTATATTTAATATTATAAAATATTTAATAATAATAAATTAATAATATTATTATTTATTATAAAATATCTCACTTATACCCAAATTTTTTCTGTTTTATTCATTTCAATTGAGCTGTCTGGTCAATTTATGAGTGCCGATGTAGGAAATAGGTGACTTAAGCACATCACCTCTTGGTATCCACCTTCACTTAAATAACGATTCCCAATGAATAAAATTTAGATTAATCTAAAATTAGATTTACAGCCAAGTCAAAGATATCCAAATGAAGACAAATTTGAACTTTAATTAGAGAGTGGAAACCAGGTAAAAAAATTGAAGTTAAAGGACACTGACTGACCTTTGGCACAGTGACTCCAATATAAATAGGGTTCTTCCTCTCATCATAACATATATTTATTTATCTATTTATTGGTGTTTAAGGTCACATACTTATGCACAATGGCTAATCATGACCGTGACAGTTTTACGGGTGGAGGAAGCCGAAGTACCCAGAGAGAAGCACCGAGCATCGACGAGCAACTGTCAGCTCCTCAACATTCCAACTCTGTTCAAGCTCCACTCAAGCATGGTTACAGAGGTTGAAGACATGTGCACCATCGACGTGCATTAACCTTTGTACACAACATCATCGTGCCCCCCAGGTAGGCAACCGGAATAAAGTGACCTTGCCCAAGGACACAACATGGGCCATCATAATATACAACTTCAATTAAAGAGAGGAAACCAACTTTGTCTGAAGACAGACAGTGCTACTGCTATATCCCCCGGAAATCTTTTCAATCTCTTGGAAATGTTTTCAGGAGAATAGAAATTCAGCAGGGACAGACGGGAATCGTGATGAAGTACCCTGCCCAAGGACATAAAGGAGCTACCCCTGGAACTGTGGAACTTTTGGTTTCAAGTCAAATTCTATAAACACAGAGTCACCATCCTCCCATTTTTCTAGTAATACTTGATCAATAAGAACAAACACATTTTTTAACTACATGCAAAATGATATGACAAAGGCAAGCCTGAAAATAAGCAGACTGTCATCTGCAAAATGAGGTCCCCAGAAGGTGAATTTGGTGATGCTACCCTGCACAGCAGGGTAGCATCACCAAATTTACTCTTTGTGAACCTCAATCTGAATCAAGGTTTCAAACCTAAACAGAAAGATGTACCCAGGGGATAAACTGGCACACTGTATGGGATAGCATCAGCAAATTCACCCTCTGGGCACCTCATTCTGCAAATGACAGATTGCTCATATTCAGGCTTGGACAAAGGCACATTTTTCAGTTGTGTGCACTTTTGGCCATCTCGGAAAAAAAGATTTACAGACTTTGGGGACCATCTTTAGAGGGTCTCAAGTGCAGTTCTTGTTGAGACTGATGGTAGCCAACTTGGAAAAATAGGTTATGGTCCTTTAGAGGCAAAATTTTTAGTGAAGCACATCAAAACTTGTACACCCAATTCCATAAATTAATTAATTTTGTTACCTAAAATGCATTTTTTTTTGGTATAAGACAGCCATGGCACTTTGGAGGTCTTGATTTTATATGTTTAGGCTCATCAAAATACACCTGTATAAGTAATTTGAGACTTTCTTCACAAACTGATCAATTATATCTCTAACAACTAAACTGTATCTCAATAGGATTAATTTGAAACTGTCTGCCTGATATATCGGTCAAAATCCCATCAGCACTACACACAGAAACAGTCCTACAAATTTTTATTTCCATTTTTTTCAAAAACAAGAATATGGATTATCATGATGAGCTTGTCATGATCATTCCAATTTGGTGTGATAAATTGTATTTCATAAAAAAAATTTGAAGTTGTTTCATATAAATATTGCCAGGATTGTCTGCAAGTCATGAGGTAAAGTATTACAACCTGATCAATTAACTATCCCAGTTAATGAAGAAAGCCAAAAAAATTACTATTCATCAAAACTTCTCTCAAACATAAAGCCAGCAATATGAGATGAATGTCATGAAACTTCAGAAAACGTGACATTATGAAACACTAATCGAGTTTCGTTGAGAGAAATAGTTGAATGATACACGCTTTCTAGACAAAGACTTACAAGTCCCAAAATAATTTCCCACTTCAATTGAAGCGTGTGATGATTGTAAAAGAATGGCTGTAAAATTGGAAGGAATTTAATGAGTGGAAAACATGCTTGGGAACATTTTGAAAGTGAAAATTTCCGAAATATCTGCGTAAAGTAACTGTAATTAATTTCTCTAACGAACATCATCCAAAATCAATATGACGACCTTTTACAAAATTTTAATGGAAAAAAAATCTATAAAATAGGTCGTATTATTAACCCCCTGCACACTCATACTAAAATATCAAAATTTAAATCTGCAAATTTTCCCACTATGCAACTTGGAATTTAAACAACTGAATTTTGTTTGACAGAGCTCACTGAGCTCTGTCAAACAAGATTCAATTGATTACCTTCCTAGTCACTTTATGGGAAAAAAATGAGACTTGAAATTTAGTTTTTTTTTATTGGGGGGCTTAACAATTTTGACAGCCAGTGACACCTTGTGTCAGACAGTTTTATAGGTGGAGGAAGCCAGAGTACCTGGAGAGAACCACTAAGGTGCTGCAAGCAACTGTCAGATTCCCCAACATACTAACTCCACACAAGCAGGGTTAGCATTCGTTAAAGAAAAGTGTGCCATCAACATGCAGTATGCCTTAGTACACAGAGCCACCTTGACCCCACATAGACAATCAGGATTAACCCTTTACCCAATGAATCGGCAGCTTCCGCCTACTTAATATGCAAATTCAGCAGTTGAAAAAATATTATTTTTCAAAGAATTTCAACAAAACCATATCATGTGACCCCTCGTTGGAACGAGCTCATCAAGCTCGTTCCAACAAGGGGTCACATGATATGGTTTTGTCGAAATTTTTGGAAAAATTTCAAAAAATGATATTTAAAATAATAAATTTTGATATCGTCTGTGTTGGGTAAAGGGTTAAGTGCCTTGCTCAAGGATACAATGCAGTTATTGCTGGAAGAGATCAAACAGTGAACCTTTAGGTTTGAAGTCAATGCCATAACCACTGAGCCACCATGCTTCCAACTGGTTTAGTTCCAAGGCCAATCTGATCATCCTTGTATACTCTCCCAAAAACGAAAGTGTGCATGCTAAAAAATAACACTAAAAAAAGATATATATCATTTTCATTCATGGAAATTTTATTCAATCACAGATGAATCAATTTGTGATCAACACGAGAAATTCCATTACGCTACGACGAATACTCTTGGTGCCATGGATAGTCAAAGACACTAAGGGTCCAACACAAAAGCCACACACTCAATATCTGGTATGACCTCCGTCTGCATCGACTACTGCTGTGCATCTACGTCTCATGGAAGTGAACAAGTTAGCATGGAAGTGTTGTGGGATGTTGTTCCATATTCTGATAAGCTGTCTTTGGAGTTCCACAAGCATTGACGGTGCATGGGGAAGCCGGCGTAGCTGACGTTTCATTTCGTCCCATACGTGCTCAATGGGTGAGATATCGGGCGAATTTGCGGGCCAGGGAAGAACATCCACTTGTTGTTGCTGCAGATACTGTTGAACAACATGAGCTGCGTGGGGTCGGGCATTGTCCTGCTGTACACCATGAGAGACCCTCCCCCATAACGGTTTCGCTCCACGGCACATGGATCTGCGTAGCGTTCGTTTCGACGTCTGTACATGATGATGAAAGATGGAAACGACATTCATCTGTGAATAAAACATGTCGCCACCAGTGTAAGGGATGCCTGAGATGTTGTCTACACCACTGCAGTCGAGCACGACGGTGACGTAACGTCAAAATCGGATGAATTGCAGGTCTTCGAGGACGTAAGCCGTATTCTCTCAGCCGGTTGATTACTGTTTGAGGATGTATCCGTCTCAGGTTAGGGATGTTCCTGGCTGTTGTCGTTGCCGTTTGTTGCCGGTTCCGGAGATGGACGACACGGATATACCGATCTTGTGCAGGGGTGGTAACTCGGGGTCTCCCGGAGCGGGATCGGTCTCGAATGTCATCATGTTGTGCATGTCGATGGACTAGCCTGTCTACAGTGTTACGGTGGCAGTTCAAATGCTGGGCAACCTCTCTGTGTGTTCTGCCAGCTCTAATCATACCCAGGGCAAGGAGACGTTGATTCATTGTCAATCTTGGCATGCTAATGTGGAGTCGTTTTAACAGCAGCGCAAGTTTGAATGTGAATGATAGGAAGGCCTTACTTTAGTGTTTAAATACCCAAGGATTCACACTGCTGCATGAATTTTCAGACTCTCCACGTGCAAAACATGCCTTTTCACAAACGTGCAGCACGTCATTTAACGTTAATGCAATTTTAACGGGGAAAGCTGTTTTTGTGTTCAATATAATTTATTCATGAACAGGTTAACACTCTTTACACCTACAAAATTATTTTTTTGGAGTTTGATCAATTTCTGCAATGCACACTTTCTTTTTTGGGCGAGTATATATTATGTTGAGACTGGATTTCAATAAATAGTACAGGTTCCACCCAAACAAAAAATCTCATTCTATGAAAAAGCGTAATAAGTCAAAGTTTCAGCCTATGAACCCAGAGGTCTACTGGATGGAAATCTTGTCCAGAGCTTCTTGTGAATTTCAAAGTACACACGATTGTCTGGGTGTAAATTTCACTCCACCAGAGTTTTCCTTGTAAACAACACTTAACATCAATGCTTATTTCAAGAATTCCCTTTCGAAGTTAATACTGCTGTCAAACAACAGGCACAAAACTGTTGGTACATGTCTCAATGACAGGCACCAAAAACAATATTATTTGCATGCTTTCCAACTCGGAGAATAAAGTCACTGCTGATTTTGTGCCTTTAAATTTTAAAATCACTGACAATATTTTGTGATCCAGATAAAGTCTTACTTTGTAAGTGAAAGGCTTCAGAGAATTACTAATTTACTTGTCTGGGAGCATCCATGTCAAAGTCATCAGGACTAATTTCAATACATGATTAGATTTTTTGACAAGATGACAACTTAATGTTGTCACCTTCCATATTTGTAAAGACCCAAATGGCAGATTTTCTGGGCTTCATATATATTAACACTCCATCTGCTTAGTATCTTCATATACTTATTTTCAAAACAAGTCCTTGTTGCTGGGAAGAAGTCTGGACCCCATTTGATAAAAAAAAAAGTCAAGAAAAGAGAGAAACAAGATTTGAACTCCTTCACTGGAATCTGGTTCTTCCAAACCACTGACTAATACCTCTTGCTTGTTTTGGCTCAAACAGCCTGTTCCAACGCAGGACTCATATCTCTAATTTTCTTGATGAATTTGAGAATGGAACCCAGGACCCTCCAATTTGAAAATTTACCTTTGGAAATTTTGAAAATTTGTAATGAGGTATTCTTCTAGTTATACTCAACTCCTTTTCTAGATGACAATTTGTTAACAGTAGGCCTGCCAAAATTGTGGGACCAATCGCTCAGGTTACATTGAGGTTGCACAATATCCTGATTGTGATACCTATTTTAAACTTTCAAAATGATTTTCGAGGAACATCTGGGGTGGGAAAAATTCTTTTTATCATGGAATTATGGAGTGGTGGATCCAGTAGTGCGTGAATTAAATCAGCAAATATTTAGCACAATAAAGTTTGACATTTAACCAAATATACCTTGTTTGACAGAGATTAGTGAGCTCTGTCAAACAAGATATAATTCATTAGATTCATAGTTAACCCTTTCCCAATGAATCAGCCGCATCTGCCGCATAATATACAAATTCAGCAGTTGAAAAAATATTATTTTTCAAAAAATTTCAAGAAAACCATATCATGTGACCCCTCGTTGGAACGAGCTCGTCGAGCACGTTCCAACGAGGGATCACATGATATGGTTTTGTTGAAATTCTTTGAAAAATTTCAAAAAATGATATTTAAAATAATAAATTTTGATATCGCCTGCATTGGGTAAAGGGTTAAACAAGAGAAAAACAGAGGGATCAGAGAAAAATTCTGTTGCCCTACCAGAGTGCTGGGTGTTAATGAGGTCAGGTCTAATACATTTATCATGCTCAGCTGTATTCAAAATCATTTCCTTAGTTTCAGTTTCACAATTAAATGGAATACTTTCATATCAATAATATGTACCAAAAGTCTCTGTGAGACTCCTAAGACTTGTCCCAGGTACCCTAAGGCATCTAACCCTAACTTTTCCTTAAAAATGTCAACTATATATCTAACACAGGTCCATGTAAACTCACCCTAATATTTCTTGGTAATTTTGCTATAGTTATTTGTTCGCTTTCTAGGCACTTAAGGGCTTTCATAATTAGTGAGGGTGCTCCAATTGGCATGAAGTTAATTCATTCCCTGAGGAAGACCCTGGATCATCCCTCATGTGGGATACACACTTTTAACCTAGCACAAGGTTAAATGAAGTGTGGGAGGTGAGTGTGGGTTGTGGGGAGAGGGGGATATTTAAATTGTTCATACATTCTTGTGCAACTGATGTGAAATTTAACGAGTTTAAGAATTCAACATATTGTATCATCATATCGCAGACATTAACCCTTTCCCTACTGTAACGTCATATTTGCCTAATGCTATTCACAAAAAAACGCCATTCAAATTTTATTACAAAAACACAGCTTATGATTGTAACTCCACACTTGAAAAACTTAATTGCGCGTGATCCAATAAGGGGTCATACACTATGTTTTTGAGGCAAAAATGAAAATGGTTACCTATTCAAGACTTTTTTTCAAGTGTCGTCTGCTATTCGTATTGGGTAAAAAGTTAAAAACAGAGCAAAAAACTCGAGTTGCATTCTTTTGTATCTTTTATACGACAGAGATTGGAATTAATAATCAAATCACTAAAATGAATTGTCTGCAAATAATTGTCTTCCTAAAATCTTAAATCATGCAATAAAGGATGACTTATGAGCAGCAATCAACATTTTATGCCCATTTTTGTAACAACATATCTGTGAGAATACCACTTGAGCAATGCAGAATGGTTGAAAATATAACATTTGTCATCCTCATTTGAACACAACAATTACAGAAATGAGATTTGAATCAGAAAAAAGGAGATTCTCTCAGGAAATAATATTCTGTAATATTTTGTAATAAATGAAGTGCATTGAGACGTCTATCTACAGTGAGTATTAACCCTGGGGGGGGGGGGGGTAATTCTATTTATTTATTGGTTTTAACCCGTTACCCAACATAATGGCGAAAACCAGCCAGCGATATTCACAAAACTTGTCATTTAATTTTTATTATTTTTTTCATTTTCGTTCCAATGAGGGGTTATAACCTATGTTTCTGAGACAAAAAATGAAAACAATTAGTCATTTTCAGCCTCTTTGGCTGTATCACAGCCACATCATTGGTATGAAGTAAAGTTTAGCCAATCATCTATACTTAATCTGCCCATTTTAGAGGACTTTCATCCGAGGCTTTGGTTCCGGAGTCTATTTTACAATAAAGCAGAAACTTGTTTACCCGTGTAAACAAGCACTGCACCACTTCTGGGGGTTCCAATACGAGGAGGTTATGTACAGTAAAGAACTAAAAAAACAGTAATGACTAATACACCATGGTAGACTGCTCGCACAAAATGGGTGACTGATGGATGAAAGACGATAATGTATGTTCCTCTCAGGTGTGCGAAAAATTCTTTCATATGCCTTTCTAAAAATAATACATATCCGATTGCATCCTTTTTAGTGTAGTAATTCTGATAATCAATGGATGAATGATGAATGATTAGCTACCCACTCAGTTCAAAACATTATTAACTCCAACTTTTCATCAAATGTCAACCAAAACAGACTGTGGTGTGATATGTGAATCAGTAGCAGTAAGATCAGTTTTCTCAAGCAGTTTGCTCATTTAGTTTCCTACTTTCAATCTGATAAAGCCAAAAAAAATCCACAAGTTTCACAAAAATAGAACCTGAAGCAATTTGAGCTAATTGCAAATAACCCCTTTTACGAGATAATCTCACTTAAAATTTCAGAATTTGGTGATAGCCAATTTTAAAAAATTTTTTCTGGTATGAACAAATTCGGTGAATGGTCATCATTACATTTACCTAAAGTGACCCTCAAATGGAATTTATTTATTAATTTATTTATTTATTTATTAATTTTTAAGGTCAACGATGGCTAATCATGACCGCAACCTGGATATTATTTATTTATTTATTGGCTAATCATGACCGTGACAGTTTTATGGGTGGAGGAAGCCGGAGTACCCGGAGAGAACCACCGAGCAATGACGAGCAGTTGCCAGTTCCCCAACATGATAACTCGGCACTGCAGCACAGGCAGGGTTAGATTGGCTGAAGACATGCGCACCATCCATGTGCAGTACGCCTTAGTCCACCATCGTGCCCCCATGTGGACAATCAGGGTTAAGTGCCTTGCCCAAGGACACAACACGGGAGCCCGAATTGATCATTCAGACGGTCACCCATCCAAGGATTATCCGGGCTTGACGTTGCTTAACTTCGGTGATCTGACGAGAACCGGTTACCGCAATGCCACTGCCCCCCCCCCCCCCCTCCGCAACCTGGATATAAAGACAAGTTTAGTCAAACATTTACACATACCTATGTTGCCCATTTTAGAGGACTTCCACAACCAGCATTGGTTATCAGGTCCTAATTTACCAGTGAAACAGAGATTAGTTACCACAGTAAACAGCACTTCCTCAATTCCCAAGTTCCCACGGGGACTCAAGTGGAATACACGACCCATTTTATATTTACCAACAATACAGAACATTGACAAGAAATAATGTTTACTTTACCTTCCCTTGGTATTAGTCCTGGAAATGAGACGGGTGCGAGTCCAATTGCTCCCATCAGCACACGTGATTTCTATTTTACGGAAGCTAAAAAATGCACCCGTTGAAAAATATTGTGGAGCACTAATATACTGTGAGGGCATATAAATGTGTTTTGTTTTGAGAAAGCAGCACTCTGTGGCCAGTGGCAAGTTACTGTCATAATTCAGCAATTCCTTATACATTTAACCCTTTGAACACTAGTGGTATCTGTCACACGTTCAATGGCAGCAATTAGAAGACTTCATATTCATTATTTGGGGTAGACCAATCAATATTTTCCATCCTATTTAATGACGTTGTGAAGTATCATGTTCCTGGCTGGAAAAGTGTCCACTCGGGTTCAAAGGGTTTAGGTTTCTGGTGTTGGGTGACAGTATTCCCTCGAAAATTCATATACTAACATTTTACAGGTGCAATTTACTCTCGTCTCTGATTTCGTGGGAGCTTAAAACTGCACCCATCAATTTTGTTCATTTCCAGCACTGCTTGGAATCCATCTTTTAACCTTTTACCCAATGCAGACGATGTCAATATATTGTTATTTTAAATATCTTTTTCTTCAAACGTTTCAAAAAAATTCCACAAAAGTTCCAATGAGGGGTCATAAGCTATGTTTTTCAGTACAAAAACGGAAAAAATAATAAATCTGAATGATAAATTTTGTGAATAGCACTGGGCGATTGTGTTGGTTTAGTTGGGTAATATGTTACTGAAGGAAACACATGAAATAATCAGCAGTATTCCAAGGTCACCATCTTCATCCATCATCACAGGTATGCATATCAGTACTGTGATCACTGGGTTGCAATCCAGTCAAAATTATCTTTCTGCTTACCTCCCAGGCATGCAGATTTCAGAAATTCATGGAACCTGAAAACAGGTTCTGTGTATTTGTTGCCTGGGAACCCTTCTAACAAGAACTATCAAGGAATCTATTTTTATACCTTATTTATTCTGTACCCATTTTCTTATCCTGGTTTGCAGTTTAACCCTTTACCCAATGCATCAGCCACATCCGCCCACATAATATGCAAATTCAGCAGCTGAAAAAATATTATTTTTCAAATAAATTCCAACCAAACCGTATCATGTGACCCCTCTTTGGAACGAGCTTGTTGAGCTCGTTCCAATGAGGGGTCACATGATGGTTTGGTTGAAATTTTTTGAAAATTTTTTAAAAATGATATTTAAAATAATAAATTTTTATATCATCTGCATTGGGTAAAGGGTTAAGACCTTCAAATGTTTAAGAAGGACCTAGAATATGAAGCGGATTGCTACAGATGAGAGGGAGAAAACATTCGAAGAAATAAAAAAGTGAAACAAATTATTTGTATTTTCATTTGTGTATTCTGAGCCCTTGAAACACTTGATTTAATTGCAACAGATGAACTGAGGCAATGATGATTCAGATGAGTGTGTACAACATTACTTGCAGGTGAAAAAGATAAAGAAAAAAACAATCACAACTGTGATAATATGAATTAATTATTTCGTTTTTTACTTTAAAGTTGAGGAAATAATTAAATAAAAATTCTTCGTGCATTCTGATTTGGAAGGGGTAAATCGATAACGATATTGCATTGATTGGGACAAAATGTCTGTTAACCTTGGATATAAATAAAACTGGAACATGCCTCTTCTGGATTCTGCATGGAGCACTGTGAAATTGGAGGAATATATCTTGCATTTAGCAAAGAAATTTTCCCCTCATCATCAGTTTCAGTGATAAAATGTGATTTTGTTATTGTTTTCAGTGATCTAGTTTCATGTGTTTGGCTTCACGTGGTTTTGTCAAACACGCCGAAATTGGGGGCATTTGATTTTAGTAATTAAGAATGGAAACTGTTGGCAACACAAATACTCAGCAATGAGAATTGAGTGAGATTGTCAAAATGAGTGCACAGTTGTTACTGTTACGAAATGGATCACCATTTCATAAATGATAAATAATACATTTTTATTTAGTCTTGGCAGAAAACTTGAGTGTTTTAAGTGCCCCTTGATGAAAAGGGAAATGCTAAAAAACCTGTTTTTTATTTCCCTGAAATCTGCATGCCTGCGTCCCCAAAGCACAGCAGAAATTTAACCGTCAAAAAGGAAACGTCAGCACAATCAATCTGATATGTGAAATTTTCTGTTTTACATAATGCGATCTTTATTTCGCAATATTTTATTCATGAAATCACAACCCACCAGTGTATAAGTCTGCTGCAATCCCACTGTGATCAGATGGTGAAAAAGACTGCTTTTGTGACCACAGGACTGTATCATTACCACAGGACTGTATCATTATTACTGACTGATTTGTACAGGTTACTTTTTCATTTAAAAAAAAGTGATAATATTGTTTTAAAGTTCATCTACATTAGCAACTGTGGAAGGAGATGATTACTTCATGAAGGTACCCTCAATTAAAAACACCTGAAATTTTCTAAGTTGATAAAGGGCAATAACTGTGACAAAAACACACAGAGTTGTCTGACCTTCTAACATGGTAATGTGCTGAATGTTGTTTTGTGTTGTACGAAATTTGAGATTGCTGCCTTGAAAGGTGTGAGTGCAGAGTATGATACAATTTTGTGATGTACAGACTGATGGACTGATGAACACAAGGAATACTATATACCCACGCCAAGTAGTCGGGGATATAATTAAAATGAAAGTGTCAATGACACTGTAGCTTAACTTGACTGTGTGTAGTATGAAATAAGACAAAAATTGTGATAATTGAGAATATTTTAATTTCTGTTCCCAACATGCTATGTTTTCAATAAGAATAATTTGAGGTGTAGACTGTACTAAAGAACTGAGGCCTAGGTTAATGTGGCTTTCACAGTTAATGTATGTCAACCAAAGTTACTAAGTTAAAGTAAAATCATTCCAAAACGAGTCATCCTACCAAGTTACAATGAAATCCCTTTACAAATATAACTCGTAGACTTTGCTAAAGGAATCTAGGTCATGTGATGGCCCAGCAGTCACAGTTGACCGATCATGTCCAAAATAGGACAGTCTCATCTGGATATCATACCAAGTTATCCTACCAAAATACAATGAAATCCCTTCATAAAAACAACCTGTAGATAGTGCTAAAGGAATCTAGGTCACGTGACCAGGTGGCGGTTACAGCAGACCAATCATGACCAAAATAGGACAGTCTAATCTAGACATCATACCAAGTTATCCTTCCAAGTTACAATGAAATTGCCTCATAAATATGAACTGCAGACTGTGCTAAACAAATCTAGGTCACGTGCCTGTGCGGCCATCATGGTTGACTGATCACAACCAAAATACATTCTCATTCAGACATTATACCGAGTCATCCCACCAATTTACAATGAACTCTCTTCATGAATGCAAGCTGTAGACTGTGCTAAAGGAATCTAGGTAACGTACTTCCTGCGATCGTCACGGTTGACCGAACCCGGCCAAAATACGACATTCTCATCTAGACATTATCTGGAGTCATGCTACCAAGTTACAATGAAATACTTTCATAAATATGACCTGTAGACTGTGCTAAAGGGTTTCAGGCCCACATAGCTGTGACAGTTGACCAACTCCAATCAAAATGGGGCATTCCCATTTGGACATGACCTTGAACCTACACAGGAAATTTTGTGATGATCGGACAAGAACTACAAGGTGTAGCTTGTGTTAAAGAAAATGTGAACAGACTCACAGACTTACAGACTCACAGACTTCCGCACACATGATGGTAATAGCTTAGCCTGACTTTGTCAAGTTGAGCTAAAAAAACAGACTCAGGAATATTATTTCAGCCCGACTGTTCACTTCCAACTGCTGACTGGCTAATCCTCAACATTGGGCCAATCAACCCTCAAATTGGGACAGCCCATCCTTACACTGGCCAGTTGGTCCGATTTTGAATTGTTGCAATCAGCCCAATTTTAGGTTGAAATTAGCTTCATTCACCAAGTGTACGTCTGTAGATGCTTAAACAGATGTTAGGTGTGATTAACTTCTGTTGATTGCCATTCACTAAATGCAATGATTGATGGATATACAGTTGGGAAGAATATTTGGAACTGTTTATTTAGCTAAAATCTATTCTGTGCTGGTTAATATTATCCAAACAAAATTCATCTAAAATGGTGAAAATAAGTTGTTCCTTTCTGTAAGAAATTGATTTTGTTTACAATTGGCTGTGAATTAAAACATAAAGAGTTTTGCAAGACTCAAACCATCCAGAGATAAGTTTGTGTAGACGGACTGAAATTGCAGACAAGTAATTCAAATATGCAAATAAATTTTTTTTTTCCTTCATAAACATGTTTGGCACTCTGACTTTGCCAGTTTACCCTATTTTTAAAATTCATACTCCACGCAGAAGTGCACAATAAAACAACTGATAGGTTAAAGCCGAGGATGAATGGTTTTAACAATGTGTTCAGTGGGTTGTGATAAAACCAGATTAAATGAAAGTGTCAATGACACTGTAGCTTAACTTGTGTGTTGTGTTTAATGAAAAGGATAATGTTCAATGTTTATGAAAGGATTAGGAAATAAGACAAGAATTGTGATAATTGGGAATATGTTCATTTCTGTTCCCTGTGTGCTATGTTTATGATAAAAATAATATGAGGTGTACACTGTACTAAAGAGCTGAGGGGTGGGTTAATATGATCTCACAGTTAATGTATGTGGCACTCACAGTTAACGTATATCAACAAAAGTTACCAAGTTGCAGTGAAATTATTCCAAAACGAGTCATCCTATCAAGTTACATTAAAATCCCCTCATAAATATGGCCTGTAGACTGTGCTAAAGGTTTTTGGGCTTCGGGCCCCTGTAGCCGTCAGTTTCCCAATTGCGTCCAAAGGGGACGTTCTCATCTAGACATTATATGAAGTCAATCTACCAAGTTACAATGAAATCCCTTAATAAATATGACCTGTAGACTGTGCTAAAGGTTTTTGGGCCTTGGACTCTGGCAGCCATCATGGTTGAAGGATCGCAACCAAAAGGGGACATTCTCATCTGGACACTATTTGGAGTCATCCTACCAAGCTACAATGAAATCCCTTCATAATTATGACCTGTAGACTGTTCTAAAGGTTTTCGGGCTTCAGGCACCTTTAGCCGTCACAGTAGCCCAATCATGTCTAAAAGAGGATGTTCTCATCTAGACATTATATGAAGTTAACCTACCAGGTTACAATGAAATCCCTTCATAAATATGACCTGTAGACTGTGCTAAAGGTTTTTGGCCTTCGGGCTCGGGCAGCCATCATGGTTGAATGATCGCAACCAAAGGGGACAATCTCATCTGGGCATCATCTGGAGTGATCCTGCGAAGTTACAATGAAATCCCTTCATAAATATGACCTGTAGACTGTGCTCAAGGTTTTCGGGCTTCGGGCACCAGTAGCCATCACAGTTGACCAATCACGACCAAAAGGGGATGTCATCATCTAGGCATTATATGGAGTCAACCTAACAGGTTACAATGAAATCCTTCTATAAATATAACCTTTTGCCTATGCTAAAGGTTTTTGGGCTCGGGCACCCATCAAGGCTGAATGATCACAGCCAAAATGGGACGTTCTCATCTAGACATTATTTGGAGTCATCCTACCAAGTTACAATGAAATCCCTTCATAAATATGACCTGTAGACAGTGCAAAAGATTTTCGGGCTTCGGGCACCTTTAGCCGTCAAAGTTGCCCAATCATGTCCAAAAGGGGACGTTCTCATCTAGACATTATATGAAGTCAACCTACCAAGTTACAATGAAATCCCTTCATACATATGACCTGTAGACTGTGCTTAAGGTTTTCGGGCTTCGGGCTCGGGCAGCCATCATGGTTGAATGATCGCAACCAAAGGGGACAATCTCATCTGGGCATCATCTGGAGTGATCCTACGAAGTTACAATGAAATACCTTCATAAATATGACCTGTAGACTGTGCTCAAGGTTTTTGGGCTTCGGGCACTTGTAGCCATCACAGCTGACCAATCACGACCAAAAGGGGATGTCATCATCTAGGCATTATATGGAGTCAACCTAATAGGTTACAATGAAATCCTTCTATAAATATGACCTTTTACCTATACTAAAGGTTTTTGGGCTCGGGCACCCATCAAGGCTGAATGATCGCGATCAAAATGGGACGTTCTCATCTAGACATTATTTGGAGTCATCCTACCAAGTTACAAAGAAAACCCCTCATAAATATGACCTGTAGACTGTGCTAAAGGTTTTCGGGCTTTGGGCACCTTTAGCCGTCACAGTAGCCCAATCATGTCTAAAAGGGGACGTTCTCATCTAGACATTATATGAAGTTAATCTACCAAGCTACAATGAAATCCCCTCATAAATATGACCTGTAGACTGTGCTAAAGGTTTTCGGGCTTCAGGCACCTTTAGCCGTCACAGTAGCCCAATCATGTCTGAAAGAGGATGTTCTCATCTAGACATTATATGAAGTTAACCTACCAAGTTACAATGAAATCCCTTCATAAATATGACCTGTAGACTGTGCTAAAGGTTTTCGGCCTTCGGGCTCGGGCAGCCATCATGGTTGAATGATCGCAACCAAAGGGGACAATCTCATCTGGGCATCATCTGGAGTGATCCTGCGAAGTTACAATGAAATCCCTTCATAAATATGACCTGTAGACTGTGCTCAAGGTTTTCGGGCTTCGGGCACTAGTAGCCATCACAACTGACCAATCACGACCAAAAGGGGATGTCATCATCTAGGCATTATATGGAGTCAACCTTACAGGTTACAATGAAATCCTTCTATAAATATAACCTATTGCCTATGCTAAAGGTTTTTGGGCTCAGGCACCCATCAAGGCTCAATGATCATGGGCAAAATGGGACGTTCTCATCTAGACGTTATTTGGAGTCATCCTACCAAGTTACAATGAAATCCCCTCATAAATATGACCTGTAGACTGTGCTAAAGGTTTTCGGGCTTCGGGCACCTTCAGCCATCACAGTAGCCCAATCATGTCTAAAAGGGGACGTTCTCATCTAGACATTATATGAAGTTAACCTACCAAGTTACAATGAAATCCCTTCATAAATATGACCTGTAGACTGTGCTAAAGGTTTTGGGGCTTCGGGCTCGGGCAGCCATCATGGCTGAATGATCGCAACCATAGAGGACAATCTCATCTGGGCATCATCTGGAGTGATCCTAAGAAGTTACAATGAAATCCCTTCATAAATATGACCTGTAGACTGTGCTCAAGGTTTTCGGGCTTCGGGCACTAGTAGCCATCACAACTGACCAATCACGACCAAAAGGGGATGTCATCATCTAGGCAATACATGGAGTCAGCCTAACAGGTTACAATGAAATCCTTCCATAAATATGACCTTTTGCCTATGCTAAAGGTTTTTGGGCTCGGGCACCCATCAAGGCTGCATGATAACGATCAAAATGGGATGTTCTCATCTAGACATTATTTGGAGTCATCCTACCAAGTTACAATGAAATCCCTTCATAAATATGACCTCTAGACTGTGCTAAAGGTTTTCGGGCTTTGGGCCCCTGTAGCCATCACAGTTGCCCAATCACGCTCAAAAGGTGACTTTCTCATCTAGACATTGTATGAAGTCAACCCACCAAGTTACAATGAAATTCCTCCATAAATATGACCTGTAGACTGTGGTAAAGGTTTTCGGGTTTTGGGCTCGGGCAGTCGACACGGTTGCAGATCATGCCCAAATGGGGAAATTCTCATCTAGACATCATAAGGAGTCATCCTACCAAGTTACAATGAAATCCCTCCACATGAAACATGACCTGCAGACTGTGCTAAAAGTTTTGGGGTTTCGGGTTTGGGCAGCCATCACGGTTGATAGATCATGCCCAAAAGGGGACGTTCTCATCTAGGCATTATACAGAGGCATCCTACCAAGTTACAATGAAATCCCTTCATAAATACGACCTGTAGACTGTGCTAATGGTTTTCAGGTTTTGGGCTCGGGCAGCCATACCGGTTGCCCGATGGCGACCAAAAGAGGACGCTCTCATCTAGACATGACCCCAAACCTGCATATGAAATTTTGCGACGATCAGACAAGAACTGCGGGGTATAGCCCGTGCTAAAGGAAAATGTGAACAGACGTCACAGACTAACAGACTCACAGACTAACAGACTTCCGCACGCGTGATGGCAATAGCTTATCTTGACTATGTCAAGTTAAGCTAAAAACGGATGGTGCACAAAAATGATGGGTTAACAAATGTGGAGCATTTGATATCACTTCATTCAATTTTATGTCCCCAGTATTCTTATTGTCTGGTGATATGAAAAAAATAACAACTGTCACAAGTGATCAAAAAAAGGAATTAGTTAACTTCTTTCCATTCGGCTTTGTCAACAGTCACACTCTGGCTTGAATCCATTCAATATAATTGTGAGTTACTGTTTAACCCTTTACCTAACATGAAAAGCAGATGACACTTGCAAACAAAATTTTTGAATAACTAATTTTTTTCATTTTTTGTCTCAAAAACATAGGTTATGACCCCTCATTGGAACAAGCTCATCGAGGGGTCATAATCTATGTTTTTGAGACAAAAAATGAAAATTAATTGGCAATTTTTGTGAATAACGCTGGCTGGTTTTTCTTTGAAAATCCAGGACAAGAACAGAACTCCAGAAAAAAATTATTCATCAACCTGGAACAAAAAAGGGCTTGCATAATATCTTTCTGTATGTATTGAGAAGTAAACTTCATTTTTGAAGGAACTGACTGAGTGATTTGGCAGGGTTTGCTTACAAAGTAGATCACCTAGGCTTCAGAAAACCATAATTTAAAACAACAGAAATCATCAGAACATACTTAAAAATGAGGTGCACACCACCAGTTTATTGATAATCTTTGAAAATTCGGTGGTATTGTCACTGGTGAATAGAGCAGGAGGCTTTTAATTACAGGTAACTACGTACTGTCCAAAGGATGCTTGCCACCTGTCTACCCAAAAACCTGCCTGGCCTGTTCACCTCCGCAATTATCAAAGCAGAGTATAAAAGTTCCCATTTCATGATGAACAAGTAATAATGATTGAGCAATAGTTGCCATCATTTTCCAGCAACACAGACAGTGTATAACGGGTTTGACGATATTACAGAAGAAAGTCATTTGTGGTGCCTACATGTAGTCATATAATATAACATACATAGATATTATCATAACAGTGTGTTGATCCGTGTCGTAGTATCACGTCGAGTTGAGGTGGCCAGATTTTCAGATCACACGAGCTGCCTGTGATCCGAAAATCTGGCCACCTCAACGAGACGTGATGCGACGACACAGAGCAACACACTGTTATGATGATACGTTTATCATATGACATTGTTTCGATGTCAAGTTCACCCAAATTTGCCATTTTAATTAATATGCAGTGAAAAGCCGGTTACAAAATAGCAGACGAAACAACAACGACTTCCCTGGTTACGAAAACTATTCACGGAAACTCTCGGATATTTCCGTGGGAGTGTGATATGGATTTTTGATTTCCGTAAGAGTGTGATATGGACTTTTGATCCGGAAAAATCTCACCCGGTGTGATACAACAGTTTAGAAAACATCCTCAAACAGTAGTGATATTTTGGGTAAAAATATCATAGTCATATGATAAATATTGTTACGAAGTTTTATAAAAAAAATTCAGTGGTTAAGAAGTTATGGCCCAGACAAACAAAATGTTGACGACAGGTAGATGACGGACAAATCATTACCAGAAAAGCACTGCTGACACTTGGCAGGAGTTAATAAATTGCAAAATAACACTGGTCTTCAAAATACTCAACTAAAAAATCGGCCCCATAAACAGATGACTCTGCTCTTTTTCCTTTCTTTAATAAAATACTTCAATTCTATTGCGTTCCTGCTTCAGGAGGATATTTGATCTATAAATGTTAGTTGATTAATAATTATCAATCACCAATGGAATTATATAAATGATGGTGCAGACAATATCGGGCAGTAATGGAGCACAATAAATGTTGAACTTTATAATGTAGACTGACAAGATATAATGACTGAAGCCAACACAGACTGATAATATTAGGCTGCAATTGTCAGTTTTCCTATACCAGTAATTATTCCAAATAACTAGATTCCCACACCACACACCATCATGATCAAGTTTAGTGGATCTGCACTCGATGTATAACAATTAGTATCTAAAAAAAATGATGATGATTTAGAAGCAGTGTATTCCACTAATTAACCCTCAAGTCCCATACAGCCACAAATTGTCCCTTTTTGTATGGCTCTGAAAAAGTTGTTCCAAGTGTATTCATCCTTGAGAACTTTACAAGTAGGAAGCATTTATCTTGACAGTGTTTTTACATAACTGTTGGCTGCCTGTACAAATAATGCAGAAACACTGTTAAGTCATCTGCAGCTGTGTAAATGTATATATGCTAGTTATTAACATAAGATTAATAATGTACAAACAATGTTAAGTCATTTGCAGGTATGTAAATGTGTATATGGTAGTTATTAACATAAAATCAATTAGGTAGAAGCACTGTTAACCCTATGAATGCCAGAGGTAATTTTTCCAGCCATGCCACAAGCTACGTCATAATGTCATTGAGTGGGATGGCTACAAGGTAAATGTGTGGGGTAGAACAATCAATATTTTCCTTAGGGCTGCACGTTGAAAATATTAATTGGTCTAACCCCAAATAATAAATGTGGACTCTTCCAACTGCTGTCATTGAACTGACATGGAAGATACCACAAGGGTTCAAAGGATTAAGTCATTTGCAGCTGTGTATATGTATATTTATTTATTTATTGGTGTTTACGGTCACATATTTCTGCACAATGGCTAATCATGACCATGACAGTTTTATGGGTGGAGAAAGCCGGAGTACCTGGGGAGAGCCACAGAGCAATGGCGAGCGACTGTCAGCTCCCCAACTTACTAACTTCACACAAGCAGGGTTAGCATTGGTTGAAGACAGGTGCACCTTCGATATGAAGTACGCCTCAGTACACCGCCACCATGCTAGTGCTGAAACAATTGTTCGACTAGTCAACCTCGACTCGATTACTAAAAACATCGACACTGAAATTTGCCAGTCGACTAGTCGGCACCTTCATTACGGAGATCATTGTTAGGTATAAGCGTCAGACATACTATACTCTGATTGGCCACAACTGACAGTAAAGTCGGCAGAACCTTATTTTTTGGAAAACTGAGGCAAAATATGTTGTTCATTTTAACCCAACTCACAAAAATTTACAATTCTGGCACTTGCTTCTGTATTTGTTCAAAGGTTTACTTTCACTTTCGCGCTCATGTTCAATCCAGTCTGTTACATTATATACCCGTATTGGCCAGGTCTTAAAATAACCGGGTTTGCATCGCATTTTGCGATACAAATTGCCTATTTAGCAACGCAATTCATAATTTGGAATCGCATTTTGTGAATAACGTTAAATATTGTCAAATTCATTCAATTAGCGATGTATCACCAAAGATTTATTCGGCTTCCGTTGTAGCTACGAGAACTTACTATCAAGTAAAAAAAAACACTTATCTACGACTTATCTTCATGAAAATGAATTACCTAAACAAGCCTATTTAACATAATTCTTTCCTAATATGGCGATATGAGTGAAAATAATACAGGAATTCAGCCAATTAAATAGTGTATTTATTCTGGCGCCAAATGATTTATATCCACATCATCTGATTGGAATCTTCAGTCACGTGCTACATCCTCTGTCATTCGGTGAAAATTATGTTTTTTTTATTTGAAGAATTGGTATATCAAAACTAGACTGCGTTTTGGCACCGTATTTCACAGATATGTATTTAACATACCTACATACGGTGCCAAAGTTTTAATTACATACGTGAAGTATTTGAAACGTTATTTTTAATTGAAACCGCCGAAGTGACAGGAAACTCAAAATGCACAATATGGATTCCATTTCTGAAGAGAGACAGAGGTGAACCACAGGATCTGTGATGCTTCGCCCGAAATGACATACAGCCTAAAAATAACTCTTGAACTGCCCCGTGTGAATGAAACATTTCAAAATGGTAGGGGTAATTTTCTAAGAAATGAATATATCCCCTTCTATATTTTTTTTAAAAGTTTTTGATCTCATAAATATTATCCACAACTAAGAAATATACCTGGCATTTATCATACATTCAAGCATGGGTGCAGATCAGAGGTGGGTGGGGGATGACATGTCAACAAAACTTCAAATAAGATCACTTGCCAATTTGCAAAATACAGTACGTACCGAAAGAAGTTGTAGCATTTCACTGAAAAACTATGCATTTTTTTAATACTTGGTAAGTAATCTTGTATTTTTGTAGCAAAACGGGCCGACTAGTCGACTTTAAGTCGATTACTACCTGGCGACTAGTCGCCTTTCGAAAATAGCTAATCGTTTCAGTACATCATGCCTCCACATGGGCAATGGGAGTGAAGTGTCTTGCCCAAGGACATAATGCGGTTGCCGCAGGTGGGATTCGAACAGAGTACCTCTCGGGTTGCAGCCTGCACCTCTACCTACTGAGCCTCTCTGCCCCCATATATGTACACACAGTGGTCATTAACATCAAATTAATAATGTAGAAACACTGTTAAGTCATCTACATCTGTGCACATGTACATACAGTAGTTATTAACTTATCATTAATATATGGTAGTCACTAAGTAAAATCAAACTGGTTGCATGCTGGAAGCCCATATTTGATCACATTCCGAAATGCAGGTACCACAATTTAAAGGTTTCATATTCTGAAGACGTGCTTCACATTATCATGGATGTAAAATCATTTAGTCTGTATGAATTTACATTGCTACAGTTTATGGGGAGCATATGTCTATATGCACTCTCCTATAAAGTGTAATAACGCAAAGACATGTAATGACATTCCAAAGTAAAAAATAATTTTGCACACTGTGACTTTGCAGCTGTGTCGAGAAAAGGCTTGTTGGCCTACAGGGGTAATCAAGCAGTCTTTCGATTTTGAAAATGGGGCACACTGTAAACTGCTTGCAACCATTTGGGGAGAGGTGCACTATTGTTGAATCCCAGTACGGGGAAAATATTTTCAAGAACCATCAATTATCATGATTTCCCTGCATCTTAGAAACTTCCAGGAAGCGTGCCCTGTCCAGAAAGTGAAGAGAACAATGATAATGAACATTTCCAAGAGAGAAACTCACAGACATTTATGCACCTGATCATTTTCTTCAGAATTAAATTATAAAACAATTCAGTATTAGGTCTATTTATTTCTAAAAGTTTATCTGTGCATCGGTCACTTTACTGGTGTGCAATAAATAGAGATTATAAAAATATTCTCAGTCTTTTTCAAATAAGCTTGTCACAGTGGTAATCAAATTTATTTGGGTTTGGTACAATACATAAACTGCAACTTCCACAGAGCATTTGCCTTTGAAAATTGTGCATTTCATTTCTATAACAACATTGTAACTACATTTCACTGCTAATCCAAGATGGCACACAAACTCAAGTTGTTTCACAAGATGAAACAAAACTGCTGGGGATTGTTTCTGAGTATTAATAATAAAGTAAAAGTCCTTTCTGCTAAGTCCTTATGGTTGAAGTGTTCTGAGAGTGAATATCCAATTGATTTTACTTCTCTGATATTGATCTACCATGCTGGGTTGTTCAGGGTCAGAGTATAGGATCTGTATAATGCAGTAATCAAAGTTTGCTGAATTGTGATTGCTTCGGTTGATGTGTACGACCACAGGGTTGTCACATTTATGGTTAATGTCCACCATGTCTTCTGGTTTCTCCACTTTTTGGTTTCTGACAAGAATTGTTCTAGGTAGATGCAGTTTGTCGTCTTACAGTTTGTTCAGATTTGTAAATTTGTTTTGTACCTGTTCTTGCATGATTTAAATGATCTGCCACATTGTTTGGACTAGCAAATCTTGTAGATGGGCTTTTCTAATGACCATACAGAAGCTACAGGCTTTGGATATACTTGATTGTAGGCCTGTTGGCACCAATGTGTGTTCAGTGCATTTCTGTGGCGATATGAGCTGGAGTTCCATTTTTAACAATAGGCTAAGATTATGGATCTTCTGGGATGTTGGCTTATTGGTTTGAATATTGGAGCAGCATCTGTACTAAGTCTTTGTCTCTTAGCCTGCCTATTGTTTGAATTAATTATACAAGTGGTACTAATGCTCAAGCTAAGGCTCAGGTCACTCATTAACCCTTTACCCAATGTAATGGTGGTTGATGTAGTTGCCATAATTTGAAGTGCAAGTCAAACAGAAGAGATAAATTTAATAACTACTCAAAAAGAGTGTGAGCGGGCTGGTCATTGTGAAGTAACAAGTCCTCTCATACTCTTTTGAGCAGTTATTAAATTAAATTTTCAGAGTATGATTAGTCTGGAGTCTTGGAATGCTACAGTTTGTAATTCATGGTGTACTGTTCACATTACCATGAACATGTTGTTTTATTTTACCCTTTTTGCCATGATCAGACTTTAATCACTCGCTAGTTAGAGCTAAGGAGTACAGTTGTCTGCTCACAAATATTAAAAATTGTGGGTGTGGAGGAGTGCAAGAGCAATAGCTTGTCTCAAAATTGAAAGACTGATCAAGACTTGTCTAAAAACAACTTCCATTTTATGTAAAATGTACCTTTCAAGTGTACCCAAAGACTGTATGTTTTAAGGTAGTTAAAATTGAACAAAGTCAGAAATATGCCTTTTGGGGTCAAAAGAATATCTCATGTTAAAAATTTAATATTTTTACCAGCATCAATACATTTAAACTTAATATTTAATACACTCCCCCAAAACAAAAATAAATCTCATTCAAACAAAATGTAATTTGCTGATCAATCAATATAAAACACATCCAAGGAGTCTAAAGCACTATTGAAGGCCTGTAAAAATTAGAAATTGAGGCAGGCAGTTAGTGGTTATGTTTGATAAAGTTCCATTGGTTCATTAACTGACAGAGTGCTAAATTATATTACAAAGGTGATTTGTAACTCAAGTATTTTTTTTTAAAAATACAATGCTTCCTGTAATGGAACCCAGTGCCATGCAAGGGTTTGTTCATAAACAAGAGTTTGTTCAAAATAATTGTGCCTTGTTACAACTTTTTGGAGAGTGCCTGTTGGCACTCTCCAATAAATTGGTACAAAGCAATTCTATTTGAACAACTTTTTTTTATACCACAGGGAAAACAACAAGCTACTGGAGACAGTGTACTGCCACTAAAGTGGCTCTCAGCACTTTGCAGCAGAGTGATGATAGTGGCTTCTAGCACTCTACCAATTAATGTAGGAGGTGTTGTGCACAAAATATTCTCATTTTGAAATCCATAATAAATCTAGGTGAAAGGAGAGATAACATAGTTAAAATCATTGCAGGTCAAATTTTTTAAAATATGTGCATGTTTAGTTGTCAGTTGTAATATTTTAAGCATTTCATCGAAATCTATTCATAAAGGTAGGAGATGCACGCACAAGAGTTTGGGATGCACATATGGATGACAGACGGATGTACAGGGTGACGGCAATTTTGCACCCACTTTTTCGAAGTGGGAATATAAAAATAAGGTACATGTTAACCCAGTCTTTGTGTTTTGTTGTTCTGTTTTTAAATAATCATATTCTCGATTATTAGCTGTAATTTCAAAACAAATATTTATTAAATATGAAATATATTTGGGTAAATCAATAAGTCTAAAAAATTCTATGCTTTCACTTTTGATATGTTCAGTGAATCAGTCTGGAACATTACTTCACTTACTCGAAGTAGTTTGTTTGGTACTGGAACAATGAACATACTTTTATACCATGGCTCAGAAACATGAGTTACTGGTACCCCTATACTTAAGTGATGGACATTGTACATAGCAAGCCTCTTAACTTAAAATGTATTTTGTCTTGTAGAATAGACAAATTACAGGGAAATTCCATTTCCAGAATTTAAATTTTTTTTTTACAATAAGAAAATAATTCATGTTTGAAGGTCTGTCAAAAAAGAATTAATGCATTAAATATTATATTCTCCATTTCAAAACAAAATGATATTGTTAAACATTGATAAAATTCATTTTTTCATCATAAATTCCAGTAAAATGAGATTTCACAGGAAAGCTGAATAGAACTTTTTCATGGCAATCTACAGTCTACCCTTTCTGGTACTCCATGTGCTAGACACAGACTTGAAAAAAAACACACTAACGAATTAATGAGGGCTGATTCCATCTGATTTCTAAGAGAATTGGATAATGACAAAGAAGTGATAGAGTTAGAGCCAACAAATATGAGTAAAGCAAGGTCTACTGATTGACAAAGCTATTGCAAATGATTTGGGATCTTTCCTTCGAAAGTGAAATAAACCATTTTTTTTCTGTAGGTGTTATTATGACTGTTTCAAAATGTATATAGATCAGCAAACTTCACTGTTCTAATGCAAGTATTTTTTGAAGTGAAACTTACTATTTTAAAGAGCGTATTATGTGAAGTGATAATCTCAGTCATTGGTAGAGTTAAAATGAAAGCACTCATTACACAAGGTTCCTGTAGACAAGGACTGTAAAAATTAAAGGCTATTCAAGGCCATTTCTCAATATCTTTCAGCAGTTTTCAATGCCCTACAACAGCCAAATTCAAGGATTTTCAAGGATATGCCTCCTAGGCCTGCATGGTATATTGATAAACCGATCTATACCAGTATTCAAACCAATATCGATTGAATACTGGTGTAATTACAAAAATATCGGTTTATCGTCATTATTTATTTACCCACAATTTAATTTTCAAGATGTCTTGAGTTTTTAACTGTAGCTCTGAATGAGCTCGTTCCAATGAGGGGTCACATGATATTGTTTTGTAGAAATTTTTGGAAAAATTTGATAAACTAATATTTAAAATAATAAATTTTGATGTCGTCTGTGTTGGATAAAGGTTTTTCGAACCGCATCATCAATGCATGCTGATTCGTTCCGACTGTGATGCTTCAAGTCTAGGTTGTGGTACTTATGTTCAGATATTTGAATAGTTCTTGAAAAACTGGTATACCACGGTATTTTTTTTAATACCGATACCGGTATTCTGTTTTGGATATCGTGCAGCACTAATGCCTCCATGAGACCTTAGTAGGATGCTCTGGTCATTACCCTCTCTTCCCACTTCCATTTTAGGGAAGTGGGAAGAGAGGGTAATGACAAGAGGGCCCTAGTTAGGACTGTGCCTACACAAACTCTGGCAAATAAAACTATATAGTTATGATTAGGTACTTCATCAGCATTTTCATTTTGTGAATATTCAAGGCTTTTCAAGGCCCCCTGACACATGTTCTGAGATTTGAAGGCCTTAATGACCGTTAGTAAAATTCAAAGCCCTGAGGGACCTGTTATTTATTTATTTATTGGTGTTTTAAGGTCACATATTTCTGCATAATGGCTAATCATGACCACAACAGTTTTAAAGGTGGAGGAAGCCAGAGTATCTGGAGAGAACCACTGAGCAATGGCGAGCAACTGTCAGCTCCCCAACATACCAACTCCACACAAGCAGGGTTAGCATTGGTTGAAGACAAGTGCACCATTGAAGTGCAGTATGCCTTAGTACGCAATGCCACTGTGCCTCATGTGGGCAATGGGGGTGAAGTGTCTTGCCCAAGGACGCAAACAGTTGCTGCAGGCGGGATTCGAACAAAAGACCTCTTGGCTTGCAGCCTGCACCTATACCTACTGAGTCACTGCCCCCCATGAAGGACCTGTCACAACTCAATCTGCAGACTCATACAACAGGACTAATGTCAACAAGATTAACATCACAGCCACATCATGTTTATTCAATTATTTATACCACTGTTGACCAAGGAACTCAACCAGCAGCTGATGTTTTACCTACTTTATGATAGAATTACCACAGTTTAAAATAATGGAAATTTCTCTGATATTGTTTCAGTGAATATGATTTGAAAATCAGTTAGAAGATATTTCCCTGTGTGGTCAAGTTTGGTTTGATAGCTATTCATATCAAGAGACTTGGTTTAATCTTTCCAACCTGTTATGCATACATTTTCTCATAAAGGAAAAGTTGGTAAGTTATGAGGAGCCAAGAAAATAAATACAAAATTGGGAGAGAAGGTTTCTACTGATGTCAGAGAATGAAATTGAATCAGAATTTAAGTACTTTTCAAGGAATCTAATCTCGATTTTCAAACACTATTATTATTTTCATACCAATATTCAACAGCATGAACAACAATGAATTTCAGCCTTGAGAACCTGATTTCAGGAAAACACGACCACCTGGATATATATTGTCCCTTGAGTGCAACAAAGTGCCATCTGCGACAGCTGTCTGCAATGCTAAAAAATTGCAAATGGTGCCCTGTCGGACTCAACAGACAACATGCAGATTAAAGAGATGTGGTTCATTAACCCTTAAAGGCCTGGACAAATTTCTTGAATTCCAACTAGATCACCATCTGCGCATGGCTAGTAGCTAAGCAGTGACTTCTAGTCAAGTCTTGGCTGCCCATTTAGGCATTGAAAATAGAATATGTTTTCATTTTTCGAATTCACTTTAAAAAATTTCCACAATCCTTTATAAGTATTTTCAATTGTCCCTTGAATCCAGCACCGTATGTAATGACATGTAACTAACTTACCCATCGCATTTTTACAGCCTTAGTCATTATATATTTTCATGCAGCATGTGATATGGCAGTTACCAATTTTTTATAACCAGAAAGTGTGACTAACCCTGTGCACAGCACAGGGTTAGTCACACTCTGATTATAAAAAAATTTCATTTCTAACTGAATAACTAAGCCTGTGCACTGTACAGCCTTGGTGTAAATGTCATCTCTATCAACTCTTTACCCAATGTAATGGTCAAAACCAGCCAGTACTACTCAAACTCAGCTTAAGAACCCTCGTTGGGTTTGTTTTTAGTGAATTCCAAAAATGAAAACATATTCTATTTTCAATTATTAGCTTAGGTGGGGATCAAGTACTTTTTAAAGATAGAAACAACTCCAAGCATATGTCACGGAATTGTCCCAAATTCAAGAACTTTCCATTTGAATGAGAACCCTGGGATCAGTAATAATATCGTAAATGGTTATAGGATTAAATTCCTGTTTCGACCCATTAGTAAACACAGGGTGCCATAGGAAATTCAAGATACAGGGATGGGCTTAGCTTAGGGAAAGGCCATATAGTGACATACAGAACATGAAATTACCAAAATTGGATTCAGAGGCATGCCAGAGCTGAGCGATCAATATTGATACCTGTGCGACATTTTTATTAATTTATTTATTATGTGTATATCTTGTGTTTGAAATAAAACATGAAAAGAATTCATTATTGTTCTTGTTCATTTATTTTAAACATATAACTCCTTACAATTAATCTTACAGAACAAGAATAACAATTCACATACCGGTGTGTACAAAATCAATTCACTGTAGTGGAAAACCCCATTAGTTGCCAATTTCTATTTATAGATTACACAACGCAAATTAAACATGCACCATTATTTTAAGAAAGTGTCTTACATATCGCAGGTGTGGCATTCACTTGGCTTTAGTTATCAGCAGCGTGATATGAAACACAAAAGTTTAGAATTGTTATTTTGAGGAATTTTGGGACTTCACTGACCTATGAGTAGAACCTTGTGTGAAATGTCATCAATGACATCAGCTTTCACACAACTTCAACATTCTATAATGGCTGTCCTTGTGTTGAATTTTTAACTGTTTGAGTGCAATCAGGGCTTTCACAAAAATGAGGGTACCAGAGCAAAAGGCAATATTTTCCTTGTTCATGTTTCATATTCAGTAAAATACAAAAAATATTTTGTTTTTATAAATTTGTTCTATTACAAGTTATTGGAGAGTGCCTGTGGGTCTCTTGGTTTATATAATGGAATGGCCCGAGATAGAAAAAGGTCTAGAGGACAAAAATTCTTATATTGGTTTGAATATACATGATAGTGTAAGATTAACTGTCAACAATATACTATTGAGAACTTTCTAAGCTGTATTAAGGTACAGCGACACTTAAATTGCTGGCATTTAAAGACATCTAAAACTGATGTTTAATCGATTTAAGGTCTGAAATGAAGATGCAAGATTCTTTTGCATTTAATTCCCAAAAGGTGAAACTGTGAGTGACAAATTTCTTATTAGTTTCTTCATTCGTCAATAATGCAGGAGATTATATCAATTTGACACAAGTGGGCTGTTAATACAGACTGAAATGAGAGTGAAGATGAACTCATACAATTCTCTGATGGCAATCTTAATAAGCTTAACCAGAACATAAATTCACCTTGCCATGGTTTTATCAGTGGTCTAATTGATAAAAGCTTATGACACTCCCACTAACCAGAAGTGCACAAATTATTGGATACAAGAATGAAATGTCATGAAATTTTAAGAAACATTTTCACTATTCTGTGAAAACTCTTGCGAACAAGTAGACCCAAGCAAGTAACTCGTTTTCTTTATTACATTCTGTGTGAAAACGAGAATAAACCAAAAAACTCCCATTGCTGGATGCAAGAATTATTTCATGCTGCTTCATATCATGACATAAGCCTTTCACATCTCACACAAGAAATAAAATAATATGCAAATTGAATCAATTAACTAATGTGCATTTAATAGAGAGTAATCACTTGACTGTACTGGTTACGTGAACTAATTCATGAGAGGTAAGGGACGTTGTACAAACACGAGTGAGCGAATGCACACAAGTGTTTTACAATATAGTCCCTCACCTCGAATGGAATATTTCATGTAACCAGTCCAGTCAAGCAATTACTCTGTTTATTACTTTTCATTATTAACGATAATTATATTATTTAACCCTTCACCTAACATAACGGTCAAAGCTGGTCAGCACTATTCTCCAAAATCGGCAATTAATTTTCATTATTTTTTCATTTTTTGTCTCTAAAACATAGGTTATGACCCCTCATTGGAACGAGCTCAACGAGCTCGTTCCAATGAAGGGTCATAACCTATGTTTTTGAGACAAAAAATGAAAATAATAGTTATTCAAGAATTTTTTTTGCATGTGTCGTCTGCTTTTCATGTTAGGTAAAGGGTTAAAAAAAACCCCCAAAAATAATTAAGTCTCCATTACACCCACGGCAAAGCGTCTTCGTTTGCGTGCACGGATACATGACCCAATTATTGATTGCATAATTCACTTAAGTTATCGTTTATAATCATACCGGGAAATTCCAGAAAATCACACTTTGGAAAGTAATAATAGTTTTTAACTGGTAGAGTGCTGGAAGCCCATATCTAGGATGTATTCTGAAGAACTGGAACTGTATCTCAGTGATAAACTGAACACTTATTCTATTATACTATCACAAGGTGAGAAATTATCAGTATGGACTGCATGTTACTTTTGGGGATGAGGCTCAGATAATCATCTGTTTTGTAACTAATAGCAACAACACACTCTGATAAATAAAAATCTCCACTTCCAGTACATCACATTGATAATGTCAATGGGCAGAGAGATAGTTATTTGCTAAAAAGTGCCGATCAGTACAGGGATATGAGGTAATAAAGGATAAAAAATAATAATAATGGATCTGGGACTTCTAGAATGCTGGGGAATTTCTCTTTTCTAGAATTACTTGGAGCCCATTTTTAATATAACCACAAGCTCACTCCTTGAGGTCACGAGTTGTCACCTGCTAAGCATCCTGAGACGCTTAGACTGTAACTAATGGCTTTCAACAGAAGAGAGTTAATGTATGCTTGGCTGCGAGAGGAGGGAATTTGGTGTTGATCAGATAAATTGACTGGGATGACAGGTACTCAGGTCGTCATTAATATTGAGTAACAAGATGGAGCATAGAGCTGGGAGATTTTGATTTTTCAGATTCACTTTCGGTTCAGTTCAAGGAAAAAACCTTGGTTTCTGTTCGTTTTTTCTATGTATTAAGAACAGATAGTAAATAACACTTCAGCCTCCTTAACTGGTAGAGTGCTGGAAGCCCATATTTGGGCTTTATTCTGAAACGTAGGTGCTGCAACTTGAAGGCATCATTTTTGGTGAATAAGCTTCATATTACCTTTGATACCTTTGAAGTTAAATAATTTTGTCTGTTAGGATTTGCCTTGTTACAAATTATGAGAGAGTGCCTATAGACACTCTCTCATGAATTGTAACAAGGCCAAGACACATGAACAAATTTTGATGACCAAAAATAATTCAGCACTCTATCAGTTAACTTGGAAAAATTTGCAATATTTGTATGCCACAACTTATAACAAAAGCCATGTCTGTATTATGTTCAGACTAACTTCCATTTCATCATTCTTAGGGGTTCTAGGGGGATCAGTTGCAAAGGCTACTGAATTAAAAAAAAAAAAAAAAAAATCAGAGTAACAAAAGAACAAAGTCCATCTAATCAGTGTTTCATTCTCATTGTCATATTTTCTCCCTTATTAACTCGTTAATTGGAGGAGTCAATAAGGGAGAAAATACTACAATCAGAACACAACGTATTCTCCCTTTTCTAGACAGACTAAGTGATGAGAGTCTGTAGTGTCTTCAGTCCAGTTCCCCACAGTAAGATTGTTTGATCAGTTTCTATACAAACATCAAAACCGTTCATCCAGTTTTTGCTGGGTCTTGTGGTTCAGTTTTCCAGTTCACCACAAAAACTGGAATCGAATCGGAAAACCCCCAAAAATGTCCAGCACTAATGGAGAAAAGATTTAACAACTGTTGATACACATAAAAATTGCCCAAATTGGTTATTAATAAATATTAACACATATTATAATCTCCCATTTATGAAATAAATACAAAAAATCATATATGGAAAATATTTCCTCAAATTGAACATTCATAGAAAAACATGTAACTTCAAATTTATCTCTTAACCATGTAATTAGTTATCCAAACAATTATTTATCTTCGTTTGTATGATTATATGCATGTACTTGCCCATTTATTGCAGAAAGTTAATTTATACATATAATAGGGTTCGGGTGTTCCTACTACAGTACAAGTCATAATAAGTTGCAGCATAACTGCTATAAACTAAGTATACTGCTGTTCCTGCACTAATAAGATCAGAATCTGACATCATTTTCTGGAAAGCTCTCAGGGAGAGCTTTCCAGAAAATGATGTCAGCTTCTGGTCTTATCAGAGTAGGAAGAGAAAGATACATAGTTTATAGTGGTTATCCTACAACTTATTTTGACTTATACTGTATTTTTTGTCTAATTATTATAGCTAGCCTGTACGAATTATTTAATTATGAAAAAATGCTTGTATTAAAATACTCATCAACAGCTAATAATAAATATGTATTTCTAAATACTTATCGATTTTCCAAATTCTTGTATTCCTTGAAATAAAAATCTTGGCCCTTATTGCACTGTGAATGTCACCATAAAAAACATACCACATTACTCCTATGCCTTCGTGCTCATCCGATGGGGTATCCAGAGCTGTTTGACCTATGTGAGTCTGAGAATTTCGACTATTTTGATTAACTCTGCACTGCGTTACAACAATTCTAATCAAATTCAAGTCAAAAGGGACTACATGTTCAGAGTAGACATTTGTATGACATGATTGCAGGGTTCATACAGTCCACAGTTTTTTTATAGCCTGCACTACAAATTTTCCATAGCCCAGTATACCCATTAAACTACAGGATGCACAGGGAAACAAATGGGTGGAGATCTAACTGTAACTTCATTTTAAAACCAATAGGGATGAGGCTCCAACAAAAAAATCTGATATTCATGGACCACTGGGTAGAATACCCAGTGGCCCATGAATAACAGGTTAGTTTGTTAATTCATCTGGTTTCTACAGATATCTACCTTTCCTAATTCTATGAATGAGAACACAAAGCAAAAAAAAAGTCTGCAAATTAGCAGCCTATCATGGTCAGACAGACATCAATTCATTTATGCCTTGACATAATGACACATACAATTTCTTGCAACTGAATAGAAGCCTTCAATGTCAGAATTTTCAATTTTAATAGGCTTCACTGGTACCAAATTCTTGTTGTGTCATTCAATGGAAAGCTCTCTTTAAGAGAGCTTGTCCATAAATAAAAAGATTATTACAAGAACTGCACATAATGCATGTACATGAGCATAATAATATGCATGTACATTTGCATATTATAAACTTAACATGCTACATAATTCATCTTTAGAATTCATGGTTGACGTGAGGCTGATCTTAAAAAAAATATTTGTGAGCCGATATTATAGTGGAATCCTGTTAATTGAATAGCCACTTTGCCAATGAAAATTATTCAATTAACAGGAGTATTCAATTTACAGGAATCAAGTCATTTTCCTGTATTCTAGAGATAAACTTAGCATTTATTCTATTATATCTTGTTTGACAGAGCTCCATGAGCTCTGTCAAACAAGATATAATAGATTAAATGCCTGTATTGGCTGTACTAAGGCCAAATAGGTCTACAGACAGAGGAAAACTGGGAAGAGTCAAGGATAATTTCTTGACAGGCTACAAGATTTTTTATTCAATTAACAGGAGTGTACTCTATAACCTGTTTTTGATTAACAGGTCAAATCTGTACTGGAGGTTTGGTAAATTAGTGATGAATCGATTATCAAAACTTGCTATGAACCAAGTACCGATTATTTCTCTGCCGATTGTGCTGATTTCGATGCCGATTTTGATGGTTGAAATAGGACCAAGAAGAAAATCTTTTAGTGCCTGTTATACTGCAGAATTTCATTGAAAAATCACCAATTGTGAAAGCTTAATACCACATAAGTTCTCAGAGCATGCATGTTTAGTGCTGGGCAATATTAGCCAAAATAATATTTGTATTTTTGGTAGTTTCGGTGGGGGAAGATCATTATAAATGACACAATCACACGATATTGTGAAGATTGTGGTTTATTCTTGTAAATAGTGTTAATACGGTTTTATGTAAGAATACAATACACTTGGCTATATTAACCAGGAAGATACTGAGCACACATACTTTGTGTCTTGATTGAATAATAACTTTGATGTTAATGTGAGTTGTGAAGTTGTTTGGTGCCTTGTTTACAAAAACTCATGTGACGTCAGTTCATTGTTCATCTTGTTACCTCCATTGATGTGTTTATTCAGTGTTAAAAAATGAACTTGACAAACTGAAAACGTGTTTGTGACAGTGATGCGACTTATACATGTATGTTGTGTAACAAACAAAAAGAGAGTTTTTTTAGTTTTTCTCCAATTTTAATTTATCACTGTACTGTGATGTTTGTATCATGAAGTACTACAGACTAGTGGCTGAACACATTTTATTTATACATGTACCCAATGCAACGTTGTACAGCACCATGATTGAAGACCGGTGACTTCGATCAGCTGGGAATAGTGGCGATCTCGTACTGATTGCAGATGGTAAATTCCGTAATATCTCGGCTCTGCAAATCCCTAAATATCCTGATATGCACTCCACACGTTTTTAATGGGGAAACTTTATTGAAAAGGCTAAATATCAAACAAATTTTAATAGTCAGTGTTAACCCTTTACCCAATGTAACGGCCAAAACCGGCCAGCACTATTCACAAAAATCACCAATTAATTTTCATTATTTTTTTCATTTTTTGTCTCAAAAACATAGGTTATGACCCCACTTTGGAACGAGCTCACCGAGCTCGTTCCAAAGAGGGGTCATAACCTATGTTTTTGAGACAAAAAATGAAAAAAATTAGTTATTCAAAAATTTTGTTTGCAAGTGTCGTCTGCTTTTCATGTTGGGTAAAGAGTTAAATACAGAATAACCGGAAACTGCTGGTTTTTAACTGCCGGTTGTCATAATCGGCCGGTGCCCCATAACCGGCCGGGTCTGATTGCCGATTCCGATTATCCGTTCATCACTATGGTAAATGGTTTTATGTTGGGAAATTATATTCAATGAACAGGGTTATTCATATTTATTTATTGTTGTTGTTTAAGGTCACATACTTCTGCACAATGGCTAATCATGACCACAACATGGAGATAAAGTCAAGGTCAGTCAATCGTTTATACCCCATGTCACAGGGTATAAACTGTATAAACCTTTAGCCGGAAGTGGAGATAAGCGAGGCGAGAGATTTCTATTTTTATCTCAAAAGCTTCAGTCGCAGCGTATCCAAGATCACCGAAAACAAGATTTTTTTAATAAAAGGAATGATCAAAGAAAGCAAAATCAGTAAGTATGTTATATAAAACAATATTTAACAATGAAACGACACAACTTAATGGAAAAATCGACTCTTGTAGTATGAAAAAACATCTGCTGATCATCTCGGAAAATGAATTTCTCGGGCAAATTTCTCCTTCAAATATCGTTTTTCACATGTTCGCACAAATGTAACATGTTAAAATCATAGATCGACAGATTCGGCGTTCAATTCCACACCAGAAACTATCAACCATAACAACGAAGGAGGTTCGGTGCTACTAAAACTGTTCAAAATATAATGTTACCTTATCAATTTTTTTTATACGCCCAGTTGTATACGCTCGTATCTTCAGTTGATGAGTCGTATACATTTTTTATGCTTGTCAGGTGACCCTTTCGATGTGAGAATCTGGTAAATTTGGAGCCTGTAAGTTCCAAAAGCAAGATAGGCCTATACGCGCACAGACCGGGTTGAATGCAACATTGCATTGCATTGAAAAAGCGAACCACAGGTTACGTTTTTCAACGCAGAGAAATAGCCCATTTTACTGCATTACAGAATCTAACGATAGGCGGTTAACTATATGAAGATGAGACTGGTTTTATGGCATAGCGTAACAATGTCAGATCAAGTTGGACCGCATTATTTACTGTAAGTTGACTCTTTCAGACACAATTTGTTCCAAAACACGTTTTGGGGTGAAATAATTTTGGGGTCAGGATTTTTTTGGGCACTCAGGATTCTTTCGGATGAAGTGGACCTCAGCTCCACATCCTCCCCCACCCCACCCAGAAAATAAAAATTCCCGTACGCATATGGCAGTATAGGTAGCACGTAATTATAATTTTATGATTTTTTAGGCTCAAGCACCAATTTGTTAAGTTCTTAAATCATCGGGTCTGTAAATTTCAGTGAACTACAAAAGGTATAACATAAACTCACGGCTATATTTAAATAGCCTCTTGTGCTTTGCTTCTTTACATGATAACAATTTGTTGAGTTCTTAACTTTTGTGGGTCCCTAAATTTCAATGGTCTGCAACAGGCAGACCAAATATCTAGCAGGTCCAAAGAAACATTCATGCTGAACTTATTTACTATAGTTTAAGGGCACCTTTCTGCAACTATAGCTAACTTACCCAAGTTGTGTTCCCACAAATGTTTAGTAAGTATAATTATAAGTAACTGATGAGGCCTAATTCAATTCTATTCTTCGTTCAACAAAAATGATGTGGCTCAGTTCCAGATTAACTTTGTTACCCAGCTTCAGCCCCCCCCCCCCACCCCCCCCACCATTTTTGCAATAAATACGCTCTGGAAGGGGCAGGCATGTAGCTAAATAGCAAACCCACAAATTCGCAAAGAGGGTGGCTATTGATTTATTATGGGGTGAAGCAGGGCCTTCGCTACTAATGGCTGACCATAGTTGGGCCCGGGTAGGAAAATTGTGAATTTCAGGGTCCCCAAACCCTCGTTTCCTTGCACCTAAGTGGATATTTTGAGGTTTTTAATGGAGAAATATTGGTAAGATTTCACACTTCCAGAGCCGGTAAATGCCGGCGTGGAGTATAAATGACAGAACGACGAATATAAGACTCAGTATTGAGCTGAGAATTTGCTTCGAGATATTTAAAAAAAAAACAAACCCCCAAAACTATGAATGAGATACAAACGGGATACTAAATATATGGGAATATATATTAAACCTACTGTATATAACTTGAAAACCCCGAGCTTTTGCAGGCGCTGGGGAGCAATTTGAAAGTGTGTGGGGGAAGGGGGAGGGGCAATGTATCTAAGGTTTCTGCATTACCCCCCCCTCCCCCCCAGACACACGCGCGCGCGTGCGCACTTTTACAGAGTGTTGGGCATGCTAGTATGATCTAGAGGGAATACATGCTCCCAAAGAAAGAAAAAAAAAAACACACAAACGAATGGGTAAACCAATCGAATGAATTTAGAAGCGAATCTAATAATGAAAGGAGCAGAGAATTTGAATTTGCTGCGTTCAACAGTCCTCATCTGAGGAGTCGGTCACAGCAGCCTCAGAATCACTGAGCATGTGAGTTTTGGCCCTCATTTTTCAAAATATCCCAGAGAAAGCCCGCAGACCCTCACCACCGAGAATAGGATACGGCGATATCGCCTCTTGTGCTACCCCTCCCCCTACCCCCCCCCCCCCCCCCCCCCCCACACACACCACCTAACCACTGTGCGGCTCGGATGCTGCTGCACAGCACACTGTGAGCATACATGGTGGTCCCCTTGGGATTAGGTCTGATAGCCCCACCTCACCCCCAATATTTTTACATTCCTTCGCTCCTGAATAATCAATTATACTCTATTTTAAAAATAAATATGTGGAACTGATTCAAATGAACGCCTTTCCAGTGTGTTATCGTATTACTATAAACAAAGAAAAAATATGGTATGCATGTAAACTACATTTTTAAAATTGCATGTTAGAGGTCAGTGTAAAACAAAACGCAAACGAAGAAAATAACCAAACGAATAAATTTAGAAGCGAGTCTGATAACGAAAGGAGCAGAGAATTCCAATTTGTTGTGTTCTACGACTGGATCTTTAGCCTGTGTGGAGTCTGTCTCTCTCCGTACAGAGGACAGCCATTTTACTTCCCCACCCAATAGGACGACACGCCGTGACATCATCAACCCGCAACTGATGCTGCCAGAGAGGGTTCAGATACCTCCATATCTTTTCTCAGCCGGGGATCTGTGATCCCGCAATTTCTGACACGAGAGACCAGCGAACTTATCCACCACTCTTTTCAACTTGTGACCCACATTTCAGCTTAGAGTGGGGGGGGGTGTTCTTGAATGAGAGTAAATAATTTCAGTTTACAGGCATGACAAACTGGAAAAATATATCAGTAAAATATATTAGTTGCAGGTGTATTTTATAGAATAATGTAATGGCCGGTCTGGGTTTGAATGAAATTGCCGAGTCGAGAGTCCGGTTTGGGTGTATCAAGATATGACCAGGACACATGGCATACAAAATTATTTTTTCCAAAAGGGTTAAGAAGGAAACTGGAGAGCAGTTTGGATAACTTTGTTGGCGGCCTGTTTGGGTGAAATTCTCAGAAACTGGCAAGATCGGTTCTTGTCACTCTGAAGCCGATTTGGCTAGTGACGCGTGCCAGGTGTGCGTTCCGTTCGGCTGTGCTATTAAAGTGCGGGATGACCTCCTCGCCTAGTCTCCTGTGCATCCCACTACCTTTCACCTAGATGAAAGCAAATGGGATGTGCAAGAGACTACTCTTCGCGGTATCAGGACAACTCGTACCCACGGCAACTCGTACCAGTCAAGTCGTACCCAAAATTGGACGACTCGTACCCATTTTCGGCTGGACAACTCGTACCCACAGTTGGACAACTCATACCCAAGGTTGGACAACTCATACCCACAGTTGGTCAACATGTACCTGGTCTTTAATTGTATGGGCGAAGGCGAATATTGGCTGAAAGACTTGAGAAGATGGGTGTCTGCTTTCAATGGGTGTGCATAAAGGCAAAAACTTTCCATTTTTAGCATTTATCTCAGCAGAACAGTCTGAACAGATTTCGCCGAAAGTCAATTTCGCCGGTATGAACATTTCATCAAGAGAGCAATTCGAAGGAAACAGGAAATATTTAAATTATATATTAATACAGTGGTGTAGATACGGGAGACGACCCCCCCCCCCCCTTCCACTCCCACCCCTCCCCAAAATCGGGTTCCACTCCCACCCCTCCCCAAAATCGGGTAATCTTTGGCTCCTCGTTAAATTTCTGAGGGCTTTTCAACATAATATTTTGTTGTACTGGTAATCATACCCAGCAGTTCACGTGTTGCAGGGTTAACGCAAAATCAGATGCGATCGGGGCTCATCCCCCCACCCACTGGTCATTGTTTGCCGTTTTTCTTCCGAGCGGGTAAATGTGCTACGCTTCAAGTACAAAATCCAGCTGGACTCTCAATTTACAATGAAATCCTTTCTCGCCTGACCGGAGTGGCACCTCACCAGTGGTGTAACTTTGCCATTAGGAAAGGCAAGAGTTAATGCGACGAAGGCAATGGTTTTCACCCTGATAATTTGCAGAGCCTAGGCCTAGATGCAAGGCCTTTTAGTTTTTTTCCAGTTCTCTATTTCCCAATATTGAAGCACAGAAACCGGGGGGAGGGGGTGTCATTCACGCCAGTCCTCGTACGAATACGATTGCAGACTTTCAGGAAACACTGGTGCCTACTATCAACAAAGTACGGTCAATGAATATATGTTTCCTGTTCTGTGTATCACAGCCGTCATTTAGACGTAAAATTTGTGTATATTTCATTCATATTCATGGAATATCTGACGAAGGAACTTCAAAGTAAACTGATTTCCGTTACTATTATAGCACCTCAAACGGATAAAAACCCAGCTTCTATAGTTCTTAGGCCATTAACGACCTTCGCCCATACAATTAAACACCAAGTACAAGTTGACCAGCCATGGGTACGAGTTGTCCAACCTTGGGTACGAGTTGTCCAATTGTGGGTACGAGTTGTCCAGCCGAAAATGAGTACGAGTTGTCCAATTTTGGGTACGACTTGACTGGTACGAGTTGCCGTGGGTTCGAGTTGTCTAGAAACCCTCTTCGCCAGCAAAGACGAAGATCACTTAGGGACGTTCCGACGGGGGTGGGGGGGGGGGGAACGTTAACCCCCCTCATGAGGACCCTGATTTTTGAAAGTTGGAAATTTTATGGTTCAAATTTCAAAAGTTGGAAACATTTAGTTCTAAGCAAATATAGAACTAGTGATTCTTGGTTGAAATTCATTTATTTTTTTATAGTTTGACCCACTAGTTCTTTTTCGCGCAGATCTAAAATGTTGATAATGTTCCAAGTTTGTAACTGCGTAAGCTAGCAATACATCGAGATTGCGCTTTCGTAAATGCACACAAATAGTGTCAATTTGGAATACCGGGGCCCGCCGATTTTCTCTAATTGCCTTAAGGCAGGATTCTCTTACGTGAGAGTCCTTCACTGCTCGTCTAAATGTGACATGCAGTGAAGGGGCCGCATGCACGAGTATCCCGCCTTCAGGAAATTACGGGAATCGGCGGGCCCCCAATAATGCCGGGCCCCGGGGGTTACTACCCCCCTCCCTCTCGACGGCCCCACACAATATAGCAGTAGCATGTACCACAAGAAGTCTTTTGTTTTGGCCAATTAGAAAGTCCACTCATAATTATGGAGAAAAGGCCAAGTATCAAGCGAATATAATGTAATTTGTACATAAAGCTATAAAGAAAATTCCTTCTCAAAACTGATCACCAAATGTCGGAAACTTTTTTATGGTATCAATTTGAAAAGAAAGTTTGGAAATTTGAGGATCTCACTGTGACACACACCGAGTCTGAACTACCCAGAAACGTCCCTGGGAGCATTTGGATCCAAGGGGTGTTTTGTTCTTCAGCAGGAGTGAAATGGAAATGAGAATGTGAATAGTATTGAAGGCTATCGTCGGACAATAAATGTGATCGATTAATTTGAAAGAAATGATCGCTTTGTATTTTTGACAACTTGACCCTGCTCTGAACTACTATTGACAACAACGTAATTTAATTTCAGCTACTGTTGACCTAACTGTGCTTATCCTACATCATGTAGAATGTTGTTTAGCATTCAAGTTTCAAAAAGAAAACTGGTAACCGAAGTCTTGTTTCGAAACTGTTTCCGTGAAGTAGTATGTAAATTAAGTGAAAATAAGATGAACATTTATAAAATACTTATGTAAGGCGCGAATTATTCTATTTATTTCATCTTTTTGCCTTTGTCACACGGTAGGGTTCGCTTGGTGAGTATAAAGCTTGTTTTCTGTTTGGTTTTAACACGACATTGGCGAGATATAGGGGGGGGGGGGGGGTTGGGAACCCCATCTGACGTCACGCCTTATCTAAAAATACTTTAGTTTAGTTTAAACAGTATTTATTTCAGATAAAATAAATTCTCAAAGAACAACATTGAATATTTACAAAAGTATAGGCATGGTATACTTCATGTAGGATTCCATAGTGTTTCGCTAATTTCTCTAAAAATGGAATCGTTAAAAGCCAGATACTTATTGATGCAGTTGCTTCGAAGAGAATACTAAAAGATAGCCAATTTGATGTTTGTTCGACAGTTATTGGACACAAAAGACTGTTGCCAAAATGAGAGTGAAAATGAGAGAGCGCGAGAGGGTGAGGTGGGGGTCGGGTTAGGGATTATTGTCGAATAAACTGCTAGCTTAGCATGCTGTCAGGCAAACTGGTTTCAATTAACAGAGGATTGGCGTACTGTTATAAGACACCGTTATCTGAAGTGAAAACATTTTCTTCCCATTCGACTGTCGCCCTCCCCCCCCCCCCCCCCCCCCCCCCCCCCCCCCCCCCCCCACAAACACATACTTCAGCAACATAAAATAGAATAAATAGAAAAAAATAATTAAAAAAAAAAGGCCAGGCAAAAACGCAAAAAATTGACACAAAATGATCGTTATGAAGTAAAAACGACCACGGTCAAAAACGGTAAACAAAAATTTTTTAAAAAGGTCATTAAAAAGAATGAAACAAACCCCAAATACCCCCAATTGGAAAAATAATTCCCCGACAAAGCTGTGTGAATGTATGTGTGATGAATAAACAGCTCACAAATAACAATGGGATTACCTTCAAAGACAAGTGATTATGGACATGTTAATTACAGGTGTGAAGGAATTAGATCCAAGGCAAAATGAAGTGTTACAGTTGTAACTGAACTAATTTACCTAATGCATAGGTAAATTAAAAAAATGAATGCCGATTGAAAGGTGTGAAATCTTTCGGGTGGCGGGAGAAAGTTCTTCGGGGAGGGGGAGGAGCGGTGCTCTCGCCCCCTCCCCCCGTGGTTGCAGGTTCGGTGATTCAGTCAGTAGTGTTTCAGTTGAAAGGTGTGACGTCAACGTTGTGCATTCGAGTCTGTTCATATGGTTTGTTAACTGATTAGACCTTCGTACATGCACAAATATGGGCATTGGAACGATCATATGGGAAATCAAATAATCTCAACTGGACGTATAATTATCACCAACTCCCAATCAACGATTTACCAACTGGGCGTATAAAAAAATCGATAAGGTGACATTATATTTTGAACAGTTTCAGTAGCACCGAACCTCCTTCGTTGTTATGGTTAATAGTTTCTGGTGTGGAATTGAACGCCGAATCTGTCGATCTATGATTTTAACATGCTACATTTGTGCGAACATGTGAAAAACGATATTTGAAGGAGAAATTTGCCCGAGAAATTCATTTTCTGAGATGATCAGCAGGTGTTTTTTCATACTACAAGAGTCGATTTTTCCATTAAGTTGTGTCGTTTCAATGTTAAATATTGTTTTATATAACATACTTACTGATTTTGCATTCTTCGATCATTCCTTTTATTAAAAAAATCTTGTTTTCGGTGATCTTGGATACGCTGCGACTGAAACTTTGAGATAAAAATAGAAATCTCTCGCCTCGCATATCTCCACTTCCGGCTAAAGGTTTATACGGTTTATACCCTGTGCATGTTGCCTATTTTAGAGGACTTGCACCCCAAGCATTAGTGACTGGGTCCTATTTTACCAGTGAAACAGAGCTTGTTTACCACAGTAAACAAGCACTGCTTCACTTCCCGGGGTTCCCACGGGGGACAGGGTTATTCAGTTAAGAGATATTCAATTAAGTGGGCTCTACTGTATTTACAAGTTTGGTAAAGAGAGGTGCTTTGTGAGATGAAGAAGACAGTATACTACAGACTACTGTCTTCCAATGTAATTCCCTTTGGAATAAAAAAACATATAAGTCAAGAACAGGCATCAGATCCAAAATAGACACCATGATAATTTAATTTTCTTATCAATTAAATAGACTTGGAAGATCACTGGAATGAAAATAGCTAACCAATACAGTATTTTACTTGAACATTGTGTGACTAAAACACATTCCTCTTGTGTAACATACAGCTAAAAACATTAAATGTAATGTTGGGATATATAACTAACTGTTTCTGTGGTCTGATTTATTTTTTAACCCTTTACCTAGCAAATCAGCCGCATCCACCTGTGTAATGTACAAACCGAGTAGTTGAAAAAACAATATTTTAAACAAATTTTTTTAACAAAACCATATCAAGTGACCACCTCATTGGAACAGGCTTGTGGAGCACATGCCAATGAGGGGGTCACATGATATCTTTTTTTGTTGAAATTTTTTGAAAAATTAAAAACAAATAATTAATATAACAGATTTTGTTATTGTGTGCACTGGGTAAATGGTTGATGAGAATAGCAACTCAAGGTATCAATATGCCCAGTGGCACTGAAACAAAAATGAATTGAGTGTGTGTGTGTGTGTGGGGGGGGGGGGTACGGGAGGGGGGAGGGTGCATGGGGGAGAGTAGTTAAATGGCAGTAATGCCATCTATTTATTTATTCTTGGTGCGTAAGGTCACATACTTCTGCACATTGGCTAATTGTGACTGCAACATGATGATAAAACCAAGTCCAGCCAAACATTTATATCCATGTCGCCAATTTTAGAGGACTTCCACTCCAGGCATTGGTGATCGGGTGTGATTTTAAGGAGTGTGTGGGGAGGTGCTTGTTCCACCTGTTTCTGCCACCACTGAATGTATCCTGCATTCATTTTTTACAAAACTGCATCACCATTTGCAGGCAAAATACAGCATGTGTGACTGATTTATTTAAACATGCATAGCAGTTTTGCTTCCACCCATTTTGATATTGCATTAAATAAAATTTACAAACATCTCTCTTCCACGAATTAACAGGACATGAGCACACCTCTCACAAATTATACCTAAATTGAAGTATATGAAGGTTCCATTCAATGCACCAAGAATTAGTAGCTCTCAACATTGTAAAGCAACATAAGTTATCAGTGCATTTGTTGGAACAGGAAGTACTTCTATACTAAATTGGCAGTAGGTGAGTTTTTGTGCAGACAATAACAACAAATCAAGGAATTTATAATTAAAAAATTGCTTTTGAGCAATCATCCAAACACTAATAGCTTTTAATTTTGGTAGCAATTACTGTTGCAGAAGCCTGCTGAAGCATGAGCGCTGTCACACATTTCAAATTCAAAGGCCTGTCAAATATGTCTTCACAAGGGTTGAATTTTGCCTGGGAAGTTTCTCAATTCTAGGGACCTCAATAGAGGTTGGGTAGGTGACATCAGATGAGAGTATGGCATGTGGAATAGTCTTAGAATTAAATGGCAGATCACTGAAATAAGAAATTTAGTTTACAATCAATTTGATGTCCATAGGATAGTAATCTGCTGATTAGTCTGGGATATTATGTTCTCGCCAATGACATGATGTCAGAGAATGAATAAATCTATCAAGCACATACTGTGAGTGGCTTTTTGTACAATACCACCATCACATCCATGTCCTGACATCAATACAGTCCAGCATTTTTTTTTTTTTTTTTTAATTTTAGTTTAAAAAAAAAAAATTGGGGGGCGGGAGAATCTTCAGATCACAGGTCATTTCTGCCACTCCTGTCACACTCTCTTAAAACCTGTTTGTGATTGAATAAGATCTGCAATCACACTGGCTGTTAGTGGTTGCATTTTCTGAGTTTCAGTGCTGAGAATCACACTCTATATCTCTTGAAATTTGATGCAGTCATAGCAATTCTTTTCCATTTTCACAAAAAACTGCAATTTAAATATATTTATGTATAGAATCTTTGCTTCAAAAATGTGAAAATATTAAAATTTTGAGTTAAGGCCATAAAAATAATTACCGACATTATCATGACACTTATTATTTCAGCGTGCTGTATTTGATAAAATCCCTGTCTGACGACACCAGCGAAACATAATTCATGCCTGTTAATCGTTTACCCAATGAATCGGACACATCTGCCCATGTAATATGCAAATTCTGCAGCTGAAAAAATATTTTTTCCAAAGATTTCAACAAAATCATATCATGTGACTCCTCTCTGAAATGACCTCGTTCCAATGAGGGATCACATGATACGGTTTTGTTCAAATTTTTTGAAAAATTTTAAAAAATGATATTTAAAATAATAAATTTTTATATTGTCTGTGTTGAATAAAGGGTTAAGTAATCTATAATAGACAACAGATATAATCATGGCTCATTGTTATGGGTGAACTGAATTAACAATTTATCCATTTAATCTGGTTCTTATCAAAACATTTTTGTTACTTTGTCTTTTTTATCTTGCTTAATATTTCTCATCATCCTTCTGGAAGATAAATCATTTGGTGTAGTTTATTTGGAGTGGATAAACAGTGAGTAAATAACAATGATAGCTTTTTATTTTTTTTATTATTTATATTTTTATCATTTCGGGGATTTTTTTTGCAATTAAAATACTTAAAAGAGCCATGTTGCAATAAATAAAAATAGCATACTTCGGAGTTGTTGCAGATGGTGCCTTGTTGCACTCAAAGGACAATACCTGGTTAATTGTTCTCATTTACAATGAGATAACATTTGGCAGTAAATTCTTTCATTTGGCACAGAAAAATCATTTGGCACCAAACAAAAATTTCACTTGACACCAAAAAGTTCTGGACAATGTGAATACTGCTGATATGCACAACATTAAACTCAACTCTTTTCATTTAACTTTACTTAAAATGACAAGAAGATGGTACTTGCAAAAAAAGAATACTTCAATAAACAAGAGGCCCCTTGGGGCCTGAAGGTGCTAACCTGACATGGTAGCCTAAATATCAATCCAGGGAAATGATTTGAACAAGGTGCATCTGCCCCTCCTAAGAAAAGCTTATATCAAATATCCTATCCAAAGATTCTGACCAGTGGATCTAAAAACCAGAGGCTCAAGTGAGCCTAAAATGCTCACCTGGCTCAAATTGTCAAAAAAGATGAGTGTGTCAGTAAGTGATCAGCAGCAAGAGCAATATTTTGATTTGCTATGACACAACCTAAGGCAACTTTTTTGGTCACTCATTTCTGCTGGTCCTAGGAAAGCTTCCTAGCAAGCTCTGTTTTGTGAAGTATTAAAAAAAACAACACCCGAACAAAATTTTTGTTTTGTTTTCAACTACTGTGGTTCTCTCTAGCTCCCCACCCCCCACAACAACAAAAAATAAATAAATAAAAAAAATTAAAAAAAGACAAGAAAAAACAAGTGACTCGATTTGAACAAAACTTGCATTTGACACCCCTAGAGATGTTACATACCAAATATGAAAGGATTCTCACTGGTGAACCTGACGAAAAAGAATTTAAGAAATTTTCTCATCTTGCACTAAGTTAAACTTTGGGCTTCAATAAAAGCCCAAATAGTAACCCAGGGACCTGCTTTGAACAACCTTCAATCTAACCCTCCTAGAGGTGTTGTACACCAAATATCAAAATAATCTGACAGCTGGATCTGAAGGAGATGATTTTAAACGATAATTCCCCATTTTGCACTAAGTAAATATTTGGGCTCTCTTGGGGAACCCAAATATTAACCCAGGAACTCGATTTGAACAAATTTGAACCTTACACCTCTAGAAATGTCACATAATAAATATGAACAGATTCTCACTAGTGGATCTGAAAAAGAAGATTTTTAAAGAAATTTTCCCATATTGCACTAAGTTAAAATTTGGGCTCCAATAAAGAGCCCAAATATTCATCCAGGGATCCCCTTTGACACCCCCCCCCCCTGCCCCCCCCCCACCCCCTCCGAGATGCTGCATACCAAATATCAAAAGAATCTGACTGGTGGATCTGAAGATTTTTAAAGATTATTGCCCATATTGCACAGAGTTAATATTCAGGCTCCCATAGGAAGTCCAAATATTACCCCAGAGACTCGATTTGAACAAATTCGAAACATACAGCTATAGAGATGTCACATACCAAATATGAATGGATTCTCGCTTGCAGGTCTGAAAAAGAAGATTTTTTTAAAACATTTTCTCATATTGCACTAAGTTAAAATTTGGGCTCCAATAAAGAGCCTGAATATTCATCCAGGGATCCCATTTGAACAAACTTGAATCTAAACCCCCTAGAGATGCTGCATATCAATTATCAAAAGAAGCTGCCTGGTGGATCTGAAGAAGATTTTTAAAGAATATCCCCCTTATTGCACCAAGTTAATAATCAGTCCCCCATAGGAAGCCCAAATATTAACCCAGGGTCTCAATTTGAACAAACTTCAATCTATTTTTAGCCCCTAATTTGGGGCATTAATCAAGTACTTTGGACCCACTTATACTACATGCCACATTTGGTTCAAATCAGCCCATCGGTTCTTGAAATATAAATTTTGGGTGGAGCTCAAATTGGGTATGTGCCCACAGAGAGCCCAAATATTGATCTACCAACTTCCCTTGAACAAACTTTAATCTTCAACACCAAAGAGTGTTCCATACCATATATCAAGGCAATCTCTCAAGTGGCTCATCTGAAGAAGATTTTAAAAAATTTTTAGGCTTTGGCATCATTGACCAGAGCCCAAAGAAGGAAGCCGCTTCATTTGAATAAAATAGAAAGGGTATACTCCAGGGATGGTTTGTGCAATATGTTTGAATTTGGCTGAATGGCTGTGAAGGAGAAGCCAAGTTTTCAAAAGTTAAAGGACGACGGATGATGGATGCCAAGTGATGGCAATAGCTCACACTGACTTGCAGTCGGGTGAGCTAAAAAAGATTTTTAAAGAATACTCCTCATATTAAACTAAGTAATAATTTGGGCTTCCACAGGGAGCCCAAGTATAAACCCAGGGACTTGGCTTAAACAAACTTGAATCTCACCTCCAAAAGGATGTTGTATACCAAATATCAAAAGATTCTGACTGGTAGATATGAAGAAGATTTTTGAAGAATGTTCCCCATATTGAACTAAGGTATAATTCAGGCTCTCACAGGGAGCCCAAATATGGACCCAGGGACTTGGCTTGAACAAACCTGAATCTCTCTCTCACAGGAAGTGGCTGCATGGCAGATCTGAAAATTGCATACACGATACAACTGATCATTATCAGGCTCCAGATGAAATATAAAATCAATCCCTTGCATAGAAGCGAAGAAAACCATGACGAAAAATGTCAATGTTCAGTGGGTACAGTAAATTTTCAAAGTATCGACAAACAGGAAGTGGCTGCACGGCAGATCTGAAAATTGCTTACACAATACAACTCATCATTATGAAGCAGCAGACCAAATATAAAATCAATCCCGTGCATAGAAGCCGAGAAAACCTTGACGGAAAATTTCAATGTTCAGTGGGTACAGTATAATTTCAAAGTATTGGCAAACAGGAAGTAGCTGCACGGCAGATCTGAAAATTGCTTACACGATACAACTCATCATTATGAAGCAGCAGACCAAATATAAAATCATTCTCTTTCATAGAAGCCAAGAAAACTTTGACGGAAAAAGTGTTATGGACGGACTGATGGACGGACTGATGGACGGACGGACTGACGGACGGAGTCGAGCAGTTACTAGACCTGCTCTGCCACTGGCGACGCAGGTAAAAATGTTGGTACAGACAGATGGATGGATGGATGGATGGAAGGATGGATGGATGGATGGATGGATGGTTTTCAAGGTCACATATTTTTGCACAATGGCTAATCATGACCACAACATGAGTATCAACTCAAGACCAGGGGTGAGCATTAATAAGCCGTGTTGCCCATTTTAGAGAGGGTTTGCACCTCCCAAGCATTGGTGACTGGGTCCAATTTTACCAGTAAAAAAGAGCCTGTCTATCACAGTGAACAGGCACTGCTTCACTTCCCAGGGTTCCTGTGGGGATGGACGGATGGATGGATGGATGGATGGATGGATGGATGGATGGATGGATGGATGGATGGATGGATGGATGGATGTATACCCCTTCGACTATTCAAGTCAGGGGCATAATAATAGAACTAATCTGAATATTATATTTGTGTTCAAATTTGTTGGTGCATAAGTTCATTTTCAGCATCTATGGCCATAACAAAAGTTTTAGTCAAGGCTCACCAATTGTTTATAACTACATGCTGCCTGGTGTAATGTGTTCAAATTTGTTGGTGCATAAGTTCATTTTCAGCATCTATGGCCATAACAAAAGTTTTAGTCAAGTCTCACCAATTGTTTACACCTACACGTTGCCTGGTGTAGAGGACTCATACCAGGTCTGATCATTTGTAAAATCCAGAAAGGCCATTATCACCTTCATTGTTCTAGTCCAGGGGAGCAATTTTACTTTGAGTGTTCTACTGTGCATATGTTGAGGGCTAAAAGTACTGCCGGGGGCATTTATGGCTCCCCTTCTTTTTATTTTTTGAGCGCCATAAGAGGTGATGGCAATGACCCTCCTTAAATCATCAGGCCTGTATATCCAAGGCATTAGGGTTACATACCCTATTATACTTATTACACGAACAACACAGAACTTGTTTACCACTGTAACCAACCACTTCTCTGCTTCATTGGGACGTAGTCTGTGGATGTCCTTATTTATTCATTTATTAGTGTTTGCAGTCGTTTTCAGCATCTGTGGTTGTATCATAAGTACAAAATAAGAGAGTGGTGGCTGAGTGGATAAGGGCGCTGCTCTCACATGCCAGAGGTCCTGGGATAGATCCTTGGTCGGGGAAGTTCTCAAGGTGTCCGAACAACACTCTCTGTCAGCATCAATTGCAGGCTTGATGCAGTCACAGTGTACCATCCTATCAGGTGGGAACGTTAAATGGCGGTTCTTTGTAAGGAGAGTAACATACTCTGTGCAGGCTAAAAATCCCTTAGTGTTCAAGAAGAGCGAGGCCAAGAAGCTGCCACTACAAAGGTCATCCCACACACCTGCGCCATTGGGTCAAGGAGAGGATTAATATAAGTTGCATAACTTACCCGCCAATCCTTGTAAAACAAATAAGTTTAAAAAAAGTACAACGCAAGTATAAAGTCAAGTTTAGCCAATCGTTTATACCTGCCCATTATAGAGGATTTCCACACTAGGCACAATTTGATTACGGCCTATTTTACCTATAAAGTAGAACTTGTTCACCACAATAAAACAAAAACTGTCCCATTTTGCAAGGTTTCAACTGGGGAAGTCCTTCATATTCAGTTACAGGCAAAATTACTTTTGTCTGTATGAATTTGATCTGTTAAAATATTTATTGGAGAGTATCGGTAAGTACAGTACACCCCTGTTAATTGATAATCATTTTACAGTGAGAATTATTATATTAACAGGAGTATTCAATTAACAGGAATTTGGTCATTTACTTGTATTGTTTGCGTATACCGAATAGGGCCCATAAACGAAGGGATTTTGGTGACTATCAGGGTTCTTTCTTGAAATATTAATAGATTTTTATTCAATTAACACGCGTTTACTCTAAAACCTACATGCAATTAACAGGTCAAATTTGTACTGAAGGTAAATGAAGTTTTATTAAATTAAAAGGTTTAACTGGTAGAGTGCTAAATTATTTTTGGCCATGAAAATTGTTCACATGTCTTTGCCTTGTTACAATTTATAGGAGAGTGCCTATAGACACTCTCCTATAAATTGTAACAAGGCAAATCCTAACAGACTAAATAATATCACTTCAAAGAGAATATGAAGCACAGCCACCGAACTTGAAGCCTTTAAGCTGCAGTACCTGCACTTCAGAATAAAGCCCAAATATGGGCTTCCAGCACTCTACCAGTTGATCAATTAAGAGATAGCCAGTTAAGCAGGCTGCACTGTATATGAAGAAAATTGAGACTACCAACAGTTGTACTCTAGCACTCAACCATTTAAAGGACTTCATTTATGATTTTTTAGAGTTTCATATTCTTCACAGGATCTACTAAGCACAACATATTAACTGCATATGGTTTTTTATGTATTTAAATTTGAGATATTATTATTTATTTATTTATTGATGTTTAAGGTCACATACTTATGCACAATGGCTAATCGTGACCGTGACAGTTTTACGGGTGGAGGAAGCCAGAGTACCCGCAGAGAACCACCGAGCAACGACGAGCAGCTGTCAGCTCTCCAACATCGTAACTCTGAACTCTGCACCGCAGCACAGGCAGGGTTAGATTGGTTGAAGACATGCGCACCATCGATGTGCAGTATGCATCAGTACACAGCGTCATCGTGCCCCCATGTAGGCAATTGGGGTGAAGTGTCTTGCCCAAGGACACAACGCGGTTGTCGCAGGTGGGATTCGAACCGAGGACCTCTCGGCTTGCAGCCAGCACCTCTACCAACTGAGCCACCGTGCCCCCTTTAAATTTGAGATTTGACTTGTTAAATTTATTGGAAAGTACATACAAGTGAGTTCCGACCACTAACATTAACCTTCTATTCACCAAGTAGTCCATTTTCAACCAATACACCACACGCTGTCTGTCATTAATAGGACAATGCGGGCAGTGCAATATTTCACAATAGGAAGCTTGGTGAAGCAATGTTTTGCAGTCTGACTCCATTCCTTGTCAGTTCAGTATATCAAAACAAGGTTTTTCAACTTATAGGAACTAATTCTGAGCTATTAATATTTCAAAGGCACTAGTAACCTTGTAAAAGGTTGATGCAGCGAAAATTCAGTGCTCTCACATTCTGAATATAATAAATTAATTGCTTATACTGGAAGGCAAGAATATCTGTAACACAGAAGAAATCTGTATAATTTTCGAAAACGTCACAGTATTTTTTATTCCATTAACTCTTAACCTGCCAAGTAGTTTTCATTTAATCCAGTCATGACTGCATCAGAGCAGCCCTGATGGGATTTGATGGAAAAAATTGAAACTTTAATGCAAGAAATTATTGGTCAAGAAGTTGATTGAATTTTTTAGAGGAAAATTTGGTTAAAAGTACCAAATTTATAACTTGGGCACGAATATCCGTCAGAAGAAGCATACAAGGAGTTAAAGGCTGATTTCTGACTTTGACAAAAACTGTGGCATGAGAACAGGTGCCAATGAAGAAAAGACTGTAGTCAAATTACCTTGGCAGTGACTTCAAGTCAAGTCTTCGTTAACTCTAGTGGCAGCCAAGATCTGATGAAAAATAACTGCCAAGGTAAGCTAAGATTTGTCTAGAAATCACTGCTATGGTAGAGCAAAGAACCTTAAACCAAAAGGTTGACGGTTCAATCCTCACAGCAGTAACTGCATTGTGTCCATTGCCAAGACAATTAATCCTGATTGCCCATATAGGGGCATGCTGGTGCTGTGTTCCAAGGAGTACTGAATGTCGATGGCACACTTGCTTTCAACAGCTGATACCTCTGCTTGTGTCGGTTCAGTAAGTTGGAGAGTCTAACAGTTGCTCTCAGCTGCTAAGCAGATACTCTGACTTCCTGGCTGTTGGCAGGGTTCGTCTACTCGAACTTGGTTGAAATTCTATTACTACTTCTCCAGTATATTTCCAGAGTCCATTGAGAATTTCCCAGTACTGTATTCAAAATTCTTAACTATACAACTACTTCAACGTGTGATAACAAAGGCATATACAGTGGAGCCCACTTAATTGGATATCTTTTAACTGAATAACCCTGTTAATTGAATATAATCCCCCAACACAAAACCATTTACCATATGTACAGTACAAATTTGACCTGTTAATTGAATATAGGTTATAGAGTAAACTCCTGTTAATTGAATAAAAAATCTTGTAACCTGTCGAGAAATCACCCTGACTCTCCCTAGTTTTCCTTTGTTTATAGACCTATTTGGCCTCAGTACATCCAATACAGGCACTCAATCTATTATATCTTGTTTAACAGAGCTCAAGGAGCTCTGTCAAACAAGATATAATAGAATAAATGTTAAATTTATCTCCAGAATATAGGAAAGTGACTCAATTCCTGTTAATTGAAAAATCCTGTTAATTGAATAATTTTCATTGGCAAAGTGGCTATTCAATTAACAGGGTTCCACTGTACCATATTTCAGGAGATGCAGAAGTAATGAACAGGTCTTAAAAATTCACTGATGGCTAATACCAAGCATTATCTATGCTAAACAACTTCAATTTATCACACTGGCATGAGTTTGTTTGGGTCGGTAAATAAGTGTAGGTTTTGGGAAAACTACAATTCAAGTATATTTCCAGTATTTACCAACTCAAGAATATTTCTCAAGTATTTTTCCAGGACTGAAAAATGCCAAACCATTTTTTCAGTATTTTCCAGTATAGCATACAAACCGTGTTGAAGTGCTATTAAACCCCCCCCCCCCCCCCCCCCCCCCCAAAAAAAAAACAAAAAAAAAAAAAACAAATAAACTGATATGGTAGTAGTCTGTAGACTAAATATTATGGTTTGAAAGAAATTGGGGCAATTTTCAAACCTTTCCAGGGTTAAAAAACGGTTCACTCTATCCCGGATGAAACTGACCCTTTCAACCATGGCACCCTTGATGCGTTATCTTACACAATACCGTCTACAATGAACTGGGCGAATACATTTTGCATAAATTCATAGGGAGGTTCAGTCCAAAAAATTAGTCCACAGCTCTGTGGGATTGAATTATTACCGCTTCCCACACCTGATTAGTGATATATTTTTTACTGTGCCATTTTTTTGCCCACTCCCAAATTTTCTCTCCTGCAAAACTTTATGTGGACTGGGTAGGAAAGGGTTAAAAGGTCAAATTTGTAATACAAATGGTACATTTATTTATTGATTGGTGTTCATGGTCAATTTCAGCATCTTTGGTTTATATCATGACCACAACATACCATGAGGTATGAATTCAAGTTGAGCCAATCATTTATTTGTTTATTTAATGATATTTACAGTAACATATTTTGGCACAATGGATAATCGTCACTGCAACTGGATATGAAGTCAAGTCCAGCCAACTGTTGACCATGTTAAATGACAAGCACTGCTTCACTTCCTTGGGTTCCCATGGGGAACCCAATCATTTATACCTATGCTGCCCACTTTAGAGAACTTCCACTCTTGGCATTTATTACCTGATCCTATTTTACCTGTAAAGTGGAACTTGTTTACCAGAGTAAACAAGCACTGCTCCACTTCCTGTGGTTCCCACGGGAACTATGAATGGTACATAGCTTGGAATTTGACACTGATATACATTTAATGGGTTTACTCTATTAAACAATATTCAACTGAGGGAGACCCTTGGTGATGGGTTACTTTCTCTCGTAATTAGTGAACTTTATTTTTTTTTCAAAAAAACTATAACTGTTTACTGATTCAAGAAACATTGTCAGTGAAAAATCGCTTCACTGTTCAGAACTGTTTGATGTCATTGGCAATCAAATCATTCTCAGTAAACACTGGAAACACATGATCACAGATCCATCAAAAACAACATATGACCAAAGATATTAATTCTTCAAATAATTCAGCTTTGACAAAGCAATTTAGATTGAAATAATATAAGCTCTGTTTCTATAAAATTACATGAGGCCCAAGGGGCCAGAAGCATTCTCGTGACAAAACCCCAAAGATTTTTTTCTAAAGAGATTTTGAGATTTTTCAAAATAATCAGTTGCTCATTGTTTACAAAAGCGATGTTAATGGGTCTGGAAAAACATTTTTCTTAATGTTTCCCCAATTTAGTAATTAACCCTATTAGAATATGAGTTGGGGTGGGTGAGGTTTTTATGGTTGAAAGGTGATTGGTGGGGTCCCTCAAAATATCGCAAGGGGGTCAATTTCTACAAACTTATGAATGATCACTACTAAGATGTGATATGTCAAATGTGAAATTATTTAGACCTCACTACACTCATACAACACCTCAAACATGACACAAGGGGATCCATTTGCACAAAATTGTGAATTAACCTTACAAATATGTTGTATATCAAAAGTGAAAGAATTTAGAGAGCGGTTTGGTTTATGATGTTGTCCAATTATCTTTCGGATGCTCCTCACAAAAACTAATCAACATCCAATATGTCATTTATGCCTGTGATATGATAGTTATACAACTTACAATCTTGTGTTAAGAGTTGAAATGAAAAGGAAAACGTGCACCACAATGATTTTCACTGTTTTATTTACAAATGATGATTGTGAAAAATCGCATTACAAGTTTGTTGATCTTGCGATGTATACCATAACATTTCAAAAACATTGTGCTAATGTTATATAGGAATATCACCATAATAAGGCACAATTGCCACACAAATATGACAGTACAGTGGAGCCCATTTAATTGGTATTTCTTAACTGAATAACCCTGTTAATTGAATATAATTTGCCAACACAAAACCATTCACCATACCTCCAGTACAAATTTGACCTGTTAACTGAATATAAGTTATAGAGAAAACTCCTATTAATTGGATAAAAAATCTTGTAACCTGTCGAGAAATTACCCTGACACTCCTCCGTTTTCCTTTGTTTATAGACCTATTTTGGTCTCAAACATTTAATCTATTAAATCTTGTCTCATGGAGCTCTGTGAAACAAGACTTAATAGAATAAATTTTAAGTTTATCTCTAGAATACAGGAAAGTGACACAATCCCTGTTAATTGAGTACTCCTGTTATTTGAATAATTTTCTTTGGCAAAGTGCCTACTCAATTAACAGGGTTCCACTGTATAAACAAAAAGGAATATCACCTAATGGTACACTTTGCTTTTGACTATACTGTATATTCCCATACTAGTGATGTTGTACCTGGCAAAAAAAAAGGCACAACAGGCAAAATGGAGTTAACTTTATTGACTGCAGAGTTTGCAGTTTTTGTAATGGAACAATAATTGGATTTCTGTATTTTTGGTGAACAAAGTTATTTGACTGCATGTAATGCCTCACCATACAGTAATTCTCTTTATTGCATATTATGCTTGATTTGCTGCATGGTGTTCTTATTGGAGAAACATTTACTTTTGAAATTTTAGCCTGCTTTTATTACATAATGATCAGGCCTGGAAAGAATTCACAAATAAAAACTTTGGTTGGACGTATAAGTCATGAGGTACATATATTATCATTATCAGGCCCCCTCAAAGTAGATCTTCTGTTTCTTAGGCCACTTTTTGTAAAATTGCATGCAGGTGAGCATTTTTTTTATTTTATTTTGTATTTTTGTAATTATTTCTTTGCCATCAAAAGTTCATGTTCTTGGTTTGTTTTATGCCTTATAATATACAGAATAGCATAAGTGGTGGTCTAGTTCATCCCTTGAGTGCAAAAAGGACAATGCGGGAGGGCCTGAAAAACAGATTTTAAACTTTTTTAGGCCTCATTTATTGAAGTTTAACCCACAGAACACTGATGTTAAAAATAACGAAATTTCCAGCATCAAATGTTCCCCATTATATAATTAGGAACCCATCTGGTAAGTGATGGAAGCTCATATTTAGGGCTGTCATGATTTTTTTATTTGGGAATCGATTAATCGTTGCAAATAATCGATAATAATCAATTAATCTTACGTAGATGACCCCACTCTCCCTCTCTTTGAAGTCATTATAAATGAAGTTCAAGTCAGTTGACATACCTCAAGTAAACAACGAGGACGATCCTCTTTTAGGTACATTCAAAGCTTTGATGTTCTGAACTTTTGAACTGTCAGTGTAATAATGAAAACCAGTCGGCAGTTGAAAACTGACGGTTCAAAAGTTCAGAACATCAAAGATTTGGATGTACCTAAAAGACAAATGCTTCTAAAGGCTTCTTGGGGTTTAACATCAATGTTCTTGACCTTTTACCTTTAGAAACAATAGTTTGTTCCATCCAATTTTTTTTTTTAATTATTAAACAAAAGTTTAAAACGGGGTAAAATTTACCGATTCTTCAACAACAAAAAATACTAATCGATTTTGGCCTGACCGATTGGCAATCAATTAATCGAAACGGTCCTACTCATACTTAGGCTTTCTTCTTTAGTGTAGATAAACCTGAAGGCTTCATATTCTATGGATCATGGATGCATTTCATATTACCTTTGAAATCAATTTATTTACTCTTGTATAGTTGGCACTCTCCCATAAATTGTAACAATTAAGGAAAAAGATTTTGTCAACCAGAAATAATTTAGCTCTCTACCACTTGAGCAATTCAATCACTGGGCTCTGTCACACAAGACTGAATTGGTTAAATTCTATGTTGCATTGTGGAAAAAATTTGTTGCTTGAAATCAGCCATATTTCTGCATTGATCAGTGTGCTGAGTGTTAAGGGAAGGAAAGAGGAATCTATGATCAAGACTTGAGTACAACTGAAATACACGTGGAGTGGAGTTTCAATCCAAGCAGTAACCTTTAAATTCAAAGAAAACACCTAAGCACATGCCAAGCCTCACACACTGGACCTCCAAATATTTATTTATGGATTGGTGTTTTAGGTCATTTTCAGCATCTTTGGCCATATCATGATCGCTACGCAGGTATGATTTTGTCAATCATTTCTACCTGTGATATCCACTTTAGAGTACTTCCACCACAGGCATTGATTCCAGGTCCCATTTTAAAGCAGAACTTGTGTACTGCAGAAAATAAGCACTGCTCCACTTCCCGGAGTTCCCACAGGGAATATCTTTGAGGACTAGCATCCCAGGCATTGGTTTCACCATGCCATTATACCAGTCAAAGGGAACTTGTTTACTGCAGTAAAGAAGCAGTGCTCCTCTTCCCAAGGTTTCCATGGAGGCATAAGGTGCATGATTACATAAACTTTAAAGTGCTTTGGTTGAAATTTTCTTTATTATTTTTTTTACAGTTGATAATTTTTTTCAAGCGCTTGCAATTAACTATATTTTCCCAAATTTACAATGGGAGGCCACCAGACCCTGCTTATATGCTGGGAATACATCTTTGTAAGCTCCCCCCCTCCCCGTCCCAAACTCTCCATTATACAGGTCGGATGATGTCTTCCTCATTGGAATTAGCTCATTATTTACTTTATTTATTTATTGAGATTTAATGTTACTTTCAACAGCCTGGGTCACCTCAGTTTTACAGGTGTAGGAAGCCAGAGAACCCGAGAGAACCACCAAGTAGTGGTGAGCAACTGTCAGACTCCACAACGTACCAACTTCGCACAAGCAGGGTTAGCATTGGTTGAAGACAAGTGCACCATCAATGTCAGAATGTCACAGTGCTACCATGTCCCCATGTGGCAATCAGGATTAAGTGCCTTGCCCAAGGACAATGCAGTTACCCTCTGGCAGGAGATGAAATGTGGACCATTGGGTTTGAAGTCCAATGTCATAACCACCGAGCCACCACGGTCCCTGGAATTAGCTCATTAAAATGGTAACTCATCTAAAACCACGATCTACTTCATAATGATGAAACTTGATGTTCTTTGACTTGCTGATGAAATACTGTGGAGTAATACACTGTTGATTCTCAGCCTTTGCATAAAAATGGTTTAACTGGTAGAGTGCTGAAAGCCCATATCTGGTCTTTATTCTGAAGAGCAGGTACCACAGCTTGAAGGCTCATATTCAGTGCACATGCTTTGTATTATCTTTGAAGTGATATTATTTAGTCTGTAAGGGTTTGCCTTGTCTGAACCAGAGGACACCGTCAGACGGTGCATAATACGCCCGCACTTCCAGAAATTATAAAACGTTATTCATGTTCCAAATGGACTTTACTGTCATTTCTCCATTTTAGTTAATTATACTTATTCAAAAAGTCTGGAAAATGAAAAAAAAATCCACAAAACTCTAAAAATTCTAAGTTCAAGGGCAGAAACTCTACCAAAAATCAGCCCAGTAGAACGAAAATCAAACTTGATCTGTAAGTATCCATAACATAGCTGCAAAAAATTTTCTCAATACGTCCATCCATAACGGAAAAAAAGTCAGGAAAACAATTCCGGACAGATGGACAGACGGACGATCTTAAAAATGGGAGTTGTGGGATTAATGTTTTACGGAAAAATTGATCATTTTAATTCGTTGGGACAACAGTTAATACCTTTTTTTGGGGGGGGGGTAAAATGTTTTTGTTTTTTTTTAAGGGGGGGGGGGGGGGGGGGGTTAGACATGGTTACATCCCCCAGCATAATGCTTGATAGTAATAACTAAAGATAACCCCAACCCTCAACTGACCCTAACCCTTAATATAAACCAAAAAAATCGCTATTTAACTCATCAGTCTCATATCTTTTGTAATAAAGCTCATAATATATCAAATAAGCTCATAATATTTCGGTAAGCTCATAATGCCAGTTTGGAGTGGAGTGGAGTGGAGTGGAGCGGAGCGGAGTGGAGTGGAGTGGAGTGGGGAGTGGAGTGGAGTGGAGTGGAGTGGAGTGGAGTGGAGTGGAGCGGAGCGGAGCGGAGGGGAGGGGAGTGGAGGGGGTGGGGTGGAGTGGAGTGGAGTGGAGTGGAGGGGGGTGGGGTGGAGTGGAGTGGAGTGGAGTGGAGTGGAGTGGACAGGACAGGACAGGACAGGACAGGACAGGACAGGACAGGACAGACAGACAGACAGACAGACAGACAGACAGACAGACAGACAGACAGACAGACAGACAGACAGACAGACAGACAGACAGACAGACAGACAGACAGACAGACAGACGCCAATGCCATAATACAACCATTTTTTAAAAAAGGGTTTCCATTCAGGTACCTGAACAAAAATAAACATTTTTTCAGGTTTTCTTAATTTTTAATCTACACAGATCTGAAGAATTGTTAGCTTGTGTTCAGAAGCATCTATCAATACTTAATATCAAAGATGTCTAGGGTCTAGTATATAAGCTGTATATTAAAAATAAAAATCTGATTTTTTCCCCCAGTAATCACATTCATAATCATTATTTATTCAACATGAAGGGGTATAACTGTCAGATAAAGATGAAATATCTGGAATTTCAAACTTATCCATGATCTCCTTCAACATTAAACATATACCAAATATTATCATAGTGTTTTTTTGAGTAATCATATTCACAAGCAGTGATTAAGACCAATTTCTATGCAGGAAGACAAATTAATTCCGCAATATGTTGGTTTAAAGAAGGAACTTTTATATTGCAGAAAAGTCTTTCAGTAGTGTAAATAAAGAATTTAAATTGCGAAAACAATTAATGAAATTCAAGACTTTAAAAGGACATAAAATTTCTCGAGAATGATTGTTCCGTTGTTGTGAAGGTAACGTGAAACCAAATACATGCATATGCTCGAATGGTTGGGGAAAGTCTTCCCACATTTGGATTTTAAGATAGCATATTAGCCCAAGTGGATTTGTGCCAAGCAGTCTTGAACTAATATAATGTCAAATCCTATCTGAAGGGCATGGAAACAAGACTGTACCAATAAAACCCAGGTCCTGTCAGGCGTTTACCAAAAAATAAAGTTTTTCCAACAGCACTTCTATTCAAGCTATTAAAACCAAGTTATATTTATTCATTGGTGTTTAACCCTTTGAACCCTAGTGGTATCTTCCATATCAGTTCAATGGCAGCAACAGGAAGAGTCTATATTCTTTATTTGGAGGAAGACCAATTAATATTTTCAATGTGCAGCCTTGGAGCTGCACGTTGAAAATATTGATGGGTCTACACCACACCTTCATTCAAAAGTCAACCAACTTACTTAACCCTTTACCTAACATGAAAAGCAGACGACAGTTGCAAAAATAATTCTTGAATAACTAATTTTTTGTCTCAAAAACATAGGTTATGACCCCTCGTTGGAACGAGCTCGACGAGCTCGTTCCAACGAGGGGTCATAACCTATGTTTTTGAGACAAAAAATGAAAAAAATAATGAAAATTAATTGGCGATTTTTGAGAATAGCGCTGGCCGGTTTTGGCCGTTACGTTGGGTAAAGGGTTAATGAAATTTTGAAGTATCATGTTACTGGGCCAGAAAAGCTGCCTCTGGGGTTCAAAGGGTTAAGGTCAAATGCAGCATCTATGGCCACATGTGCCACAACACTGATATGAAGTCAAGTTTTACCAATTGTTTATACCTATGCTACCCACTGTAGAGGACTTCCATTCCAGGCATTGGCTACCAGGTCCTATTTTACCGGTAAAGTAGAACTTGTTACCCCAGTCAACAACCACTGGCCAATTTCCCTGGGTTCCAATAGATAGTTTCTCCCAATAAATGAGAGAAATATTATTGTCGGAAAGAACTCTCGAAGCCTTTTGCAAGTGTTATATAATAGGATTTCCAAATCAATAGTAAAGGCACACAACATTGGTCTCTCGTTAGAATAGAAAATGTTGTAGAAGCAGCTTGGCCAGTGTCAGTTATGTATGTTTTGGGCTTAATTTTAAAATACATCCACTGATAGGGCTGCAATGATACGTTTTCTGACGATACAATGCATATCACGATACGATCCTCACAATTCAATATGTATCACGATACACTCGTCAATCATTGAAAAGTTAGGACACAAGAAGCAAATCTGCAGTTCTGGACCACTGGATCACCCGGTGGTCCATAACTGCAGATTTGCTTCTTGAGTACTCACATTTCTACTGAGCTGGTGAGTAGTGGAAAAAGTCAAATATCCACCCACACAATGGCCAAATAACAAATCATCATACAGTTTTGGATCAAGCAGCTTCATTTCAATGAAATTAGATTTCTCAAACTTCTTAACAAAACAGCATAACACACTCTTCTGTTTCCTTGGAATTTGTGATTTGTTGGATCATAGTATATAAAGTTTCAAGAGCGAAGTCAATGGTTTGTGCAACTCAGTGCTGACAAATAATTGAGAGAAATGTAAATTCAGACTTCTACAATCCCGATTTCAAAGGAAAACTACATATAATGGATGTGAATAGTCAACAATGAGGTCATTTTTGAACTGTCATTAACAAAATATTCATGAAATTTGGGGTCCACGTGTATCGTGATACAGTGCAAGAAAATCGTGATACATATCATCAGAAAATGAATCGCGATGCATTCGTTTCATGATTAATCATTGCAGCCCTATACATTGAGTTATGTCTTTTAGTTTAAACACAGCCTTTTGTTGTGGAATTTTGCAATGCTATAAGACAACAATTTGAGATCCTTGTTAAAATATCAGCAACATGATTTGCCAGGAGGCCAAGTGACCGAACGATTTGTCATATTGAATTCACAAACAGTAAACCATACTGAAGTCATGTAACTTATATTGGTTTAACACCAGTAATTTATTTAGTCTCCTGACCTGTTTTTCCCATCAATTTCAAGAGTTATGGAATTCTTATGAGGCACCGGTTTTCCATAGTATTAACTCTTAACAGCCTGGAGATTTTTTATTCATTTTTGCTACACTTTGACAGCCTACGCTTTGTAAAGAGGCCGAAATAGGTTTACACACACAAGCACGCAGAATTCAGTGGCCATCAAAATAACTCTTCAATAGATCACAAGACTCTTTTATTCATTTTACTGGAATTGGCTCCAGAACCTGTGTGCAACTACGCCAAATTTGTATTTAAGGTATGGTTAATGGCTTGGTGTTCGGAATATGCGATTAACAGAGCTATTCGATTAAGAAATATCCAATTAAGTTGGTTTCAATTTGTCAAACTAAATTGCTTACATTAATAATGGTTTAATTATCATGACCCAACATCAGGAATACCAATAACTTTTGAAATTCAAATTTTTATGTCACAAAATAAGTACACGATTTGACAGTAAATTTGCCTAAATCAGATAAACAAGTAAAATTTCACATCCAAATCCCCCCCCCCACCCCTCCTCCCCCCCCCCCCCCCCCCCCCCCACCTATATACAGTGATCACAGAACTGCAGACGGCCAGTAAAATCTATTTCGGGGCTCCCATGGGGAGCAAAATCTTATTAACAGGTGAATATAGAGTAAACATTTACCTATTAGTTTTGTTGACTTTAGAGGATGGATAAATTGCTGTTATCAGTCATGTTCATCTTGACAGGGAATTAATAATTCCATCCCTACCTCATTAGAAGAACAGTTCTAAAAGGCCAAACCTATTAAGTTTCATAGAGATTTCTCACCAAACTACTGTGTGGTGTATTTTTACCAGTGTCTGTCAAAGTTAATTACTGGGACTTTATTTGGGCAGAATCCACTGATAAATATTGCAATAAGTACTCCTTAAAACTGTATCACAGCATATTCAGCATGTGACACAGATTTTCAACAAAAATATTCCACCCTGGTTATTGCTGTTGCATCAGACCTGTGTATTTTCCTTTAACATCACTGTTAGCAGAATCATTGCTGAAATTATTCAGAATAATAGTTCAACCCTTTACCCACCACAGACGGTTACAAAATTTTTTATTTTATTGCTATAATTATTGTTTTCTTATCATTTCTTATCATTTTTCAAAACATTTCAACAAAACCATATGATGTGACCCCTCAATGGAACGAGCTCAATGAGCTCATTCCAATGAGGGGGTCACATCATATGGTTTTGTTAAAAAATTTTGATTTTTTTTTTTCTTCAACTGCTTTATTTGTAAATAATGTAAGAGGTTGCACCCAATTTGTTAAGTAAGTGGTTAAAACATGCATATTGCTTCAAAGATATAGAGGATATCTAGTGTTTTTGAGTGGATTCTGAAAATTATCTCATGAATAAACGAGACAAATGTTTATTTTTCTCAAGCGCTTGCGCAAGTGAAAATAGCCATTTGTCTCAATAATGAGCGAGATAATTTTTGATATCCACTCAAAAACACTAGATTTTCTTTTTATTATATGCTTTTTACAAGAATCTGATCATTCCTATCGATAATTTCACTTGTTTCAACCTTGAATTGATGCATGAAAGTAAACAGCTGATGCGCATTGATATGCAGAAGTGATTTGATCGATACTCGGAACAGGTAACGTCTTGCAATCTGATTCAGCTGGTGGATTTCATGCATCAATTCAAGGTGAATATGTGTTAAATTATTGCTGGAAATGATCGGTATCCACACAAAAACACTAGATTTTCTTTTCACGATACGTTTTTAGAACAAATTGATGATTTCCAGTGATAATTTGACGCGTATTCACCTTGAGGTGATGCTTTCAAAGCCACCATTTTGATTAATACCGTAAAAGTGAAAATTTCTATATCTTCACAGTGGGGTATACAATTTCTATCTTTCTGCAGTTTTTTTGACAATCTATCATTTAGCGTATTATAAATGGTAATATTATTTTCAAACTGTATTTTATATAAGCAAATTATTTTAATATAAATCCCATTAGGCACTCTCTCGGAAAAGTGTAAGAAAATGTTTTTAACATCTGTTTTGCCTGTCTGCTGTGGTTCAACTTTGAACATGCAAAGCATTATCTGGAATTTCTCATACCATCCAGTCATGACTGCTCTACTGCAGTCATGACTTGATTTGATGTAAAATTCCATAATGTCGGGCATCAAGAATTTAATGATAGGAGGACTACTGCTATTCACATGTGTACACAACTCCTTTTAACATTCTTATTCCAGTCTTACCCCTGTTATTATGTATGATTATGCAATATCTTCACACCAATTTCAGTTCATTTGAGGTCACTGTCTCTATTTTCAAAGGAACTTCTTCTCATTAATTGAGTTTTTCCAATTTTATTCCACTTCACTGATTTTGCATTACAATATGACTTAGGCATTTCCGAGGGAATGTTTTTTCATTTTCCTGGTATGCAAAATACTAAAATATTATTTATGGATGTTTATGGTCACTTTCAGCATCTATGGCTATATCATACTCACAATAAAACAGAGTTTTTAATATTTATTATTGTTTATACACATGCTGCCCACAACACTGCCACTCCAGGCATTGTCTATTTTTAATTTGTAACGAAAGAACTATCATTTCACGAATACATGTAAGTATCTGATTTTTAAAAATGACACCTGTAACCACCATACTTGTTTGGAAATTTTACAAATACAAAACATGTTTGCCTTTTATTTTTAATTTTATGGTCAATAAATTTCCATGTCTGGCGATATCTGTGAGTTAATTAAGCTTAACTGATAATGTGATCAAAAGGCTTAACGATGACGAATCTGATGACAAAGCACACTCACTGAAAGACAATCAAGAAACTACATAAAAAATTCATTTAAAAGCAATTTTTTAATTTATTGTTTAACCCTTTACCCAACGCAGATGATATCAAAATTTATTATTTTAAATATCATTTTTTAAAATTTAAAAAAAAAAATCAACAAAACCATATCATGTGATCCCTCATTGGAACGAGCTCAATGAGCTCGTTCCAATGAGGGGTCACATGATATGGTTCAGTAGAAATATTTTGAAAGATTTAATTTTTTCAACTGCTCAATTTGCATATTACGTGGGCGGATGCGGGCGATTCGTTGGGTAAAGAGTTAAATTTGCATATAGATATATACAGGTGCGAAAATAAGCTTCTTTGTACTCAGAATATCACAAAAACAAAAAATGTTCATCTGAAAAAAGAACAGAGCTGTAAAAAAATACAGAGGTAATGCGGTAGGGTTTGATACTTCGCCGAACAACAGCTAAAGTGGGGAGTTGAGTTTTCAGAAAGCTTACAAGCTGTACACCAAAGAATTTAAACAAAAATTTATTATTTATTTATTGTTGTTTAAGGTCACATACTTCTGCATAATGGCTAATCATGACCACAACATGGAAAAAAAGTCAAGGTCAGTCAATCGTTTGTACCCCATGTTGCCTATTTTAGAGGACTCGCACCCCAAGCATTAGTGACTGGGTCCTATTTTACCAGTGAAACAGAGCTTGTTTACCACAGCAAACAAGCACTGCTCCACTTCCCGGGGTTCCCACGGGGGATTTAAACAAAAAACAAACAAGAAAAATGTTACTAAGGTAACACATGCCCCCCCCCCCCCACCCTTGTGACCTTCACCTTGCAGATGGAAACTATTATATGCGACACACCTTCTGACTATCCTTAACATTTGTAAAAAGGTTAACAATTGTAATATGATTCGTTTCTGAGTTATGGCTGAGACACGAATATTGATGATTTTCAGTGTGACTTTGAAATGTGACCTTGACCTTACAGACCTGGCTGCAGTGTGTGACACATTCACCCATTATCCTTTATAATTGAGCAAAGTTAGATGATTGTAGCCCTAATAGTTTTGGAGTTATGCTTGAGACACGATTTGTGACCCTGAACATATGAAGGTCAATTGTGATCTTCACCTTGCAGATGCGGCCGAAAGTATTATATACACGACACACCTTCTGACTGTCCTTAACATTTGTAAAAAGTTTATGTTGTACTATGATTCGTTTGAGTTATGGCTGAGACACCAATATTGACTGATTTTTAGTGTGACCTTGAAATGTGACCTTGACCTTGAAGGTACGAACCCGGCTATGGTGTGTGACACATCCTCCCATGGTCCTTTATAATTGTGTGAAGTTTGATGACTGTGGCCCTAACCATTTTCGAGTTATTGGCTTGGACACACACATGGACGCACAGACACATGGACACACGCACATTTCAATCACTATATGCCACCCGACTTAAGTTGTCGGGGGAGGGGGGGGGGGGCATAAAAAAACAGAGAATTCTGTGTGACCTGTACTGACCTTGTATATACTTGGTTAACTAGCATTCCTTTATGGGGGTCTGTCGGTGGCGATTGGTGTGCGTGGATCAGTATAGTTTCGCTAGGGGGTTGGTGCCGAAGGACACTCTAGTTAAGTCTATCGTTTATACTCATGTTGCTCATTGTAGAGGACTTCCACCCACAGCATTAGTGACTGTGTCCTATTTTGTGTCCTATTTTACCAGTAAAACTTCACTTCCTGTGGTTCTCAGTGTACAGGGGGTAAGGTAATTTGGCTCTGTTATCAGAGTCAAAACCTATGTTTTTGAGACAAAATATTAATATTCAATAATTTTTGTTGCAAGTGTCATCTGCTTTTCATGTTAGGTAAAGGGTTAATATACCCAAAGGATGATTTGTAGTTGTTTTTGTACATTATCTACTGGATTATGTTTTTAAAAAAAAAGTCTCACAAAAAAAAAATCTCTATTTTTCATGGAATCTCACTATTTGTGGAGGGAATCTCAACATTTTCTTCAAGTTGAGCTTACATGTCTGTTTTCAACAGTGTGAAATCACACAAAATTTAATCACCAAATTCAAATAAAACAAAGTATATCATAATTATCCAGAAAAATTAACAAATCAATAACGCCAAGGACATTTCCAGTAAGCATGTTTGGCATTTGACTGAGATGAAGTAATGTAGCAGTAATGCTTTCCAGGGGGAACACAGGGGAACACTATTCCCCTACTATTCTCTGAGGGAGAATGCCGTTCTCCCACAATTGTAAGACCCAAGATGGCTTGATCATCACAAATATTCAACAGAGTGAGAACTCAATCCTCTTGCTAAACGTACTTAACCCATTTTAAATGTGTGTGGCCCCGCACAGAAAACAATGAGGACTTTTTATTTTGTCGAGTTTGAGTACTAAGTATTAAAGATTTTCCAGAGATGGACCTGTGGATCCCCCTTTACTACTTCAAGAGGGGGGACACTCTCTCCCAATGATGCATCCCATGATGGCCATCGCTATGCACTGAGTGGCCATTTTGAATGGGTGCTCAATGTGCAGCGATGGTTGACATGAGCCATCCCCCAACTTATTAATTTCGGAAAGAATCACTGTAATGTAGGCGCCTGAAAAACTGGTTGCCCTATTTTGACACAAAAGTTAGCAACTTATTTATTTATTGGTGTTTAAGGTCATATATTTCTGCACCAGTGATAATCGTGACCACAACATGCACATAAAGTTAAATTTAGTTAATCGTTTATACCCATTTTGCCCATTTTAAAGGACTTCCACCCCCCAAATTGGTGACTGGGTCTTATTTTACCAGTAAAACAGAGTTTGTTTACCCCAGTAAACAAGCATTGCTTCACTTCCTGGGGTTCCCACAGGGGAGCTGGCAAATAAATGTCTACAAAAGTGATACAACATCACAGGCAAGTAGACTTGCGTTCTGACTTCTGAGGTTTTTTTTTTCTTCCTTGAACTTTAAAATACAGCTTCCCAACAAGCTCCTAGAGTGACATGAAGCTATGATTATAAGGGTTAAAAATATGCAGATTTTAAATGATCATTCTAAATTAATTAAGCAATAAACCATTAAATAGGTGAGGTAATGAAAAATACATATCCATGAGACATTCTCGGAATGCAGACAACATGACTGAAAATTGGTAAGAAACAGCTTTAAATTAATCATCTCAACATATTTCAAGAAAATATCTCAATTTAGTTAATTAAGAAACACAGTGTAAAACATGAACATTATATCAGTGACTGTAATCAAGCTTATTTGTGAATGTCTTTCTGTATCCTATATTTCGCAATATTTAACCCTTTGCACACTGGTGTCAAAATATCTATAATGAATCTATCAAATTAGACAGTGCTTCAGACAACAAATTTTGGAAATTGTTTTTTGGAATTTTTTTTTTTACTTGGGGGGCGGGGGGGGGGGGGGGGGGGGGGGGGGGGGGGGGAGAAGAGGGTGGTGGAGTTTTTTTATCAAATTTTTCCATTCAAATCACTGTTTTTGTTTTAACCCTTTACCCAATGAGACAATATCAAAATTTATTATTTTAAATATAATTTTTTAAAATTTTTCAAAAAATTTCAACAAAACCATATCATGTGACACCCTCATTGGAACGAGCTCAACGAGCTCGTTCCAATGAGGGGTCACATGATATGGTTTTGTTGAAATATTTTAAAAAATTTAATTTTTTCACCTGCTCAATTTGCATTTAACGCGGGCGGATGCGGGCGATTCGTTAGGTAAAGGGTTATTAGGGTTTAAGGGCACTTTCAACAGCCAGGTCACATTGTGATGGACAGTTTTCCATGACGAGGAAGTCGGAGTACCTTGAGAGAGCCATCAAGCTACAGCGAGTCAGACTCCTCCCCAACGTATCAACTCTGCACTAGCAGGGTTCGCATTGGGTGAATGTAAGTGAACCATCGACATGCAATATGCCTTGGTACACAAAGCCATGCCCCACGTGGGCAATTAGGATTAAGTGCCTTGAACAACACAGTTACAGCTGGTCAGATCGAACCATGGAAAATTCGGTTGAAGTCAATGCTCTAACAACTGACCTTCAATGCTCCCAATGGAAATTCATGTATTAATTTATTTATTTATTTATTTATTCAGGGTCATATCGAGTTGAACAATTTTAGATGGAGGAAGCAGAGTTCAGAGAGAACCACTGAGCAGCAGCAAATAACTGGTGTGGGTTTGTGGGTTACTTGGGAGCCAAGTCTCTGCTCCTCCAGGCCACAGTTTTTTTTGTGAAATAAACTGTAATAAAACTATTACTGATGACCTTTGTCAACATGTTTAAGGCAGGAATAACCCTTTGAGGCAGAAATTTTCCATCTATTGAACTCTTTCCCCACCAGTGATGCCATCATGCTTCATATTCCACGCTGTAGTATGAACAGGTGATAGAATTTACTGAAGTGAAATGGTGAGCAATAAAAAATTTCAAATCCCTTTCCCAATGGCAGGGGATTTGAAATTTAATATTGCTCACACCCCTTTATTTTCTGAAAAGACTTTCCTTTCCTTCACAAGATTACACAGTCGGATTTAACCATTCAAAACCTGCAGAAGGGAAAGAGTTAATTCCCTTTAATGTCCAACCATTTACACATCTGATGAGTATAGTTTGATTTATTTTGATTTATTTTGTGAACAGAATTTTTACTAACTTTAAAAATACTGGCTCACTTTTTGGCACTGGATCAGATAAACTGATTTCGATTGGTGAGAACTATTTGTGCATTGTTATAACATTCAATATTTTCTTTAGTTCAAAATCTGTTTTTGTCTACAAAAATTTATTTCCGTACAATGTGCCTACTTAAAGGCATTCTCAAGTTTGAGACAAAACAATTGTTATCAACAAACTGGTATCAATTGAAGTAGATGCCAAGTCAATGCGTTGAATGAAAAGTCTTCAAAGGGGCTTCCTGCAGCTATCAATGGGGTCTTGTCGAGAGATTTTGGCAATAAGACAATGATAATATCCAGGAATCTTAACACTTAGCAGCCTGGGGACAGGCCTGAAAATAAGCAATCTGACATTTGCAGAATGAGGTCACCAGAAGGGGAATTTGATGATGCTATCCCATACGGATTTTGGCAATAAGACAATGATAATATCCGGGAATCTTAACACTTAGCAGCCTGGAGACAGGGCTGAAAATAAGCAATCTGACATTTGCAGAACGAGGTCCCCAGAGGGTGAATGCTATCCCATAGTGGGCCAATTTATCCTCTGGGTACCTCTTTCTGTTTAGTTTTCAGACCCTGATTCCAATTGAGGTTCACAGAAGGTAAATTTAGTGATGCTACCCTGCTGTGCAGGGTAGCATCACTAAATTTACCCTCAGGGTACCTCATTTTGCAGATGACAGTCTGCTTATTTTCTGGCTTCCCTGGAGAGGAGTCCACTCACTGTTGATGATTTATAGCAGATGCTTTGATATCTATAATTCATCAATAATAAAACAGAAGGAGAGAAAGTTGTATAAACTGAAGAGCTATTTCTAGTCAAGTGTCTTCTGCCTGAAGACAGCCGACACTTGGCAAGAAACATTTACTTGATCTTACACTGTTGAGTACTGGAATCTCTTAACCCTTTACCCATAGTAATGGCCAAAACCAGACAGCGCTATTCGCAAAAATCAGTTTTTCAATTTTCATTATTTTTCATTTATTTCTCTCAAAAAACATAGCTTACAGCCCTTCACTGGAATGAGATCACTGAGCTCATTCCAATGAGGGGTCATAAGTTATGTTTTTGATGCAAAAAATGAAAACATTTAGTAATTAAAAAATTTTGTTTGGAAGTGTTGTCCATTTTTTCGTGTTAGGTAAAGGGTTATCGGGGTTCCATTCTGAAGAGCACATACTGCAACTTACTATTGTGATCCAAATAATAAGTGTAGGGTGGAATAATAGTACAGTGTGGAAAATTAGATGAAATGAAATAATAGTATGTGGTGGAATAGCAGGACAGGACGGATTGTTATTGCCTAATACTCAGGTTTTAAACTGACTTCAAAACATTTTGATATGCCACATCGTGAATAAACTCAAAATTTTAAAAAAAAATTCAACTTTGTACAGTTATGGCAAAATTTTAAGAATTTAGTTAAAAAAATAATGCATACTGATAATGGGCTAACAGTCCAAACTGGTGCAAATAAATAAAGATAGGGCCCAAATAAGAATCAGGTGGGGTGGAAAAAATCGCCTGAAATTAAAAATAGTACGCATACGATTATTTGGAACAAAAGTGTGAAGGCTTCATCTTCTGTCGATATGCTTCATATTATATTTGAAGTGAACTTATTTTATCTACTTTATACGTAAAAACAGTTAACGTTTTATCTTTTATCGTTATCGAAGCCTCGCCGTCAATAAAAAATCTTTTATCGTTACTGCAGTAAGAATAAAAGTCACGTGATATCGCAAGAATACAATGTTCACACCCATCTCATTTGCATGACGTACTATTTCATTCAACACTTTGAATAACTAATTATCGCTGCCGCGGATCGAAACAAATAAAACGGGGCGTATTTATCGAAATGTATTGAATAAAAAAGAAGGCCATTAATTAAACTTACTGAATTGTAAAAATAAAATTTGACGGAAAAGAGTAAAAATTAGTAACTTACACTTTTTTAAATGAGATTATTTCACCCTTCGAGACTTTAATTATCCTGACGTTCAAACGTCACTGGGAATTCAGTTTCTTCAACATTTTTCAAAATGTGACGTCAAACGTCGGAAAGTACAAATAACCAGATATTTTTCACATTAGTGATTATCTGGTTGAAGGCTAGATTATTTTTAGTGGTCTGCATTTGTTAATCAAAACTTGTTTTATTACGGGAGTGGGGGAGGTGGGGGTGTAGATAAAAGGGTTATATACACATGGTGTTTGTAAAAAATCTTTTATCGCGACTCGAGCGTTTTCGGGGGCTACATAGCTACTCGTCGCTGCGCGACTCGTAGCTATATATGCCCCCGAAAACGCTCTCGTCGCAATAAAAGATTTTTTACAAACACCATGTGTATATAACCCATATTTATCGGTGTGGATTTAACCCTTTGAACCCTAGCAGCAACTTTTCCGGCCAGGAAGATGATACATCATAACATCATTAAATAGGATGGCTGTTCAGTAAACATGTGGGGAAGACCAATCAATATTTCAAACGTACAGCCTCAGGGCTGTACGTTTGAAATATTGATTGGTCTTCCCCAAATAATGAGTATAGATTCTTCTAATTGCTGCCACTGAACTGGCATGGAAGATACCACTAGATGTCAAAGGGTTAACTTGTTACAATTTACGGGAGTGTGCCTGCTAGGTGTAAAATATATCTAAGTGTTTACAGAAAGTTTTTTTTCATTTAATATCTGTGTTCTGAAAATATCTCGGCAAAGCTGGCCAATGCTAAAACACAGAGTGAGTTCAAGTTGTCTGTGCATGCAACTGGAAATCCAATCAGATATCATTAAGTGTCAAGTTGTGAAATATCCAAATCCAATTTTCAGTTATTGATCTGTGACCGATTAGATAAATTGGACTATTTTTACCAAGTCAACGTCACTGTATGCCCACTCAACTAAAGTAATCTGTTTACTGGGAATGGTTGATCAAACAAATTTGACATTTTCACTTCCTTACTCATAAATAATATTCATACTGGGTTTTTTTTGGTAAAAATTGGGAAAGAATACAGTACTGTGTTCACAAATTTTGACAAAACTGGATAGAAAATTTTGACCGGATCATGACTTGGTTGCGATCCAGACTCCAGAAGAGTTGAGCGGTATACTGTAAATATCATTCGGTATCGTGATATCATCAGTTGGCACAGTATCAGTCCTGAGGAACTCATCTCGTGGTGGCGCTTCAGGTCTGTAAACAAACTGAACAGCAAAATAGCTGACTGAAGTTAACACATGTTATGGTGTACACTAATGCGATCTTATTATATATCAACCTTTTTCTTTTTAAAATTGTTAATAAACCTGGTTACCATGTTCAGCAAACCCAAAGTAAATCAAGTGACGGAGGCTGTCACTGAAAAAACTTTTTAAAAATGGCCAAATGCGAGTGATTTCAGCAGCTATGAGGTCGAAGTGGATGGAAAGCTGACCAATTTACAGTGCCTAACATGTAGCCAAAAATGGAAGAAAATAAAAGGGAAGCAAAGCGGCATAATATCCGAGGCGTGTCTTTGACAAGTGTGAAACAGTACATAGATGGTGTAAATTACATCCAAAAAGCTAATGTTGAAAGTAAACCAATATGTAAGTTTCCAAAACTTGTCGATCTCCAACAGAGGCTTAAAGTTTTGAAAGGAAATTCAAACAAACGAGCATGCAAAGAAATGATTCAGTGCATTTCCCAAATTATGAAAGATGACCTAAAAGATCTTAAAAATTCCCACTTTATAATTCATATCAGCTATGAGAGATGGTTCTGAAACTCAGAAAAGTCAGGAAGAAAAAGAATTATTTTATTGCTACTTAGTGCATAAAGGCACCCTTCTCTGTTTTCTTGTTGCATGTAAGCATATCCGGGACTATGGAGGTTCAGATGCTCCTGCATTAAACAAAGCTTTTGTTGATTCTTTCAAAGAGTTTGGAATTGATATTTTAGGGGAGTCAAAACATGTGCAGATGGCACATCAGTGAACATGGGTCATTTTAGTGGTGCAATTGCTACATTGAAAAACGACATACCACATGTTTCAAGTATCCATTGTTCTCTTCATAAACTTGAACTCTCGATAAAAGATGCATTCAAAACTAGCAAGAACTTTGAAACTTTGGACCAAATGATGAAATCATTGTTTTATTTTTTTTTCTGAACAGTGGGAAATGCTGGGGGGTAATGTTACTTTTGTCAGAATGAATGAATGTGTCAATTAGACGGTTTACTAAATCTCATGGTACACGGTTTCAAACCCACAAGCAAAAAAGCATAAATGCATTTTTGTACAACTACTGTGTCCTGTTGCTCTTTTTTAAAAATGTGCTTGTGTGTTGTGGTCTGGTAACTCCAGCAATGAAACAAAAAATTATTGGTTACAGAAAATGAAAGTGTCAATGACACTGTAGCTCAACTTGTCAAGACAAAGACATGTACATGTATAGTATGTGACACAGCAATGACAAACATCTAGGTAAAGACCTGATAACCAAGGTACATATAAAGTATTGCAATGGTCTGTACATAAATACTGATTATTGCCTGTAACAAATGTATAGGTAAAGTATTGTAAAGGTGGGTGACAGTCAGATGCTGAACTAGAAAAAAATCTTTGAGTCCCAGGGTGGGTCTGACTGAACCCCAAAATATTTGTTCTCATAGCACAGTGATAACAAAGGCACCCCAAAATACACTCGTTCCTGTACCAAGGTGAAAACAAAAGTACCCAAGAAGTTTTGTGAAGATCAGTTCATAAATACGAGCTGTATAGAACTTGTGACAAAAAACTGATTGGACCTAATTTCGGTACAAAATGGCCACTGGCAGCCATCTTGAATTTTGGACCGTACCCAGAAACACTCATTCTCATCCCAAGGTGATAACAAAGGTACCCAAGAAGTTTTGTGAAGATCAGTTCATAAATACAGCCTCTACCCTGCGCCGTATTGACATGTGTGCTTACATTGTGTAAGTAGCACTGAATAAATCAAAGTTCATCTAATTTGCATAATTTCTGCACGAAAAAAAACCCCTTACAATATGTGATGTATTCCATGTTACTAAACATTCATACAAAAATTTATTCAAATCAGAACTTTCATACAGAAGTTTTGTACAAAAGACTGATTGCACTAATTTTGGTACAAAATGGCTGCTGGTGACCATCTTGAATTTCGGACTACACCCAAAAACACTCGCTCTCATCCCACGGTGATAACAAAGGTACCCAAGAAGTTTCGTAAAGATTGGTTCATAAATATGGCCTCTAGTCTGAGCTGTATAGAAGTTGTGTACAAAAAACGGATTAAACCTAATTTCTTTACAAAATGGCCACTGGCAGCCATCTTGAATTTTAGACTGCACCCAGAAACACTCATTCTCATCCCAAGGTGATAACAAAGGTACCCAAGACATTTCGTGAAGATCAGTTCATAAATACAGACTCTAGTCTGAGCCGTATTGACATGTGTACTTACTGTGTGTAAGTCGCACTGAAAAAATCAAAGTTCATCTAATTTGCATAATTTCTGCATGAGAAAAAAACCCGTATTATATGTGATGTATCCCATGGTACTAAACATTCACACAAAAAATTATTCAAATCAGCGCTTTCATATGGAAGTTCTGTGCAAAAATCTGATTGCACCTAATTTTGTACAAAATGGCTGCCATCGGCCATCTTGAATTTCGGACCGGACCCAAAAACACTCGTTCTCGTCCCACGGTGATACCAAAGGTACCCAAGAAGTTTCGTAAAGATCGGTTCATAAATACGGCCTCTAGCCCGAGCCGTATTGGCATTTGCACTTACAGTGCTGAAAGTAACCCCAAAAAACATCAAAATTAGTCTAATTTGCACAATTTACGCACGAGAAAAAAACCCATATTATATGTGATGTATCCCAAGGTACTAAACATTCATACAAAAAATTATTCAAATCACAGCTTTCATATGGAAGTTCTGTACAAAAAACAGATTTCTGCATTGTCGGTTCAAAATGGTGGCTGGCAGCCATCTTGAATTTCGGACCGCACCCCAAAACACTCGTTCTCGTCCCACGGTCATAACAAAGGTACCCAAGAAGTTTCGTAAAGATCGGTTCATAAATGCGGCCTCTAGCCCGAGCAGTATCCAATTGTTGATGTATGCACAGACGGACAGATGGACGACAGGCCATGACAAAAGCTCAAATTTGGCTTCGCCAAAGTTGAGCTAAAAATGATGAGTTACCATTTGTTGGAGCACTTGCATTATACAAGGAAGTTGCTTTGAGGCTTTAGATGAACATTTCGAACATTCGATACCCGAGATACAGGCTGAACAGACAAAATTTGGCTCGGACAGACACAATTTCTAAGTGAACAAGTAAAAAAAAAAAAAAAAATAATGATCTGACAACACCGAAAATCATTCTAGTCTTGGGAAATGTTACAATTTAATTACATAGCAAGTTCCATAATAATTTACTCAAGTTATGAAAGTTACGAATATTCTCGCACGCACGGATGCATGTAATCCAGTATACCCCCCCCCCCCTCCATTTTCTTCGAAAATGGGAGTAAAATTAGTATGAAATTAGTACCTGTCTTATCACTGTACCAAGCTCTCTTGGCAGTTTCACATGTGAGCCAAATGAAAATGATGACACCGTGAAAAATGCATCTCACTGCAACTGACTTGCCATCAACCCTGACATTAAGGGACTCAACAAACTGAATAAAAAGCAGAAGAAAACTCTTGAATCGAAACTCGCAAAATCTGTTTCAGAAACACATGAGTTTAAACTGATGAATGTTATTGAAGATAAAAAGGTTGTCAGTTCTATTCAACAGAACTTGGTGCAACATATCAAGATATCAATAGAAAATAGGTTCAAACCTCTACGAGTCACTTGTGATGTTATTAGGGCTACGGTAATTATCGAGCACACAAGGTGGGATGTAACCAATAAAACATGTGGATATTCTGACATCGACACATTAGCCTTTCATTTTTCAGATAGCCTGTCACCTCATAAGTTTGACGCTTTACTTTTCATCAAGTTGAACATTGCACAATTTCAGAAAATCAATCCAGAATATGAGAAAGAATTAATTGTGAAGTCTATAAAATTTTACATGAGTAAGGACTGTGCTAAATGGAGATGGGGGCACAAGGGGGCTGCAGGAGATAAGTTTGAATCTTTATTGTTTATGTCAAAACTAACTGCAGTAGATGCAGCAAATGCATTAGCTGATATTGGTATGGATGTCACTCATTCTGATTCAGATTCAGATTCTGATTCTATCTTTGAACATGAAATGGAATCAGAATCTGAATCAGAATGTGACTTAGATTTCACAGATTCAGTTTCTTGTCATGAAACAGAAACTGAATGAGGAAATTTGCATGGACTCTGTTTAGAGCATCTGAATCATTAATTTATAACACACAGTTTACCCATGATAGAGATTTGTTCAATTGTGGGGTGCCGCAGACACAGGGAAAAGTTGAGCACTGTTTCAGCTTAATGTGTAGAACTCAAACTGACCAATAAGGCTGTCAGTCGCTGTCTGAAAATGACTCTTGTTCAATGCGGAATTGCTTTACTTTTGAGAAACAGAATGTGGAAATTTGCATGGATTCTGTTTGCAGTAACCAAAAGCATGTCTAAAGAGATATTATTTTTATGGCACACTGTTAACATGTTGAATGGTTTCCATTCAACATTAAAACAATGCACAGCTGAAATGGGTTACTTTAATTCAAAGGGTTACCTTAAAAAAATTAGGGTAAATCATAAATAGATTGCCTTAATTTTCAATTTGAGCAGGCCTGTAGGCAGTATTCCAAAAATGTCAATCAATACTGGCATTGGTGTTTTTATGTTGTTGACACCAAAAAAAAAAAAAAGGTATGTGAGGACAATGAATCTGAGGGGCCATTTCCATTTTATTTTCAGAAATCCTGAGTAAGACCCACTGGTGTTAAAATGTCATGATCGAATTGGGACCTGATCACGAAAGAGTATTGTATTTGACAAAACTGACTTAAGGCCCCATAAAGTAGATCTGTTTCTCAGGCCATTTTTTGTAAAATTGCATGTGGGCAGGCTTTTTTTTATTTTATTTTTAATTTTTGTAATTATTTCTTTGCTATCAAAAGTTCATATCTTTGGTTTGTTTTAAGTTTTAGGCCTCATAATCTACAGAATAATTTGGGTGGTGGTGTATTTTGTCCCTTAAGTGCAAGAAGGCTTTGCAATGCTTTAACATTGCACAACCTTGTTGCAATTGGGGATAAATTTATCAATTTTATTAACATGGGTAAAATATCAGACATAAACCATTTAATTTTTATTAGAGAGCATGCGGCACTCAAATGGCCATGTGGGAGGGTGTGAGAAACAGATTTTTAAATTTTTTAGGCCTAATACTTTTCTGCTGGGAGTTTTTGTAACTTTTTTTTTCAGTTATTAATTTCCCTCAAGCCTATATGCTAGGTTTGTTTAATATTTTGAAGCCTCATAATCTTTAGAATGGGATGAGAAAAATAAACAAGACATGGATATAGCTCATACAATTTTATTATTTGGGGGATGTTATCTGATATGAACCAGTTAACTGGCTGAATACTAAAAGTGGACTCTCCTGAAATGTTCTGGTACTATACTTAATGATGAGAACCACAGACCCCCTCTAATGGAAGATGCACTCTCTTCGACCCACTGTTTTGCACTTAGCAGTACATCTGTGACATACCATGTTAAAAATGTTCACCTCCCTGAGACTGATATCTTAGTTTCAGCTGTGTATGTGTAGAGCTGGGCAGACTTAAATAATGGGTGTAATTGGTTCAGAGAACCTCAATGTAAGATCAGGGAGTTGGAGGAAATTTTTAATAAAAGCAACTATTACTAAAGCGCCTCACATTGCCAGACTCAGCCGAGAAATATCCAATACTATAAATGCTTAAGGCAATTTTTTGCTGTTAATATTTTCTAATGAGTCGCTGAGTGAGAAAACAGGAAATTGATGCAAAGATCAGACTTCTCAAAGATCAATGGTTGACCCGTCAATTAGCTGAGCTTTCTTATTTCATAATCTGAAGAACAAAATCACATTTTCCAAAGTTCAGGAAAACTGAAAATGATAAGGATCTGTGATCACATTTCCACATATAATGTGACTTATAGGGGAGACAATTCCTGATAACCAGCATCACAAAACAGCAATAAATGAAAGTGTCAATGACACTGTAGCTTAACTTGACTGTGTGTTGTGTTTGAAGAAAAGGATAATATTCAATGTTTATGAAAGGATTATGACAAGAATTGTGATAATTCAGAATATGTTAACTTCTGTTCCCTGTATGCTATGTTTTCAATAAAAAATAATTTAAAGTGTACACTGTACTAAAGAACTGAGGGGTGGGTTAATGTGGCCCTCACAGTTAATGTATGTCAACCAAATTTACAAATTACAGTGAAATTATTCCAAAACGAGTCATCCCATCAAGTTACAATGAAATCCCTTCATAAGTACGTCCTGTAGACTGTGCTAAAGGTTTTTGGGCCCTATCAAGTTGCAACGAAATTACTTTATAAATACAGCTTGTAGACTGTGCTAAAGGTTTTCGGGCTTTGGGCCTGTGTAGCCATCACGGTTAAACGATCGCAACAAAAAGGGGATGTCCTCATCTAGACATTATACTGAGTCATCCTATCAAGTTACAATGAAATCCCTTGATAAATACGACCGTTAATCTGTGCTAAAGGTTGTTGGGTTTTGGGCTTGGGCAGCCATCACAGTTGAATGATCGCGATCAAAAGGGGACGTTCTCATCTAGACATTATCTGGAGTCATCCGACCAAGTTACAATGAAATCCCTTCATAAATACGACTTGTAGACTGTGCTAAAGGTTTTCGGGCTTCGGGCCCCTGTAGCTGTCACAGTTGACGGATCATGGCCAAAAGGGGAGGTTCTCATCTGAACATCATACGGGGTCATCCTACCAAGGTACATTTAAATCCATACATATTAAACATGACTCGTAGACTGTGCTAAAAGTTTTTGGGTTTCGGGCTTGGGCAGCTATCATGGTTGACAGATCATGACCAAAAGGGGACGTTCTCATCTAGACATTATACAGAGTCAGCATATCAAGTTACACTGAAATCCCTTCATAAATATGATCTGTAGGCTGTGCTAAAGGTTTTTGGGCTTTGGGCTCTGGCAGCCATCATGGTTGTCTGATCACGACCAAAAGGGGACATTCTCATCTAGACATGACCTCAAACCTGCATAAGAAATTTTGTGATGATAGGATAAAACAGACTCACGCACTAACAGACTTCTGCACATGTGAAGGCAATAGCGTATCTTCATTTTGTCAAGTTAAGCTAAAAATGTAGGAGATTCGATTCAAGGACTGATTTGATATGAAATCTTTGTCTGATCTGATTAGAGCAAAAAAATCACAATTCACTGGGCAAACACATCAAATGACTCATACCCTGAATTCAATGTAGGCAAATAATGGTTTTCTTTTGTAAAGAAAACTTGCAAATTTTTAAAAAATCATGACATTTAGTTTTCAGTGACATGAGTGGTTCTGTGTTTAATAAAACAGGGAAAATGATTTACAAAATCATTCATTTATTTATTTATTTATTTATAATTGCATAATGCAATATCAGCAGATAAGGTTATATCATGGTGACTATAAAATCAATAATTCGCAGTGATAAATGAATACATAAAAAGCTGCTGCTTCTTGAAAAATAGTAATGACTTGAGCTATGCTGGTGATACTGAGCTAAACTGTAAACAGAAAACTCCAAAATTTGCAATTTTTCTTCTCTCTCACAGGACTTAATGTGTCTGTTTGTTAGGAAAGCACTGTCTAACTTATTTAATTTACTACATGACATCCATCCTCCTGTGTATTTTGATAGAACTGCACATAGCACTTCCTCTGTAAATACAATTTGTTTTGCAATTTTGTAAATTTACTCATACTACAGTTTTCTTATTTATTTTTTACATCTCATCAATGAAGTTGATTGGAACCATTCACTCTTTATTTTAAGTGGATTAATTAATAATAACAAGTCTCCTCTTTGTCTCCAGCATGTTTTAAAGAGTTAGTATACATTCCTGACTTGCTTAAAAGTAATGAACCATCTGAAAGCAAGATACATACAGGTTTGTCAGCCTGTTTTTTTGTTTGTTTCACAACGACCGGCCTTTAGATTACCCCAATTTCATACCGTTTACAGGTGTGCCCAAATTAGAGAAGGTGTGAAGACATCAAGAAAAATATATAAATTCTCTGTGCCTCTTCTACATTTGAGGATAAATTCCATCATCATATGACACTAGAAATACAAAGAAAGGCATGGAAATAATACATAACAGGATAAAGCTGTTATTTCTGGTTTTAATGTGCGCATATTAGGGCAAAATGGTGTGCCCAAAATAGAATTTAAAGGTCTGTACAGACTACACTGAGAGCATGGTGGCTCATTGGTTAGCACACTGACCTTGAGATTGAAAGATTAATGATTCGATCCTGACTGCATCATATGCATTGCGTCTATGTTCAAGACACTTCATTCTGATTGCCTGTGTAGAACATTGGTGCTGGTTACTAAGGCATAGGGAACGATGACAGTATGCTTAATTGCCTTCAACCGCTGCTAACCCTGATCGAACCAGGTTATAAGTTGGAGAGTCTGACAGTTACTCTCCATTGCTTGGTGGTTCTTTCCAGGTAATCTGGTTTTTTTCACCCTACAAAACTTTCTATGATATGACCCTGGTTGTTGAAAGTGTATGCCGGTTTTACCACTCAATGAAGTACAGATTTTTCTGAAAATGAAACAAGCAATTATGTAAATATGTTTTTCAAGGACTTTCCATGACCTTTTCCTGGAAAGGCCGATTTTCTAACACTTTCAAGGATCTAGTATTGATTTTTAAACTTTTTAAGAACTTTTCAGGACCCATGCAAACTCTGTTACTTTCTTGGCCAATGTAAACGTGACAACCTAACAAGTAAATCTGTAGTTAATGGACACTTGGTACACAGAGTACCAAATTAGCCTGTGTGTTTATGTGCTTATTGGAGTTTAACTCATTGCATGCTGCTGGCAGATATTCCTGCCAAGGACAGGATTTCTCTCGCCACTGAAATAGGTATAATTTGGGTATATTTAGTCCAATTTTCTCCCTGTAAACTGAATGGGTCTTTTACCAATGATTTCTTGAGTTAAATTTAAATGAAATTTTCATCAAATCTGGTCATTGTTGCTTTTTATATAATGCACACAATATCAAAATTTATTTGAATTTTTTTTTTCACATCTTTCAAAAAATTTCAACAAAACCATACCTTGTGACCCTTCATTGGAACAATTTTGTCAAGCTCGTTCCAATGAGGGGTCACATGATATGGTTTTGGTGAAATTTTTGAAAATTTCTTTCTTTTCATCTGTTCAATTTATGCAGTGAATGTGGCAAATTCATTAGGTAAACACTTTCAACAGCTTGACAGACAGTTTTAAGGGTGAAGGAAGCCAAGGTACCCAGAGAGAACCACAAAGCAGCAGCAAGCAACAGCCTGTGTGTACATTAAGTGGTAGGATGTATTTATTCATTAACTGTTGTTTAAGATCACTTTGAGCATATATGGCTATATCATGACCACAGCATAGGTATAAAGTCAAGTTTAACCAATCTTTTATGCCAATGCTGCTCACTTCAGAGGAGTTTCACCCCAGACATTGGTTACCAGGTACTATTTTACCAGAAAACAGAACTTGTTTACTGCTTCCCTTCACGGGGTTCCAACAGGGACGTTGCAGGTTGACTGCATAAACATTCTATTGAACATGTTTATTATATTGTGTTTATTTATTTAATTATTGGGGTTTTAACAACACTTTTGACAACCAGGGTCACCTTGTGTCAAACAGTTTTACAGGTGGAGAAAGCTGGAGTACCCGGAGAGAACAACTGAGCATTGGCGGACAACTGTCGGACTCCCCAAAATACTAACTCTGCACAAGCAGAGTTAGCAATGACTGAAGGCAAGAGCACCATCGACATACAGTACATCTTTATATGCAGTGCCACTGTGTCCCCACATGAACAATAGAGATTGAGTGCCTTGCCCAAGACCATAATGCAGTTGCCTTTGGTCAGGATCAAACCATCAAACATTTCAGTTTGAAGTTTCATGTTCTAACCACTGAGCCACCAAACTCCTTTACGAAGTTGTAGGATGATTGTATAAACAATCTCATCATGTTCAATGACATCACAAACTCCTCCCACCAATACTCTGTAAGGCCTCTTCCAGAAATTACAGGGCATGCAAGAGGTTGGAGCTTGATTATTAATGATAGAACTCAAGAAATAAGTCTATTAATTGGAAGCATGCCAGGTCAATGTATTTACTGTTGTTTAATGCGACATCAGCAACCAAGGCTATTTTTTGGAAAAGAGGTCAGTATGCTTCGTAAAATAAAAATTCTTTATAATCTGTAAATAATTATGCTGTAATGAGTACTTATTTTTTATTGGGGTTTAATGATACTTTTGACAGCCAGGGTCACCTCATGTCGGACAGTTTTATAGGTAGAGAAAGCCACAGTACCCAGAGAACCACTGAGCAGCAGTGAGTAACTGTCAGACTCTCCAACATATTAAATCTGCACAAGCAAAGTTAGCATTGGTTGAAGACAAGTGTACCCAACATGCAGTATGCCTTAGTACAGAGCACAACCGTGCTCAGACGGGGAATATCAGGATTAAGTGCCTTGTCCAAGGACAATGAGGAATTAATAAGTAGTGAGAACAGCAATGATAGGTGGAGTGCCAGACTAATTTTTATTCTTAGAATAGGTTCATATAGATTTGGCATGTAACAATTTATTGGAGAGGGCCTCAAGGCACTCTCTGATAAATTGTGACAAAACAAATCATTCCGAACAGAAAATTTTTACTTCTTAGAGAAAATGAAGCATATCAAACAAAAAAGTTTTACTTCTAAGAAAAAATATGAAGCACATCCATGGAATACGAAGCCTTTTAATCTATTTATTTACATTCAATGGTCACTTTTAGCATCTATGGCTATATCATGACAACATAGGTATGCAGTCATGTTTAGCCAATCGTTTAATGACGTTTATACCTATGCTACCCACTTTAAGAGGACTTTCACTGCAGAAGTTTATTCCTAGTCGTATTTTACCAGTAAACTAGAAGTTGATTACCACAGCAATCAAACACTGTCCCACTTCTCAGGAGCATCCATGGGGACTACTATAAGTTATGAGAGGAAATATATAATTTGTCTGGAAATATAGAACTTGTCTGGAAATATATAATTAGTCTGGATAACTTATCACATGTCACAACGTCATCATTGGTATAGGCTAGTCCTCCTGAAGTCCTGCATGCACATTCCTTCGGGAGTTATGCTGCAATATAAGCAACAACAAACAAATTTACTATGAAAATCCCAAGGCTGAAATTCCATAAAAGATTCAAATCAAGATACATGAATTATGGACCAAAACCCCAAATAAAGGTTGTGGTGTATAAACATGAAAAAATATATGCCTTTGACTCGCACATTTGAAGGCAGGCTTGGATGGTTCCTGAAAGTCGGCTGCCACTTTAGTACAAGAACTGATAATAAAATAATATTTGAGAACAACTCATGGCCATGTGTGCTTCAGATAACCAAGAACAAAGCTTGGAATTCAAAACACTTCAAGATGCAGCAACAGGGCATCATGCAGGAAAATGTCAACACCATAAAATAAGATGTATCAGATTAAATGCTCAGGTTATCTCCAGAATACATTGTGACCAAAACCATGTTAACTGAATGTTAAATGAATACTTTTCACAGGTGGCGTGGCCACTCAGTTAACCCTTATTTCCTCAGATTAATTTTAAAGTATTTATGGCCTTTTTCTGCTTACATAGTTACTGATGACTTGGCAGTGGTTCTACATCACTGCTGGCTGCCTATACAGGCAGCCAGCAGTGATGTAGAACCACTGCCAGGGAAAATTCAGTCTACACACAAGAGTAATAAAAAAGATTACACAAGGGAGCACCTGCTTCAATGCAATATAAAAGTGGCGGTTTGGGGCTATATGGGGGCTTAAGGGTTAACAGGGTTCCATTGTATTGGATAAAAGATTAAGGACATTCTTGCAATTACAAATATTACATATATTACAAAACCCAGTAACAGAAGAAATTGAATGTGAATTGTTGCTTGAGATGTGTACTTGACAAACTACAGCACGGCTGCCATGGACTGGTCAATTTCCACAGATGCAATAGCATTAAGATTTTAAACAATAATTATAGGATTAATCATCAAAATATTGTTCCTGGTGCTTCATTAACTGAAATTTTGCTGCTGATGATTTTTATTACCTGCTAAATGCATATACGTGGACATCACTGCCCAAGGGTGGATTGTGACCAGTCCACGGCGACTGTACTCTACTGCATCCAAGACCTGTGGGTTTTGGCCAGTATGTAAATTGCATAATAAGTTTTTTCATTTTATTTTTTCTGGTAGACAGATCTTATGGACTACTCAAGTAACAAATTTATGGCTGAATTGCAGTAATAAAATTGTCCAGCAAAAACAAGCTCACCATAGTGATATTGAATTCTATTTTCTGAAAGAAAATGTCAATATTAATTGACAGACTTCTTTATTAATCTTTCTACTGAAATATTATCTTCCAAAGACGAGAGTCTGTTGCTTCCAAATAGTCTAGTACATAAATACTCTATCAGAGCAATTTTAATGAACTAAGTATATTTTTTAACTCCTAGTGCACTGGTGCTGTGGAACACTGTTAATCGAATTGCCGCTACGCAATTGAAAATTATTCAATTAACAGGAACATTCATTCAATTAATGGGGAAATGCTCACTTTCCTGCTTTTGGCTACACACTTTAAAACTATAAAGTGCTTACTTTCCTGTTGTCTAGAGACACACTGAGCATTTATTCTATTATATCTTGTTTGGCAGGGGAATTGGGAGATTATCAGGGAATTTTGTGACATGTCACAAGATTTTGTTAACAGGAGTTTACTCTATCACCAATATGCAATTAACAGGCCAAATTTGTACTGAAGTGTGGTATATAGTGTGGTCCTTAGAAATTCTATTCAATTAACAGGGTTACTCAATTAAGAGATATCCAATCGAGTGGACTCCACTGTAGTATTAAAAAATTTTCTTTGTTGACTTTATCTTTCACAGACAGATAAGACTAAAAATTCTAACAATTATATGTTCTTGGACAGAGCTCATCAAGCTATGTACATGAGCATATAATTAGTTGAATTTTTAGCAAAATTGGATTCATCCAGTTAGAAATATATTTCCAGTTGTATTAACTCTTACTCGCTGAGTATTTTTTAAATATTTTTCATCAAATCTAGTCATGGCTGCTTTGAAGAAGCCATGACTAGATTTGATGAAAAATTCAGGTAAATTTGACTCAAGAATTCAATGGAAATAAAAGGCTGCTCGGCCACATGTCCCCCGAAAAAACAAATCGAAAAAGGGGCATAACTCTAGTAAAACTGATCGGTCCGAACCCATATTCGAACTTAACCTGTATTATTACCCCAGAAAGTCACATACCAAAATTCTTTCCGATCAAATAATCCTAACTGGAGTTATCATCCGGACACCGCAAACCTTGAAATTTCTAAGTCGAAAAAGGGGTATAACGCTAATAAAACTAATCTGGCCGAACCCATATTTGAGCTTGACCTCGGGTTTGGGCTAAGAAGGTCACATACCAAAATTGGTTCCAATCAAATGATCCAAACTGGAGTTATCATGGGGACACCAAGTGGGACGGACGCACAGGCGGACAGGCGGACAGACGGACATCGCTGATTTCTATAGTCCCCCGAAAAAATTTTCGGGGGACAAAAAGGTCAATACAAATTGTAGGAGGAAATTTGGTTAAATGTGATCAAATTTTACTTATTTTGGTGCCAAGAGCTTTCTTGACCTGGACAGGAATACTCACAGCATCATGCAAAGAGTTATAGGAAAATTCAGCCATGTAAAACTGATTTATTTATTGGTGTTTAAGGACGCATATTTCTGCACAATGGCGAATTGTGACCACAAAATGGGTATGAAGTCAAGTTCAGCCAATCGTTTATATTCATGCTGCCCATTTTAGAGGTCTTTCACCCCAAACATTGGTGACTGGATCCTATTTTACCGGTAAAACAGTGTTTACCACCATAAACAAGCACTGCCTCACATCCTGGGGTTCCCCACAGGATATGTAAAACTGATATTTTGACATAAAAATGCAGAGGGTTAAACTATGTAATAAAAAAGATATTTCTATAGCATTAAATCCACACATGGTGTGATATGGCTGTTCAAAATTTCAAAATAAGCTCTGTCAAACAAGAATGAATTGTTTAAATTCCTAGTTGCCTTATCAGGCCTTGTGAATTTCTACAGACAGCCAAACAAATATGTTAAGTTTTCAGCCAGTCAGACCAAAAATAAAAGAATGCAGGACCTAATGTTAGACTACCAAGGGTGTTTTCCTAAAAAATCAGCCTATTGTCTCTTTGTAGGAATCCGCCTTTACGGAGTATTTTAAGTTCTTTGAATACAAAGTGAGCAATGTAGAACAAAAATAAAAAATTTAACCAAGTTTAGAGTTGAGCTGTTGCTTCACCTTTTTCTCGGACTGGTAAATCCTTTTATAGTCTGATATTCCATATTTACCTCACCAGATATCCTGTGAATGTTGAGTCAGTTTCGCAAGCCTGCACTTTGGGGAAAAATGGCTGTTTGGAATTTTGGTAGTTTGACATTGGCATGCAGAGTTAAATTATGTCACTGGAAGCATTTTTTTACATTCCTCATCTCCCAATTCACTATCAACAATTGATCACTTGAGTGCAATGAGGTACTATTTGCTATGCTTTAGCATTGTAGATGGAACCTTGTTGCACTCAAGAGATGAATTATCTGCCAATGTAACAAAACTGGCTACATCTGATGCTACTTCCAGATCCTTATTGGCTCACCAACGCTAGTTTTGTGAGCCTATGGCATAGCCCTCATGTCGGCATCCAGGTTCATACATTTTGAACTTTTGTGTACAGGTTTTGATTATTTTTTTTTTGGGGGGGGGGGGGGGATTTTTTTTTATGTCAGCATGCTTTTCAGGGACAGTAATATTTTATTCAACCCTTTCCATGCTTAGTGACTTGAATTTTGGACTTCTGTGTACAGGTTTTTGACATTTGTGTGCTGGTTTTGATATTTGTCTTTATTTTCTACCAAGGAGTAATTTACCTTGTTGTATATTGCCATGGTTCCAGTTTTATGTTAGAATGCTTCTTAGGGCCAGTATTATATTATTTAACCCTTTCCCTACTTAATTACCTTAATTGTTGACTTTTGTGTGCATGTTTTTGACTTTTGTGTGCATGTTTTTGACTTTTGGGTACAGGTTTTTTTACTTTTGTGTACAGGTTTTGGTAATGGTCTTTTCAAGTGGAATTTTATCTTACTGGCATATTGCCATGGTGGTTACTGTAACATATTCAGGGTAATTTTCTCAATTTTATCCTTTTGATTTTCAGGCTACGTTTCTCAATTTTGACCCTTTGAAACAAATGTTATAATTTTTTTGACTTTTGTGTGCAGGTTTTCATATTTGTCTTTCTTCTCTTCCAAGAGGAGATTTAACTTGCAGCATATTGCCATGGTTCCTGTTTTATGTTAGCATGCTTCCTACAGCTAGCAATATATTATTTAACCCTTTCCCTGCTTATTTACCTTAATTTTAGACTTTTGTGTGCAGGTTTTTGGCTTTTGTGAAAAGGTTTTTGGTTTTTGTGAAAAGGTTTTTGACTTTTGTGTAAAGGTTTTTGACTTTTGTGTACAGGTTTTGGTAATGTTTTTTTTTTAAGTGAAGTTTTATCTTACTGGCATATTGCCATGGTTGTTTCTGTAACATTTTCAGGCTACGTTTCTCAATTTTAACCCTTTGAAATAAGTGCTATAATTTTTTTGACTTTTGTGTGCAAGTTTTGATATTTGTCTTTCTTCTCTTCCAAGAGGAGATTTAACCTGCAGCATATTGCCATATTCCTGTTTTATGTTAGCATGCTTCATAGGGCTAGTATTATATTATTTAACCCTTTCCCTGCTTTTTTACCTTAATTTTGGACTTTTGTGTGCATGTTTTTGACTTTTTGAGCAGGTTTTTGACTTTTGTGTACAGGTTTTTGACTTTTGTGTACATGTTTTTGACTTTTGTGTACAGGTATTGAATTTTTTTTTTTTCAAGTGGACTTCTATTTTACTGGCATATTGCCATGGTGGTTACTGTAACATTTTCAGGGTATTTTTCTCAATTTTAACCCTTTGAAAGTAATGCTATATTTTTTGGACTTTTGTATGTATGTTTTCATATTTGTCTTTCTTTTTTTCCAAGTGAAGATTTACCTTGCAGCATATTGCCATGGTTCCTGTTTTATGTTAACATGACTCTCTTTCATTTTTATTTTTTTTCAATTTAATGTTAGCATACTTTCCAGGAATAGTAATATTTTATTTAATCATTTCCATGCTTATTTACTGGAATCTTTTACTTTTGTGTGCAGGTTTTGGACAGCCACACTTTACATTGGCCACCCGTTGGTGAGCCACGGGGAACTAACACCCTTTCTAGTTGAATGATACTTTACTACTTTCAAAGGATGACTTTAACTCCTTGGATGCTGCTAGTCAAGCCTCGATATAAGAGGTCGGACAAAGGCCGACTCAGTTAAGCATTTGTCAGACAGACAGTTGCTTCTGCCCATCACTCTGTCCGAGGCCAATTTTCATAGTTAAGTGGGCAGTGATGTGTGGGAATGGTGGGTGAATTATCACTCACCTCTCTTTTTGTTCATTGAAAGTACAAATCCATAACAGTTTATTTCCTGTGACTCCTGTCATCATAGTACACAACAATCATTTACAAATTCTATATACGTTATAAAAATTCAATGCATGATTTGGGAGATGGGCACCTTCCCAGGGCATTACTCCCGCAAAGTACTGAACATGCAGTGCTTCCCCTTGATTAGAATTTCCGTATTCACAAATGTCAAAAGCAACATGAAAGCCGAGTTTTCGACTGAAGTACTGTCGTCACACTGACTCATCAATGATATGGTATAAACCCTTCAAGACTCTGTGTTATATTTTCTTCATTATAATTAGAATGTCAAACCTGGAGCTAATTTCAGTGGATGGCTGCCAGCTGTTAGATATACTGCATTTCTCATTAAACTGCTTTGAATAGACTGAAAATTACTGTTTGCGACTGATGCTAAAAAAATGTCCGGCAACGTTTCTAAATGTCTCGCAGGAGTCAGTTTGTACCTATCATTTTGTCTAGAACCCCCCAAAAAATTATATCCAGGCATACTGCTGGCGAACAATCCTGCCACAAGACACAAAATCTTTTGCCATTGAAATAAGTTTAATCTTTGGCACATTTAACAAAATTCCTGAAAATAGAATCGACTTTTTGACCATTGATTTCTTGGAATTAAATTTATATGAATTTTACATCAAATCCAGTCATGGTTGCTTTACAGCCATGACTAGATTTGATGAAAACTATTTTGAAAATACTCAGTGGTTTAAGAGGTAATGGTTGGAAAAAAAGGTCAGATAATGCAAAGAGTCACACAAAAAAAATTTACCTAAATTGGCAAATAATATTTTTGGTGCCTGTAATTGAGACAAGTACTAAAAGACTTCTGCCTGTCATCACAAACTTGATAGTACCAGTCACAGGGTTTAGGATGCATTTGAGTAGTATACCATCGTTATAAAAAAAAAAAATTTTTTTTAAATTTCTGTGAAGGTTTATGAAGTAGCATTGCCTGATTGCAGGTCTTTAAATTCCCCAAATTACTGATGCCAAAAATACGATTACATGCCCAGATTCTGGGTTTACTTTAATATATTTTCTGATAAAAGTATTTCCAACTGACTCCACAAGCCTCCATCCCCACCCATCAAGATCGTGTTGACCAAGGCACTATCTGGGGGCCCAGATGTGAGAAAATGAGGTCGAAATTTTCAAAATGTTCTCATACCAGGTCAAACAATAGCTGATGGTTTGCACTATTAGGACACGCTAAAGGACTGCTTAATTAGGCAGTATACCGCATAGAAGGAAGGTACATTTTGGTTTGGATTCATTAGCTGCATCGTAAAAATATACTACAGTGCAATCTATCACCCTGAGAGGCAAAGAATAGTTAATATTTATCTAACAATCATATAGATTTTGGCCTGAGAACCACAAGAAACAGTACGTATCACATTCTCATTCTGATTCTGTATCATACAGACGACTCATTTCCGGGAATGTGCCAGGCTATCATAAGAGGCGCATGAATATATTCTACGTGCATTTCAGTGATGGACTCAGCTGATCGCTTACAAAACAAAATTCCTTATAGTTAGCGACAGAACTATTAATAGCCAATGACACTCACCCCCACAATAACTGCACAATTCAATATTACACACTCGTAAATTCTTGTGTCATCATAGGAAGTGACACTGAGAGTGAATAATTTGACAACTTTGAAAATTGCAGTGACAGCATTACTCATTGTTTGTTAGAGTACACAACAATCTAGTTCCATAAAATATGGGGGTTTTTTTTAACTTTTTCTCACCCAACATTATGTCCCAAAACTGTATTAATAATTTAAGATTTAATCAATTTATGTGACAGAATTGTTAGATAATTGAATTATCATGATAAGTGCATGTCCTGAAATTTGCATCAGATTCTCGGTGGTGTCCAATAATGGGATCACAACTCGCCGGCAAAGCCAGCTCGTTGAGATTCCATTCTGGACACCACCTAGAATCTGATACAAATCAGAGGACATGCACATTATCATGATAATCTGTATTTATCCAACACACCAATCATGTTCTCTTCCTCAATTCCAAGGGTGAATTCTGTAGCACGTTTGGTTTATAATATCATAGAGGTGTGTATTACCCTTTGAGACTTTAATTATCTTGACGTTCAACCGTCACTGGGAATTCAGTTTCTTAAACGTTTTTCAAAATGCAACATCAAATGTTGGAAAGTACCAATAACAAAATAATTTTCACATTAGTGATTATCTTGTTGAGGGCTAGATTATTTTTCGTGGTCTGAATTTGTTATTCAAAACTAGTTTTATTACAAATTATTGGAGAGTGCCCACAAAATAATTTGTAATAAAACAAATTTATATAAACAAACTATTATTTGTGTTTGACTGAATATGAAATATAAGCAAGGAGAGTGTTGGCTTTTGCTCTGATATCCTCATTTTTTTGAAAGCCCTGATAGTGGCTTCTAGCACTCAACCAGTTTAAGGATGTCTTGACGGCAGGATTATGTTCGTATTTTAAGCTGCGATAACTTTTGGCTCAATGGTTATTACTGAGCACTATTCGGGAGAAAATAGGATTCTGAGATTAAAACTTTAAAAAATCAAAAAATAATCGAAAAATAATAACAAAACAAATGACCACATTGATTGTACATAGTACCACTTACAAAAGTATCAAAGGGTTAAATTAAACAAAAGATTCTGTACGTAATAACACGTACAAAAATATCAAAGGGTTATTTGTACATGAAGAACTGACAATCATCTTGACTTATTATCATTTATTGGAAAGCTCTCCGTAAATCATTCTATTGCAGTTTCTCAGGAGATAATTTTGGTACCTAAACAAAACTGCAAGTGTTGTCTTAATAAGATATGTTGCAATGATTTGTGTGCAATTAAATTAAAACATTCTTCAATGCAACTAAAAGATTGAAAATGTGCAGTGATATTGATTTAACATATCAAGTAATTTCTGCCACTTCTGGAGAGATATTCTCTTTTTTCAGTGCTAAATTATTTTGGGTTGTCAAAATTTATCTTTGCCTTGTTGCAATTTATAGGCACTCTTTAGCCATTAATTGAAATTAAAATATGTTTTCATTTCTGGAATTCACTAAAACAACATTCCACAATCTAATCCAATGAGGGGTCAAAAGTGGTGTTTGAATCCTATTTGAGAATGGTAGTGACAGTTTTTGGCCATTACATTGGGTAGTAAAGAGTTGATATACATGAAATTTACACACAGGGTTAGTCACACTTTCTGGTTATAAAAATTTGTAACTGCCATATTACACTCCACATGTAACATATATACTCACTAAGGCTGTGCAATGTACAGCCCTGGTAATTCACCCTCAGCAATCAGCAATGACGAGGAAAATGCCGAGGAAACAAAAAATATCCACAGCAAAAATACTGCCGAGGATGGCTTCTTCAGAAAGCCTTGTGGTGGCAGAAATTACACAGCTTCCAGGTTACACAAGGAATCAAACCATGTGGCTTACACTATGCTGTATTGCTAATCTTACAATTTACAGTACAATATGCAGCATAACCACTAGAAACTGTGTGTTTTGTTTCTTCTATATTGATAACACCAGAATCTGACATCAGTTTCTGGAAAGCTCTTACAGAGCTTTCCAGAAACTGATGTCAGATTCTGGTGTTATCAACATAGAAGTAGTGAGATACTTAGTTTGTGGTTATGCTACATCTTATTTTCTCTCATACTCTACATATTGAGCAAGTCGCCTACTTACTTCAGATTTTTTCACCACATTCACATGGTTCATGATATTGGCATGATCTAATTGAGTGAAAGATTCTGCATGATGATTGTGCTTATATACACATGTATCTCGAACTACTTTCACACTTTTGACTTGAATCCGGTGTCCCCAAATTAGACCAATCTAAAGCCCTGGGCATTTCAGGATAAGGCACAAATATGGACTTTCAGCACTGAACCAGTTAAGTCATTTTCCACCATTCTGTAAGGTTGCATGCAATAAAACGCAACATTTTTTTCTACTTTCAGGTCACTTTCCTCTGCATTCTAATATCTGTGTCATCTGGGCCACGAGTGATGTTCTGATGTGCACAGCATCAATCTGGCATATGTGTACAATGTCTATGGACAGATACTTCACACTTAAATACCCAATGCGCTATGGAAGGAACAAAACTAAAAAGATGGTTGCTCTGAAGATATTATTTGTCTGGGCTATATCAATTTGTATCAGCAGCCCAGTCTTTATTCATGGTTTACTGGATGTTAGTTCAGTCTTGAATCAGAAAATGTGTGTTCCAACAATCAAAAACTTTGTTATTTACGGCTCAATTTTCGCTTTCTACATTCCACTGTGTATAATGATTGTGACATATTTACTAACAATAAGAATTCTTTATAAAAATCAAAAGTTTATGAAAAGAATGGAACGGCATGACATTCGAGTCAAGTTACAGAGAATAAACACAAAATACAACTCAAACATTCCGGTTACCTATATTGACAGTCCAGAGAAAGAAGAACAACGTTATTATCTTCCAAAGAGAAACACAGACTGTTCTTTTGGAACCACTTACATGCAAAGTAGTGATGGAATAAAATCACCAGAACAGTCAATTCAAATTTTTGATTCTGATGAAAACTCATCAACAGAGAGTCAACACAAAATTCCCCTAATCCAAAAACAAAACTCTACTTTAAGTCTTCCTGAATACGCAAGCTTACAAGCTGGGTACAGAGACCAAATCAAGGCAGTCAAGAAATCCACCTCACAAACTATCACAAAAACTAATCTTGAATACTGTGATAATACAAAAGAAGTTCCCACCTTTCACATAGGACCCTCAAATACTCTAATGGTAAGCTCAAATGAGAGAAGATCGTCCAGTGATTACTGTTTGGATAATCAAAGAGATAATTCATTTGATAATCAACCAAGTGCTTCTAATAGAAAGGCCCAAAGTTTGAATGAACTTGGACAGCAAACAGAGAAGAGACAAAATTATGACATCAGAGAATGGAATGATCTTTATATTCAAATACAAAATGAAATGGATGAATGCTTGCAAGAGGAATTGGCATGTAACAGTCATTACGAACATGCTGAAACAAGTAATGTGCAGACTGAACCACACGAAAGTAGGAATACTCTCACTGTTGCAAACTGTCGTTACTTTACTCCCTCACCTGCATCAGTGGTATTTTCTGAAACAATAGACAGTGATGTTGAGGAGTCCTGTTCCAACACTTCAGATATTCTGACTCTTAAAATAAACCCAGATTCTATACGAAGGTCAAAACATAATGGATGTCTAAAACACAATGGAAACTTAAAAAATTATGAAAATAAAGATTCCAGTAGGTTTGTCAGAAGCAATGCTGTTCGAAATGATCCAAGAATTGATCAACCGCTCTATCGGCGGGTCAGCACGTATCTTTCAAACAGACTCCAAAGCAGACCTAATGTAGGTCTTATCTCAAAGAGCACTGCAACAAATGAGAGAAAAGCATCAAAAGTACTTGGAATCATTTTTGGAGTTTTTCTCTTCTTGTGGACTCCTTTCTTTGTGGTAAATGTTTTGTCTGTGACATGTGATACTTGTATGGATAATTTGTCAGCAGAAGTTATGTCAGCATTTCTTTGGATGGGATGGGTTGCCTCCCTTGCAAATCCAATTATATACACAATGTTTAACACAGCCTTCAGAAAAACATTCATTAGAATACTTTTATGTAAGTTATGCCCAGTTCACCGAAAGAAAACCGAGGCAATAATGATGAGTTATACCGGTACTGGACCAGATCGTAGGGGCACCATGACACTTATGTTACCAAGTCGAGACAGATATAAAGGAAGTATCTACTGACTTGACTCACATTAACCCTTTATCTAGTGAATTGGCCACACCCACCGCATAATTTACAAATTGCTCAGTTGAAAAAAAAAACATGAAAATTTTCAACAAAACCATATCAATCATGTGACCCCTCTGTCAGTTTGACGAGCTTGTTCTAATGAGAGGGTCAGATGATATGGTTTGGGTGAAATATTCTGAAAAATTTGAAAAAAATAATTAAAATAACAAATTTTGACGTTGTGTACATTGGGTAAAGGGATAAATTGTGGATAGCAATTAGGTTGTGATTGAGAAAATGGATTACATGTTTTTTTAAAATTTTGCTGTTTCTTGAAACATTTCGATATGAAAAGAGTTGAAAAACTACCACCAAAACTCATATCCCTGAATATTCTTCTGAACATGTTTACACAATTACATTTCAAACAAGCCCACAAATAATATTATTTTTGGTGCCTGTCAATGAGACACGTACCCAAAGTTCTGTGCCTGTCAAACCAAAATTGGTACAGTACTGTAATCACAGAAGCGGTATTTTTTATGATCATTTATTTATTTACTGGTGTTCAAGGTAACATTTCTAAACAATGGCTAATCATGATCCACAACATGGAATTAAAGCCAAGTTTAGTCAATCGTTTATACCCATGTTGCCCACTTTAGAGAAAACCCCCACCCACAAGCATTGGTGACTGGGTCCTATTTTACCAGTAAAACAGTGCATGTTTGCCACAGTAAACAAGCACTGCTTCACTTCCTGGGGTTGCCACAGGGATTTTTTACAATCAAATCATGATTTGATCGTGACATACCTGCGCCAGTGGCGAAATTTCATAAATTTATTTATTGGTGTTTTAGGTCACATATTTCTACATAATGGCTCATTGAGGTGACCACAATATGGAGATAAAGTCAAGTCCAACCAATAGTTTATACCATGTTGCCAATTTTAGAAGACTTCAACCCTAGGCATTGGCGACCTGGTCCTAGTTTATTAGAAAAACATAACTTATTCACCACAGTAAACAAGCACTGCTTCACTTCCTGGGGTTCTCGCAAGGGAAAGATTCTGTGCCATTCATCTCAACCTTCGTAGATCACTTTTTGTGATCAGATTGCAACACACCGACACCAGTGGGTCGAGATTTCATAAATAAAACAAAACAAAAATAGCATCTCAGATTCAATGTCCTTGTATTTCTTTTTTGACAAAGGAAATACTATAATGTTACAGGGAGGTAAGCTTTCAGGAGATTTTTGATAGGATCACAACTCAGTTGTGATTCTATCAAAATTCTCTGTCTGCTTTTGTGATCACAGTACCACATCTGTCATAGGGTTTAGGAAGCAATAGTGTGGTGTACAATTTCTATGACACATGTTACATATTTCTGTCTAGGTGAATGAAGCAGCATTACTGCTTTTGGAAGTCCACCCTGTAGAAGGCACATATTGGTTTTGATTCATCCACTGCACCCTGAGACAAACAACGGTTAAAATGTATTGTACAAGTACTTTTTGCCTTGATACAAGTTAAAACATCTAGACTGATACAAATTTGTATCAGCCACAGTAACTTCTTTGAGCATGTGTGATCATTCATTTCAGAAAGAGAACGATTTTACCTGCTCTCATCAAAAAACTGATTACACATGTAGAGGTCACAGTCTTGATAACAGTAATTGCATGAAAAATAAATCACCGACTCAGCAAAATAAATTACACAAGATCAATTTTTTGCCATGATGATATTTCTATATGTGCCAACCATGTGCTGAAGTTGAAAAATAAAACAAAGAAACACACAGCTCAAACACTACTATAAACTTTGGCAGTTACAAGAAAAACACAGCTCAAACACTAGCATAAACTTTGGCAGTTATATAGTTCAAGTGGAACAATGAATGGGGGTTACATCATGCACAGCTCAAGAACGTAATACATGACATCATCACGATCTTCATTCATAAAAAAATCAATTTATAGATGCTGAATGGTTGTCAAAATATATGCAAACAAGTCAAGAAAGGGAGGAATAGTGTAAGGTATAGAGGATATCTAGTGTTCTTGAGAGGAAAATTATCTGATGAGTGACCAAGACAAATGTTTATATTTTACAAGTGCTTGCACGAGCGAAAATAACCATTTATCTCAGTCACGAGTGAGATAAGTTTTGGTATCCACTCAAAAACACTAGATTTCCTCTTTATTATATGTTTTTTATAAGAATCTGATCATTCCTATCGATAATTCCACTCGTTTCAGTCTTGAATTGATGCATGAAAGTAAACAGCGCATTGATACGCAGAAATGATTTGATCGATACTTGGAACAGGTAGCATCTTGTGATCTGATTATAATAAAAAATTGGTTATTACCACCAAGTGGGTTTCCGAGATGTAAGATAAATTTATCATCACCACTATGTTTTTATTGAGGACCTTGTATCGAGCCTCGATGGTGCACCTATTACATATTGCAACTCACCCTAAAGGGCTCGCTGCAATACCAAATAGGAACATCATTGCAGCTTGATACAAGTTTCTCCATCAACACATAGCGGTGATAACATATATTTATCAAATACACCTGTTCTCTTCTTAAATTCCAAGGGGGAATTCTGTAGCATGTTCTTTTTATAATTTCATGGAGGTGTGTGTTAACTGTACATGAAGATCCAACGTTCATTTTGACTTATTAACATTTATTGGAAACCTCTCTGTAAGGGAGGCACCAAATCAAACATGTGAGTTGAACCTGTCTGTGACCATAATAGGCTGCTTAATTGCAGGCTTTGGATTCCATAAAAGCAGTTTTCAAGCCAGAAAATAAGCAGACTGTCATCTGCAAAATGAGGTGCCCAGACAGTGAATTTAGTGAAGCTACCCTGCACAGCAGGTAGCATCACTAAATTTACCCCCTGTGAAGCTCAATCTGAATCAGGGTCTCAAAACTAAACAGAAAGAGGTACCCCGATGATAACTTGGCCCACTTTATGGGATGGCATCATCAAATTCACCCTCTGGGGACCTCATTCTGCAAATGTCAGACCGCTTATTTTCAGGGCTGGCAATTTCTGTGTCACAGTCCAATTCAAAATTAAACTGTAACAAACAGTAATTTTTTATTTATCTAGTTCTTACTTGAGATCTTGAGTCCATCTGAAAGGTGGCTTAACCCCCCTACCCAAATCAACAAGTTTTTGAGAGGGATTATGAAACACAATACTAGTTATAGCAATAGGGATGTAGGATTAAAATGTTTACTGATCACCTTGAGCTATTTGTTGTTTATTATGCTGTTCTTAATGCGACTGATGAATTTTCTTAACGCCAAAAATTTATGGATACAGGTGGAGAGGGTTAAAGGTGAAGTTAAATTAAGGAAATATTTACTTTTATCGTAAACACGAATGGTGATGGAAAATTTGAACTCGCGTAGGTTTTTACTTGAGTATTTTAAAAATATAAATTTTTGTCAAACTTTCAGCTAAGTTCAGAACTGAACTTAAGTCGGTAATCTCGAGTCTGTATGTAAGTTTTTTTGAAATATGGGTTCCAGGATACCAGGTGAAAGGGTTAAATGATCAATAACAACAATATTATTATTATTTATTGGTGTTTAAGGTCACATATTTCTGCACAATGGCTAATCATGACCACGACAGTTTTACGGGTGGAGAAAGCCGGAGTACCCGGAGAGAACAACCGAGCAACGGCGAGCAACTGTCAGCTCCCCAACATACTAACTCCACACAAGCAGGGTTAGCATTGGTTGAAGACAGGTGCACCATCGACGTGCAGTACACTTTAGTGCACAGCGTCACCATGCCCCCACATGGGCAATGGGGGTGAAGTGTCTTGCCCATGGACACAACGCGGTTGCCGCAGGTGGGATTCGAACCAAGGACCTCTCGGCTTGCAGCCTGCACCTCTACCTACTGAGCCACAGTGCCCCCAATATCAACAATAACAGGATTAGAGGGTGTTACACATTATTATTATCACTTAATAGGGCATTCTCTAGTATATTTACAGAAGTTTAGTGAAACGGTTTGAATTCCTAGGTTTAAAGAAACTTGCAACAGCCAGTGTCATATTGTGTCAGACAATTTTATGGGTAGTGGAAACCAGAATATATGGATAGGACCACCAAATGGTAGCAGGTAACTTTCCGACTCTGCAAATTGCTAACCTCGCACAAGCAGAGCTAGCAAAAGTTGAAGGCAAATGCACTATCTATGTGTATCACACCTTAGTACACAGCTCCCCCATGTCCTTACATGGACAATCAGGATTTAAGTGTGTTTCCCAATGACATAGCACAGATGGCACAGGTCTGGACTGAACTGTCGTCCTTTGGTTTACAGTCCAATGCACAGACCAATGAGCCTCTGTGCTCCCTAGTGAGATGGAAAAATAGTGTAATACCCACCATGGCATGGCATGGCACGTTACGTCACGCCACTTGTATGCTGCACGTGCTAATGGAAAACTTGTTTCCTTTGCGCCCACAGCCCAACACGTCACATTATTCAAACTCCCATTATCAATCGCTCTTATGTTTCTTTTAAAAATATGAACAGTTGCAATAGAAAGTACCAAGTTTATTAATCATTGTGAAACTCATCACCTCAGATCTACATGAGCATGATACAAAGACGGAGGTGAAGAGGAATAGTACAGAGAATAAGGTTCTTGCAAATATGAATCTTCAGTAATGCAGTTTGAGAACTTCAGAAACAAGGTGCAATGCCGCCAGTATCCCCGCCAAGGGTTTCCAAGTTGAAACAAGAGGCCACAAGTGGCCTTAATCACTCACCTGACAAAGTGGCTCGAAGAAATATTTTTGGTCGCTTTCACCATGTCATAACTCGTCAACATTAACTGGCTGAGTGCTAGATTTTCTTCGATGGTCAATATTATCCCCTAAAATTTGTTTTATTTAAAATCATTGGAGTGTGCCAACAGGAACTGTTCAACGATTTTTAATAAAGCAAATCTCTGCAGACAAACTGTTATATGCTTCTGGTTTAGCATGTCATGACGTGTGACACCGGTAACAAAAATTTTCACAAATTTTCCAAAATATTGGTTTTTATAATCATTGGCTCAAAGAGCTCATTCCAATGGGGGGTGGGGGTGGGGGTGGCAGGGGGAGGGGCAGGGGGCAGGAGGGAGGGGCAGGGGGAGGGAGAAGCTATATTTTTTAGATAAAAATTGTCAGCGCCGTGCAGTTTTGGAAATGTGAGTGTTTTAATTTTTTTCTATTTTTAGCTCGTGCGGTTTCCACGGTGCAGCTAGAAAAAAATTTTATTCCTAAATAAAATACTTGTGACACAGTAATACCTCACATAAAATTTGGTTCAATTCAGCCCCTCAGTTTGAAAACAGAAATTTGGGGTGGGGTTAAAATTCTTACCCCTCCCATAACAATGGCAAATATTGCCTCCGCGAACTTCCCTTGAACAAATCTGAATCTACACCTCAAAAGGAAGCTGCATATCATATATCAAGTCTCTGCTACTGCTGGGTCATGAGAAGAAGATTTTTAAAGATTTTTGGTGCCCCTTGAGGGCATGGCACCACCCATGGGGAGGGGCAACTTCATTTGAACAAATCCGAATTGGCATTAGGCAATAAACATTTACCCAACATTTGAATAAAATTGGGCTAGAGGTTTTGGAGGAGAAGTCGATAATGTAAAGTTAATGCCGGACGACGACAGACGATGGACAGTGGATGGAATGTGATCAGTAAAGCTCCCACTTAGCTTCGCTCAGGTGAGCTGAAAATGAAATGATTCTGACTGGTGGATCTGAAGCAGAAGAATTTTTAAAATATTTTCCGCATATTGCATGAAGTTCAAATTCGAGCTCCCATAGGGAGCCCAAATATGAACCCAGGGAATCGATTTGAACAAATTTGAACTCAACCGTACCCCCTTAGAGATGGTGTATACCAAAACTGAAATGATTCTGACTAGTGAATCTGAAGAAGAAGATTTTTAAAGAATAGTCCTCATTTGCACTAAGTTAAATTCGGGCTCCCATAGGGAGCCCAAATATGAACCCAGGGACTCGATTTGAACAAACTTGAATCTGCCCCCCCCCCCCCCACCCCCATAGATGTTGTATACCAAATATGAAAGAATTCTGACTGGTGAATCTGAAAAAGAAGATTCTTCAATGTTTTTCCCATTGCCTAGTGTTAAAAAGTGCTGACTCGACACTTTTTCAAAGTCCCGAAACTGTACCCTATGATAAAACCGATGGCAATTTTTTTTTACCAATCCTTTCTGTTGATCCTAAGGAAGCTTCAAACCAAATAAAAATTTGCCGTGCAGTTTTGGAGATATGGGCGTTTTAATTTTTTTCTATTTTAGCTCCTGTGGTTCCCACGGGGCTACAGGAAAAAAAAAATTCAGCATAAATTAGGTACTTATGACCCAATAAGCCCTCACATAAAATTTGGTTCAAATCAGCCTCTCAGTTCGGAAAATAGAAATTTGGGGCGGGGCAAAAATGTTGCCCCTCCCATAAAGACGCCAAATATAGCCCATCAAACTTCTCTTGAACAAATCTGAGTCTACACCTTAAAAGGCAGCTGCATACCATATATCAAGTCTCTGCTACTGCTGGTTCAAGAGAAGAAGATTTTCAAAGATTTTGGTGCCCCTTGGGGGCGTGGCATACCCAGGAGGAGGGGCAACTTCATTTGAACAAATCTGAATTGGCATTAGGTAATAAACATTTACCCAACATTTGCATAAAATTGGGCTAGTGGTTTTGGAGGAGAAGTCGATAATGTAAAGTTAACACCAGATGACAACAGACGACGGACGAAATGTGATCAGTAAAGCTCCCACTGAGCTTCGCAGAAAAAAGCAGAAAAAGGCCCATAACTCTAGAAAAAAATATGGACAAAACCTGTTACTTGTGAATATCCTTCCCCCATGGTGGTCTATCAGCATATCAAAGATCATTTAAATCCAACATCCACTGACTGAGATATGAAGGTCCAAAGTTGGTATGGACGGTCGAATGGCCAAATGACCATACAAATGAACGAACGAATGAACAGACAGACCCCATTTCTATATCCCCCACAAACTTTGTTTTCACTGGGCATAATTATCCATCCTCTCATTAATAAGTACCCTATATATACATTTGCATAGCTGCAGATGACTTAACTGTGTTTTTATATTATTGTTGGCTGCCTGTACAGGCAGCCAACAATAATGTAAAAACAGTGTCAAGATTATTTATTTATTGGTGCTCAATGCCACATCAGCAGGTAGGGCTATATCATGGCGAGAACAGTGTCAAGATAAAGGCATCCTACCTGAAAAGTTCTCCATGAAGAATAGATCTGAGATTCCTTTTACTGAGCAATATACAATGGCAATTTGTAGCTGCAAGGGGACCTCAGGGTTAAAGTGACACAGTTACATATTGTTTTCATTCCAAACATTCTATATCAGGTACATGTAAGAAACAGATCGAAAGAGAGTTAGCAATAAAAATAGAAATAACATGATCCTGTGGCGCATTACAGTTTATTAGATTCCCTTCAGGGCTGCTGATCATTCCTGTCAGGCCATAAACTGTAATGTCTTTCAAAATCATGTTGTTATTATATTATTACCACTTTAGCGGGTGTTCTCTAGTACATTAACAAAGTTTAATAGGGCATTACAAGAACGTAACGTAACAGAACGTAACAGTTTCCGGAAATCGTTGCAAGAAGTATACGTGATTTTTATTTAATTTATTAAATATGTAAAATGTCCAGGAAAGCTAGCCCCATAAAGAACAATATAGTAAGTAAGTCTGTATACATTTTAAGCCTTTATTTCTGACTTAAAGCGGTAAATATCGGGTCGGTTTAAAGTTTTCAAAGATCGTTGCAACTGAAAGCGCTCCAGTGCCGATCACATGATAATCATATGACAACAGTTTGTTCGACAACAGATGATACTATCATCTGTCAACATAGAAAACATTAAAAATGTGATGTAGGTACAGGGTCAAAACTTTTTCAGAATCCCAGTGGTAATAATAGTAATAACATGACTTTGTCGAGCCTTGTGGTTTATTAACAGCCCAACAGGTGTGAATAACAGCCCTTCAGCTTATTAACGGACCGAGACTTTGTCTCAGGTCTTGAATAAGCTGTCAGGCTGTTATTCACACCTGTTGGGCTGTTAATAAGCTGAAGGGCTGTTATTCACACCTGTTGGGCCGTTAATAACCACAATGCCCTCCAAAGTCATGTTATTATTATATTACATGTATTAACCTGACAAGAATAACTAACAGCCTTCGATAATAATAATAATAACACTTTGGCCTGTCACTGATTTGTCGCGCTTCTCGAGCGAGAAGGCCTTGGTTACCCCTGTTAAGGTGATAATAATTTAAATTCAACATTCAATCTTATAAGTAAATAGGTATGAAAAATAAGTGCTAAGTCATCAATTTTGGATGACTGTATCGTGAGTGTTTTTCATGTTTGTTTTCCAATTTATTATTATGTCTTCATCTGTAATGTGATAATTGAAATCTTTCACCATTTAAATGTTAATTTATTTATTTTATTGAATATTTTAATTGATGGAATAAAAAATTGAATATATTCTTCTGTTTATTCTAAAAAAAAAAACTAGGTTTTTTTTACAAACTTATTAGATTTAAGATGTCATGTTCAAGCAGTGTATATACCATACACAGTCTGTTCAAATCTATTCATAGCTAACAGTCAAAGTGATCTCCCCTTTGTTGGTTCATCTGTCAAAAGGGCAGCAGATGATAACCATCTGCAAATTACAAGTTCAGCAGGTTGAAAAAACTAGTTTTTCAAAAAAATTCAACAAAACCATATCATGTGACTCAAGCTCATTTCAGTGAGGGGTTACATGTTTTGATTTTTTTTTAATTTTGTGAAAAAATTGTGTGTCACCACCTAAGCTGTGATGGATGGTAAAATTGAAACAAATTCCAAGCCCATAAAGGGCAATAATTCTGACAAAAAATATCCCGAATAATATCTGCATTGACAACAAGGCTAGATAACAAAAAGATACACATGCATTTCAAATATGGTATCATTCCACCAAGTATTTTAAAAGTTAGTGAGTTTAACCCTTTATCAAACACAGACGGTATCAGAAATTTATTATTTTAAATATCACTTTTTTAAATTTTTCAAAAAATTTCAACAAAATCATATCATGGGATCCCCTCTTTGGAATGAGCTCATTCAGCTCGTACCAAAGAGGGGTCACATGATATGGTTTTGTTGAAATATTTTGAAAAATAGTATTTTTTCAGCTGCTGAATTTGCATATTACGCAGGCAGGTGTGGCCGATTCATTGGGTAAAGGGTTAAGAACTTGTTGAACACAGACCAACAGACAGATCAATGCACTGTCCAATGGGCTGGGCTGGCCAACTGACTAATATTGCCACAAAAAGCTAAAAATAATTAAAACTAGAAACTGTTTTAGCACACTAAAACATATGTCTCCCCTTCCTTTCTATTTAATGCACTGCAAATTATAAAAACATGAATAATATTGACAAGCATACCAAATATCTAAGGTCTAGGTCAAGAGACAAAAAAGTTATGCCCCGGACAAAGTTTCCCTTAAAAAGCACATAAATCTGACCTTCAGGTCAAAGGTCAAGGTCACATGAAAGTCACTATGGTACGCGACACTCCGGCTCATGGTGATACATGCGCATGCCAAATATCTAAGGTCTATGTCAAAAGACCAAAAAGTTATGCCCCGGACAAAGTCTGGATAATTATTCCCTATTTGAAGTACATAAATTTGACCTTAAGGTCAGAGGTCAAGGTCACATGAATGTCATCGAGATAGACAACATGCAGTCTCATAGTGACACATCCACATGTCAAATAACAAAGTCCAAGGTCAAAAAACAAAAAAAATTCTGGTCTAGAAAATTACTCCCTATTTGAAGTACATAAATTTGACCTTGAGGTCAAGGTCACATGAAGGTCACAATGGTATGCGACACTCCTGGGCTCAGGGTGATACATCCATGTGCCAAATATCTAAGGCCTGGCTCAAAAGACAAACAAGTTTTGGTCCGGAAAAAGTTTCCTTGAAAAAAGCACAAATCTGACCTTCAGATCAAAGGTCAAGGTCACATGAAGGTCACAATGGTACGCTACACACCAGCTCATGGTGATACATCCACATACCAAATATCTAAAGCCTGACTCGAAATACAAAAAAGTTCTGGTCCAGACAGTTTCCCTTAAAAAAGCGCATAAATCTGACCTTCAGGTCAAAGGTCAAGGTCACATGAAGGTCACTATGATACACTGCACACCTGTTCATGGTGATACATCCACATGCTAAGTATCTAAGGTGTAGGTCAAAAGACAAAAAAGTTATGGCCCGGACAAAGTCTGTGTGATGTTTCCCTTAAAAAACACTTAAATCTGACCTTCAGGTCAAAGGTCAAGGTCACATGAAGGTCACTATGGTACACTGCACACCGGCTCATGGTGATACATCCACATGCAAAGTAGCTAAGGTGTAGGTCAAAAGACAAAATAGTTATGGCCCGGACAAAGTTTGTATGAGAAGAAGAAGAAGAAGAATATGCACTAAAACAATATGTCTCCCTTCTGGGAAGGGGAGACATAATAACAAATTGTGATATGGTGGGAATTGGGAAATGGGTTAACAATAAACAAGTAAGAATTCTAACACTGCAATCACTAGTTTTTATTTTTTTTTTATTTTTGCTCTGCAGGAAAGGTTGTCTATAAGATATACCTGTTACACAGTTTGTTCGTGGCCAAAAACATGGTATTTAAGGTCACTTTCAGCATCTTCAGCTATCTCATGCCCACATCATAGAGATGAAGTGAAGTTTTGCCAATCGTTAATACCTATGCTGCTAATTTTAGAGAACTTCCACTCCAGGAGTTGATTCCAGGTCCTATTTTACCAGTAGAGAACTTGTTTACCACAGGAAACATGCACTGCTCCACCTTTCACAGGAGATGTGCCTTTGAGTAATCTTAAGAAATACAGATATAAGTTAAACAAGAGGCCCCATGGGGCCTGAAGCACTCACCTTGAACAGAACACGATATAAACAGAGTCCAAGAATGAATCTATATTAAGCAATCCATCTCCATGATACATTGTCAATCCTGAGCCCCTCAGGAGTGACTAAAATAGTCCAAGCATCATGCCTTTTCTTCAGTTGATCATAATGTAAAAAGTGGACCTCCCCTATGAAGCCCCTTCATACAACCTATGCGGATTAATCTTAATTACACACCTCTAGAGGGTACTGAATACAAAATCTCTAATTTTTCAGCTACATGCCCAAACTCAGCTACCACAGGAAGCCCAAATATGGGCACTTTATTTGAACAAAGAAAGTTCCTCATATTGCACAAAGTTAAACTTTGGGCTACCAGAGCGAGCCCAAATATTAATTAACCTATGGACCCCCCTAGAGATGTTGTATACCAAATATGAAAGCATTCTGACTGGTGGATCTGAAGAAGATTGTTAAAGAAATTTCCTCATATTGCACTGCCAAAGGGAACCCAAATATTAACCCAGGGACCCAATTTAAACAAACTTGAATCTGAATTCCCTAGAGAGATGTTGTAAACCATATATGAAAGGATTTTAAATGGTGAATCTGAAGAAGATTTTTGAAGAAATTCCCTCATAATGCACTAAGTTAAAATTTGGGTTCCCATAGGGAGCCCAAATATTAACCCAGGCACTCAAATTGAAAAAAACTTGAATGTGACACCCCTAGAGATGATGTATACCAAACATGAAAGCATTCCGACTGGTGGATCTGAAGAAGACTTTTAAAGAAATTTCCTCATATTGCACTAAGTTAAAATTTGGGTTCCCATAGGGAGTCCAAATATTAACCCAGGCACTCGATTTGAACAAAGTTGAATGTGACCCCCATAGAGACGTTGTATACTAAATATGAAAACATTCTGACTGGTGGATCTGAAGAGGAAGAGTTTTAAAAATTATCCCCCATATTGCACTAAGTTAAAATTCCATAGGAAGCCCAAATATTAACCTCGGGACTTGGTTTGAACAATCTTGAATCTGACCCCCATAACAATAATGTGTACCAAACATTAAAAGATTCTGACTGCTGGTTCTGAAGAAGATTATTATTAATGATTATTCCCCATATTGCCCTAAGTTAAAAATCTGGGCTCCTGTGTGGAGCCCAAATATGAACCAATAGAGTTCATTTTAACAAACTTGTATCAGACCAGATGCTGTATACCATATATCAAAAGATTCTGACCCTTGGTTCTGGAGAAAAGATTTTTTAAAATTTTTACAAATATGCTGACTCAGCATTTTTTTTTTTACCAATCAATTCTACTGGTCCTAAAGATACTTCATACCAAATAACAGTTCTCTGTTCCGTATGGTTTGGGAAATATGGGCGTTTGAAAATATTTCTATTTTCAGCTCTTGGGGTTCCCACAGGGCCATGGGAATTTTTGTTTTTGCACGAGTCAAGTACTTATGACCCAATAATAGCACATGCCAAATTTTTGGATCAAATCGGACCATCAGTTCAGAAAATATAAATTTTGGTAGGGGCCAAAAATCTTACCCCTCCCATTACAAAGCCAAATATTGCTTCACAAACTTCGTTGAACAATCTTGATTCTACACCTCAAAAGGAAGCTCCATAACAAATATCAAGTCATTGTACCCACTGATTCATGAGAAGATTTTTAAAATATTTTGGTGTATTTTCCTCCCTATGAGGCTGGGCATGTTGAGTTGAACAAAAATGCAATGCCCCTTCGGGACCATCACTCACTCAAACTTTCACTTGAATTGGCCCAGTGGTTTTGGAGAAGACCAAAACATGGTGTTGATGGATAATGGATGGATGGATGGACGATAGACAGAGAGAGATTAGATAAGCTCAGCTTGACTTTGTCAAGGTGAGCTAAAAAGAACTGTTTTCAATCATCAATCAAAAAGAGTCAAATTTACCAGTTTTGTAAAATATCTGATAGAACAATGAAGCAGATGTTTGTTTGTAAAGTCCATAATTTTTTAAGAATCCTTAACCCTGTATCCAACAAAGACGATATCAAAATTCTTTATTTCAAATATGAATTTTTCATAGTTTTCTACAAATTTCAACAAAACCTTATACTGTGATCCCACAATGGAATGAGCTCAACTTTTTTTTTTAACTGCTGAAGTTGTATATTATGTGGGCAGATGAAGCCAATTCACTGGGTTAAGGGTCAAAAGTTTCAATTTCTGTTGCACAGAGTCAACAAATGCTGTGTAGACATGTTAAACGAAAAAAAGACTTTTCTGGGAAACTGAAGTTGATTTTTTTTTCAGGGAAATTGTATGGATTTCACGGGAAGGTTTGTGCAACGGAAATGTATGCAACTGGTGGAGCACCACTAACTCATCCGCAATGAGAAAACTCCCTGTAGGATACCACAAATCTTGAAAAAATTTCTCTCAATACTAACCCTCCTACCTTCTCCCCCCCTTCCCCCCCCCCCCCACCCCCACCAAAAAAAAATAAAAAAATAAAATTAAGAGCAATGCAAAGAGTGGCATATGCTCCCGAGGGTGTCATACAGGGTAATGCAACATTTCATGGTGGGTAACTCGAATTCAAATATTTACTTCAGTGATACCTCAAGGAAGTTCTCCAGCATCTCCCAGCTTTCAAAGTTAAAATGGCGTGCCCAACAACTGAAATGTGATTTGCATTCTCTTTTAAATGTTCAGACACAGTGTTGCAGTTTGTAATGCAAAACTAGGGCACCCTAATTCAAATGCAGCAGAAATATACTACTCAAAGTTTGCTAAGCACCAAGTACATCCAACTACCTGCTTTGTGTTTTAGTTGAAATATTGTTATGAAAAGTGTATATATTGTATATTTAATTATATCTTTAATGATTTAAGCACAGAAATTAAGATTTTGTTTGTGTTTGACATTATTTTTAAGCTTTTGAATACGATAACCATGGAAAATGGATATTATTGGTAAAAGAGGAAATTTTTCAAATTTGCCAAAAAGTTGATGGAGCGAACGGGTATGACTTCAATATCAAGTATGTGACCCATTACTGTTAATTACAGCTTGACAATGCCTTCTCATGCTCCCAATCAGGTTCCTGGTGGTCCTTTGTGGGATGTTGTTCCATTCTTGGACCAGCATGGCACCAAGCTCCTGGACACTTCTTGGTTGGACTGGACGGACTGAAATTGCAATTGCAAGCTGCAACTCATTCCAGACATGTTCGATTGGATTGAGATCAGGGGATCTTGCTGGCCAGTCCCTACGCTCAATCCCCTCCCTCTGTCGGTACTCCCGGACAGCATGGGCAACATGAGGATGGGCATTATCGTCCATCAGAATGAATTTATAACCCACTGCACCTGCATACAATCTGACGTGAGCATCCAGGATCTCATCAATATACCACTGTGCAGTCAATGTACCACAGTCAAGGACACAGAGCTCTGTACATCCATCCCAGCTGATGCCACCACAGACCATTATTGACCCTCCACCATAGCGGTCATGCTCAGCAATGTTGGCTGCATGGAATCACTCTCCTGGTCTTCTCCATACCCTAGAACGCCTATCTGTGTTGTCTAGGCAGTACCTTGACTCATCTGTAAAAAGGACAGGTCGTCAATCTTCTCTGGTCCATCCAACGTGATCCATGGCCCATTCATATCGTGTCTGGTGGTGGTTCTGGAACAGCTGAATGCGAATACATGGTCTTCTTGATCGGAGACCACCTTCGTGCAACTTTGCCCGGATAGTCTGCATCGAAACATTTACTCCGGATGCATTCTGAAGCTCACTGTAAAGCGGGGTTGCTGTGGCAAAGTGGTTCCTATGGGCCTGAATGATCAAAAACCAATCTTCAGCTGCAGATATTGTCCTGTCTCTGCCACCACCATGTTGTCTGACTGGTGTGCCATACTGCTGAAATCTTGCCCAGTCTCTGGTGATTACCATATGGTGCACACCAAGGGCTTCACCAGCCTGACGATGGGTAGCCCCTTGTTCCACCATCCCTACAGCCCACCACATTTCTGCTTCAGACAAAAGTCTTCTTACATTTGCATTCACCATATTCAATCATTAAATCACAAGGTTTGTGTTGAAATGACGATTGAATACCCTACACATCTCATGTACATGTAGACAGTACACAAAAACATTATGGAAATCAAGGGGTACATGCTTTCCATTACTGTCACGAAAAGTATGCCTGTCAAGAGAGCTAATGTAAACACTGGGGACCATCTCAATACATTCCTCAATCAGATCCACCAAAAATATCCCAAATGTGTCACAAGAAAATTTCACAATGATGTGTCAAATATGTGGTGCTCAGCAAACTTTGAGTAGTATATAAATGAATGCTCTTAAAGAATTTTCAGTTGAAAAGCACCTTTTTCAACAAATCAAATCAAACAAGAGGTTGGTGATCAGGTCTTTGAAATGGGGCCAACACAATGAAAACAGCTGATCGAGACGAATGCAACCAAGTTTTGTGTAACACTTTAACAAGAGCAAGGTATATGCCCCCAAGGGTGTCATAAAAGGGTAGGTAAGTCTCTCCGGGGATAACCAAAATCAAAAGGAAGCTGCCAAAATCAAAAGGAAGCTTCCTCTAGACACCAATAATGCATAACCAAAAAAATGAAATTGATTCGAGTCAGTGTTCATTAGTTATTGCGCGAAAAACAAATTCAAGATGGCCACCATGGAAGCCATAATGAATTGGCCACTGGCGGTCATCTTGTTTCAGCTGACTGGCCCAAAATCGAAAGGAACCTTCCTCTAGACACCAACAATGCATAATTAAATGAAAGTGTCAATGACACTGTAGCTTAACTTGTCTGTGTGCTATGTTTGATGAAAAGGATAATGTTCAATGTTTATGAAAGGATTATGAAATAAGACAAGAATTGTGATAATTGGGAATGTAATAATTTCTGTTCCCTGTATGCTATGTTTTCAATAAAAATAATATGAGGTGTAGACCATACTAAAGAATTGAGGGGTGGGTTAATGTGGCCCTCACAGTTAATGTATGTAGCCCTCACAGTTAATGTATATCAACAAAAGTTACCAATTTACAGTGAAATTATTCCAAAACGAGTCTTCCTATCAAGTTACAATAAAATCGCTTCATAAATACAGCCTGTAGACTGTGCTAAAGGATTTTTGGCTTCGGGCCCCTGTAGCCATCACAGCTGACCAATCCTTACCAAAAGGGGACATTATATCATCTAGACATTATAAGGAATCAACCTATCAAGTTACAATGAAATCCCTCCATAAATACGACCTGTAGCCTGTGCTAAAGGTTTTCAGGTTTTGGGCTCGGACAGCTGTCACGGCTGAATGATCGTGACCAAAGGGGGATGTTCTCAGCTAGACATTATCTGGAGTCATCCTACCAAGTTACAATGAAATCCCTTCATAAATATGACCTATAGACTGTGTTAAAGGTTTTCAGGCTTTGGGCCCCTGTAGCCATCACAGTTGACCAATCGCGACCAAAAGGGGACGTTCTAATCTAGATATTGTATGGAGTCAACCTACTAAGTTACAATGAAATCCCTCCATAAATACGACCTGTAGACTGTGTTAAAGGATTTGGGGCTCAAGCAGTCGTCACGGTTGACAGATCATGACCAAATGGGGAATTTCTCATCTAGACATCATACGGAGTCTTCTTACCAAGTTACAATGAAATCCCTCCATATTAACTACAGCCCTCGAAATTCAGTACAGGATTTGGCAATGCCGTAGTAAAATGACGCAGAAAATTGATTTTGCGACGGCATATATTTGCCGTAGTACAGAAAAAAAGACAAGCCCAAGAAAAAATAAAAAATCGGCGAAGTCATGGTTTAGTAACAGTTACGGCACGTGTTCCCAGCTTTGGGCCTATACTCAAACTGAACTGCGATAGAAATGTCGCAAATAGCGGCTGACGGTAAGTCCCACTGTTTATCCTTGTACATCTGATGTGTTTGTTTCCGGAAATACTTGGTCGTAATATTCATTCTTTTCATGTTCACCGGACATGTTGTGAATAAGAATTACAACCGATGTTGATATCCGTTCTGTGATTGACATTCCGATATCTTACGATGAGCAACTCACAACAGCCTTCCACCTGCTAATCTATTTTGCTTTGTGACTTGCTTGTATCGTTTAAGCAATCATTCAAATGTTGCCTTCATTCAAATGTCTCCTTCCATTTGATGAAGTAAACAGAATAAGAAAAAATAACTTGTATCAAATGGTTGAAATGTGGAGACTATTAAATTTCGGCCTTTGGATGTTTCGGCCAAGACATTTCAGCCTCCTATGGAACCGCAATATCTGTGGAATCGGACCGAAACGTCCCAAATTTGGATTAATATTTTGAAAGCAATTAGAAAATTTGGGGGTTTTTTTTTATTCATTATTTATAATTATTTAATTATTATTTAACGTTGGCAGACACCCTGGGATTAAACTCTAACATGGCAGATAGTACCAGAATAAATGCCGTAGTAACTGCCGTAGCATTGGAATTTTACTACGGCAAAACGGTGCCATAGTAAAATATTCTCAATTTCGAGGGCTGTAAATATGACCTGTAGACTGTGCTAAAAGTTTTGGGGTTTTGGGCTTGGGCAGCCATCACGGTTGACAGATCATGACCAAAAGGGGACGTTCTCATCTAGATATTATACAAAGGCATTCTACCAAGTTACAATGAAATCCCTTCATAAATACAACCTGTAGACTGTGCTAATGGTTTCCAGGTTTTGGGCTCGGGAAGCCATCATGGTTGGCCGATAGCAACCAAAAGGGGACGTTCTCATATAGACATGACCTCAAACCTGCATTTCGTGGCGATCGGACAAAAACTATGGGGTATAGCCTGTACTAAAGGAAAATGTGAACTGACTCCCTGACTGACAGACTTCCACACGCATTATGGCAATAGTTAATGTTGACTTTGTCAAGTTAAGAACGGAAACCAAATTCAATATGGCTGCTATGGTGGCCTTACTGAATTGGCTAGCGGGACCAAAATCGAAAGGAAGCATTGTCTGGTCATCCACAAGTAATCCCTAAAATTATGACTTGATCAAATAAATGGTTCTTTAGTTATTGGATGGACACCAAAAGTTAACGGACAGACGCAAGATGACGGACAGACAGACAGATGGATGTTCTTACACGTTCTAACTTGTGGGGTTTTCCCATGTTAAACCCTAACCACACAAGGTCAAAAAATTAACCCCACGGTGCAAAAAATAATCCCACAAGTGGCCACTGTACTAACCCAACCCCACAACTACCACTGACCCTAAATTGTAAACCCCACAATGTACCTCTACTAAGCCTGGACAGATGGATGGACAGACAGAAATGATGAAAACATAATGCTCCCAGAGGTTCTCGGGGGCATAAAAACGGTACAACCATATTTTTGCACTTTTAATTATATACGTTTTACAATCAGTTTAATTTTTCCAACAGCGCAATGTCAAGACAATAAATTATTTGAAACAGATTGTAAATCAACCCTCAAACCCTTTCAAAACTGCCAAAAATTTTTTGATATTTTCGGGGATTTTTGTCCCAAGCTGATTAACATTTAATTCCCATGAATTTGAAGCAGTAAATCTAAAAAGCAAAGACTTTTAAAGCTATCCACAAATTTCAAGTACATTCAAGGCCTTGAAAACAAATTTTTCAATTCAATGACTTTTCAAGGTTTTCAAGGACCTCAACTAACTCTGATGTATTCAAAAACCTCAAGACATAGCAGCTTTCCATTTCTATCAATATATGGTTTGACAAAGACTGTATTTATTTATTTATTGGTGTTTAAGGTCACATATTTCAGCATAATGGCTTATCGTGACAACAATATGGATATAAAGTCAAGTCCAGCCAATCGTTTATACCCATGTTGCCTATTTTAGAGGACTTCCACCCAAGGCATTGCAGACCAGGTTCTATTTCACCAGTAAAACAGAGCTTGTTTACCACAGTAAACAAGCACTGCTTCACTTCCCAGGATTCAAGACTGGCTTTCAACATTATGCAAATAAAGTATGTATTATTTGCTTGGAAAGCAAAATATTAATTTGTTCTTAAAAGGTTTGATGATCTTTTGGAACAAGAAAAAGCTAAAAAACATAGCCAAAGGTTGTTGTTCTGAAAACATGGCAGACACACCAAATCACGTAACTTGTGGGTAAAATGATCTACATGAGCCAGGAAGATGTACTCTGTGGGGGCGACAATATATTGTGTCTTGGGAAATTTTCAATTACATTGGACAGTTGACAGCACTGTGTCACGCTGTGTCTCGAGGTTATAACAATATTCACAAACGAGTTTAATAAAGGCTGTTCAATCAATAAGAGGTACAGACATACTGAACTGGATATGAACTTATAATGCCAATGGACTCATGAAGTAGATCAGATTAGGGAAACGAGAAGTCAAGAACAGCTGTACCAAAAACTTTTTAATCTCAGCCTCAAAGGCAATCTTGTTGGTTCTGTTCTTAATAATTCTTTTCCAACAATTCATTTTAACCTTTTAACCCTTTACCTAATGCAGAGAATATCAAAATTTATTATTTTAATTATTGTTTTTTAAATATTTTCAAAAATTTTCAACAAAACCATATCATGTGACCGCTCATTGGAACGAGTTCAATGAGGGGTCACATGATATGGTTTTGTTGAAATTTTTGAAAAAGTATATATTTTTCAACTGCTGAATTTGAAAATTAAGTGGGCGAATGCGGCCGATTCGTAATGTAAAGGGTTAAGCAGGCCCTTAGATTTGTCTAATTTGTGCGCAGTGACAATACAGATCCAATGTATTGTGGCCTGGTGGGAGCGAAACCACCTTTAATTTTGCCTTCTCTGTATCTGTGTCATATACTTTTACATTTTTTCAACTGAATAAATCAAAGTTCATCTAATTTGTATAATTTCTGTACGAGAAAAAAACCTGTATTATATGTGATGTATTCCATGTTACTAAATATTCATACAAAAATTTATCCAAATCAGAACTTTCATACAGAAGTTCTGTACGAAAAACTGATTGCACTAATTTTGGTACAAAATGGTTGCCAGTGGCCATCTTGAATTTTGGAGCGCACCCCAAAACACTCATTCTCGTCCCACAGTGATAACAAAGGTACCCAAGAGTTTCGTAAAGATCAGTTCATAAATACAGCCTCTAGCCCGAGCCGTATTGAATTGTGGGCAGATGGACGACGGGCCATGACATAACCTCAACCTCAAATTTGACTATGTTAAAGTTGAGCTAAAAATCATTGTTTCAGTTTTATATAGAAATTTGCACCTCGACGAACTATTACGTTAACTGATTGACAAGTGGATTGAAACCTTTGTCATTTTATTACTTGGTTAATCTTTGATTTTGGTCATTGGGGAAAGTACCACCAACAATTAAAGACAATTGATAATCTGGTCTATTGTTCGCTAGTTAAGAAACATATGCATTGTTTACACAATACACAACTTCTTAATCCGAGGTCACCGGTAAGTATAATTGGAAAGTGACTGGTCATTGTTTATTTACACAGTTGAACAAGATTACTTTTTTGTAATTAATGATGTGGGCATTCATATTGATTTATTTATCATTTGTTCACTTTTACTGAATAGGAGAAAATGTTATATTATATACCCGTTTTGGGCAAAAATCAAGAATACACCAGGTTCGTGATTTTGAATTTGTGTGCCAAATATTTGTGCCAAATGATGACATTTATGTGTCAGAATTTTTAAAAATGTGCATTCGGCACATGCCAGTGTGAACACTGGGCATAACTCTACCAAAAAATATCGGAGCAAGCACACTATCAATCCCAATGTGTATTATGTGGTAATAAACCTATGTATAGAATTTTGTTTCATTTTGTTCAGTCAAACTAAAGTTATCGTCCGGAATGGGACAGACAGACGGATGGACGGACATATATATGGACAAGGGTAACACTTAATGCTCCAGCCAAAATTGGCAAGGGCATAAAAATCATCGCTTGAGTACAACAAGCTGACACATGCAATGGTATTAAATTCATGGTTTGAATCAACCACAAAAACAATGAAAATTGGACAATCCTAAATAAAAAGGTGTTTACAAAATTACAGTATTCAAGAAATTTCTTTCAAGTCTTGCCTTCTGGTCAAGTTTTTTTTTTTTGGGGGGGGGGGGGAGGGGGGTTTAACAACACTTTTGACAGCTAGTGTCAGACATTTTCACAAGTGGAGAAAAACACCAAACAGTGGCGAGCAACTGTTAAGACTCCCAAACATAAAACTCTGTACACGCAAGGTTAGCATTGGCTGAAGACAAATGCCCCATTGACGTGCAGTACATCTTAGTACACATCGCCAATTTGCCCCCACGTGAGCAATCCAGATTAAGCAGCTTGACCAAGGACACAATGCAGTTACCCCTGGTGGGGATCGAACCATGGACCTTTCGGTTTGAAGTCTAATGCCTTTACCACTGAGCCACTGCACTCCAGTCATGCAAGATAAATGGTTACAAATCAATTTTTAATACACTATATACGATCTGAAGATTTACATAATCTAGGACTACCTATATCTGTATACTGATGTAAAAATATCAAAATTTCAAGCAGCATATTCTCCCAAATCGTATCTAGAAATTGAAGATCCGTAAAAAATAAATGAACTGGTTAACGGGTACAGTGCTGAATTATTTTTGGTCATCCAAATTTGTTCACATATCAAGAGGCACTCTCCCATAAATTGTAACAAAATAAATCCTAACAGACTAAATAATTTCACATGCACTGAATGTGAAGCATTTACTAGTAAGTTGTGGTACCGACACTTCAGAATAAAGTACAAATATGTGCTTCCATCACTCAACCAGTTAAATTCCTAACTGCATTATGGGAAAAATTTGCATGTTAATCTATAATATAACCCAAGGTGCACCATTTTAACTTTGTTCAATCTGAGAAGATTTATTTAAAAATACATATTGACAAGATCGTTCCAATGAGGGGAATATAACTATATTTTGGAGGGGAAATGTGAAAATATTTGATTGACAATTTGTGTGAATAGTGCTGACTAAATATGGGCACTACATTAGGTACAGAGTTAACCCTTATAACAAGTCTGCAGTATTTGCACACCCAATTTAACCCTTTATCTAACAAGAAAAGCAGACGACACTTGCAAACAAAATTCTTGAATAACTAATTTTTTCATTTTTTGTCTCAAAAACATAGGTTATGACCCCTCATTGCAATGAGCTCGACGATCTCGTTCCAAAGAGGGGTCATGACCTATGTTTTTGAGACAAAAAATGAAAATTAAATGGCGATTTTTGTGAATAGCACTGGCCGGTTTTGGCCGTTACATTGGGTAAAGGGTTAATAAAAATTGAGCAATTGAAAAAGTTTTATTCAAAATATTTCAACACAATCATGCCATGTACCCATTCACTGGAGCGAGCTCTATGAGCTCATTCTAATGAGGTCACATGATATGGTTTTGTTTTTTAATTTTTTTAAAAATAATTAAGGCCCCACAAAGCAGATCTTTTGTTTCTCATGTCATTTTTTGTAAAATTGCATGTGGGCGGGTGGTTATTTTATAATATTTTTTATTTTTGTAATTATTTCTTTGCCATCCAATGTTCATGTTCTTGGTTTGTTTTATGTTTTAGCCCTCATAATCTACAGAATAGCATGGCTGGTGGTGTATTTCATCCCTTGAGTGCAAGAAGGCTTTGCAATGCTAAAGCACTGCAAAGCCTTGTTGCACTCAAGGGACAAATATATCAATTTTATTAACTTGGGTAAAATATCTGACATAAACTTAATTTTTATTTTTTTTAAGTTTGCATTGAAATGAGAGCATGTGGTAGCCAAAAGGCCCATGTGGGAGGGTCTGAGAAACAGATTTTTAACCTTATTAGACCTTAGATAACAAATTTTGATATCACGTGCATTGATAAAAGGTTAACAAATGAATACCAAGCATAATTTTAATTAAGTTTTTTGCTATCCTCTAAGATCTAATAATGAAGGTAACTGAAAAAGCAGTTACCCAACTTCTACTGAGGCAAACGACAAGTGAATAAAACAATCATTTGCCCAACATTTATTTATTTATTGGGGTCTAATGACACATTCAACAGCCAGGATCACATCATGTCAGAAAGTTTTATGGGTGGTGGAAGACCCCAGAGAGAACCACCAATCAGTGGCAAACAACTGTCAGACTCAACATACTGATTCCACACAATCAGGGTTAGCATTGGATGAAGACAAGTGCACCATCGCCCTGCAGTTTGCTTTCGTACAGGGTGCCACCATGCCCCCACATGTGCAATCAGGATTATTTACAATAGAGCCATGATAAGGCTTCTAGCATTCCATCAGTTAATTGACAAGAGCTATTGCTGATGACAATTCATACCCCCACTGCAGTGCTTGACAGATGAAGCATAAATGAATTAAAAACAAAGAAAGGCCCATAAATCTGTTGAAAAATATCAGGCAACTTTTTTTATAACGTGCAGGTGTGGTATGTCATATGGATCCCTCATACTAAATTTCACTAAAATTCATCTACTCACTGGTAAGATATCACTGTGGATGGAAGGATGGATGTATGCATGGATGCATGTAATCTGGTATATCCTCCCCATCACTTCTCTTCGAGAGTGTGGGTATAAATATACCAAGGTATTATTGGTTAACTTCATAGTTAAACAAGAGAAAAACACAGTGATTGGAGAAAATTCTGTTTCACTACCAGTATGCAATGGGTAAAAAAAAGATGTAATTCTGATGAAGACTGTTAATGGGAATGGCAAAGCCTTGAGGGAAGCAATTCTTTCTGACCATTATTTTTCAAAGAAAAAAATCACAATTTTCTGGAATCGTGTAAAATCAATCACATTATCCTAAAATATCTTGACAAAGTTAACAAGACAAAAAAAAATTTATAGTACAGAATATTCCAATAAAAATTCCATTTGAAATAATTTGGACATTCTATTTTTGTCACCAACATTGGTTATGAAGCATCATTAACATAAACTTGATCAACTTGTTTACTCATGTTTTTTAGCGATTATGGGGGCGGGGGAAATGGGTCATATTACTATACAGTTTCCTACATATTATGGTGCTGCATTTTAGGGGTGGTGAAGAATAATTTATTTTATATTTATTAGTGCTTAAGGTCACTTTCAGCATCAATGGCTATATCATGATTGCAACACGGGTTCAAAGTTTACCCAATTATACCTATGCTGCCTTCATTAGAGACTTCCACACCAGGCATTGGTTACTGCCTGGATCCTATTTTACCATTAAAACAAAACTTGAGGTGGTATAAATAAACAAGAGGCCTCATGGGACCCGAGGCACTAACCTGAAAAAGTTCGGAAAAGAAGGATTTAATATTCCTCATACTGCGCTAACTTAAAGTTTGAGTTGCCATAGGGAGCCCAAATATGACCCCAGGGACTTGATTTGAACAAACTTGAATCTGCCCCTTGTAAGGATGTCTTATACCAATCACCAAAAAATTCTGACTGACGATTCTGAAGAAGAATTTAGATTTTTTAAAATTTTTTCTCATATTGAAACAAATTCAAATTCAGGTTCCCACTGGGAGCCCACATATGAACCCAAAGACTTGATTTGAACAAACTTGAATCTCTTGGGCTCCAACTGTGAGCCAAAATATGCCTGGACTTAATTTGAACAAACTTCAAGCCCCCCCCCCCCCCCTCCCGCCTCCCCCCAAAACAAGATGCAAAATACCAAATATCAAGAGATTTTAACTGGTAGATCTGAAGAAGATTGTTAAATTTCCTCATATTGCACCAAGTTAAACTTCAGGTTCCCATAGGGAGCCCAAATATGAAGTGAGGGACTTGATTTGAACAAACTTGAATCTCACCCCACTAAGGATGCTACATTATAAATATCAAAAGATTCTGAACGGTAGATCTGAAGAAGATTTTTAAAGAATATTCCTCATATCGGACTAAGTTAAAGTTCTCTTTCCCATAGGGAGCTCAAATATGGCCCCAGGGACTTGATTTCAACAAACCTGAATCTGACATCCCCCACCCCAGGATGCTAGATTCTGACTGGTGGATCTGAAGAAAAAGATTTTTATAAAGTGAGCCCAAATATTACTCCAAGGACTTGATTTGAACAAACTTTAAGCTGCCCACCCCCCCCCCCCTTCTTTCCCCTTAAAGATGCAGTACACCAAATATCAAGAGATTTTGACTAGCAGACCTGAAGAGGATTTTTAAATAAATCTTCTCAGATTGAACAAAGTTAAAATTTTGGTTCCCATAGGGAGCCCGAATATGAACCCCTGGACTTGTTTCGAAACAGTAAAACAGAGTTTGTTTACCACAGTATATTCACTTCCCGGAGACCCCATGGGGATGTTTCATTGGGGTCCTGGCACTATCCACAGGTAAGCAATACCAGTGTTTTTAACTGAAATTATGTGAGGTAATTTTTTAAAAATCCAAGATAACATTAAGATCAACCATATTTATTGATGACAGCATGACTCTCCTAGTACTAGCTGAAATATCGGGTGGTAGATAAGTGTGTAAATCTTTTTACAGAAACACTGAGATAAAAGTATAAGTCACAGGAAGGAAACACCCAACAAAAAATCAAGAAAATTTCTGATATAAATGACATCCTGTTGACAAACGCAAATGGGAACCCTGATTCAGTTCTCTTAGAAAAGAATTTGATCATCAGTAGAGAAAGATAACAAAGATATCACTGGGAACTGCCGACTTTGTATTTCTGAAACTCTGCAATCAAGTGACATTGGCCCAATTCAGTGACTTTGGACCCAAAGATGTGAATCCGGCCCAAGTCTTTTCAGATCACACAAAATATTTTTCAGACCTACACCAAGAACATTTAATGCCCCTTGGGGTAGTTCAAGAACTTTCAGTTCCCTGAAACTGGCTGAATTTGGGGGCACTGGACCTGCTGGAAGAACCATTGTTGCTGGTATGGGTCCAGAAAACAAAGCAATTATTCTTTTCCTTTTGGCAGAAACGTGCAAGAACATGGAACAAAAAGCATTTGCTAATTCGGACCTAAGAGGTGCAAATACAAGCCACTAATTTTCCATCCATCAAGTTTCAACCTTGAAAAATTTAATCTGCATTGTAATGTTCTAAAAAGGGTATGAAAACCTGTTAACTGGTTGAGGGCTAGATTATTTTTGGCGGTCTCAATTTGTTATTCAAAATTTGTTTCACTACAAATTATTGGAGAGTGCACACAGACATTCTCCAATAAATTGTAATAAAACAAATTTATATCAACAAACTATTATTTTCATTTGACTGAATATGAAACGTGAACAACAGGGTTCCAGCAGCTAATTAGTAAGTGGATTCCAGATTTTTCAAAGCCATTTCCATGCCATATTTAAGGTTTTTCAAGGCTTCATAAAAGTAAAATTCAAGGTTTTTCAAGGTTATCGACTAAAAATCGAGAGTACAGTACAGCACAAATAAGTCGTAGGATAATCACAGGAAAATTTTGATGGTTTTTATATTTTGAAAGATTGTTTCAAGAATCTTGCAGGCCACTTTTGGAGTTTTGGGGAAATTCAATGACTTTCCAGGCCTTGAAATTGATTTTCAAATTCAAGGCTTTTCAAGGTTCTTCAAGGCCCGCAAAAACCCTGAAGAAGGAAAATACTGCCTTTTGCTCTGGTACCCTCATTTCTTTTGGAAAGCCCTGATAGTGGCTTCTAGCACTCAACCAGTTAAGAATCAAGTGATGAAATCTAATGCTGTTGAAATTAATATTTTAAAACTTGTCCGTGAATACTTTAATCAAGTGGTTCCTAACTTCCTATATAATTTTCAATAACGATCTGTGATTTTATTTAGGTTAGGAAGATTTCTACAGCTCTTAACTTTTCAAATAGATAAATTCTGCATGACGAAAACAAATAGTTGAAGGGCATATGACATCCTGAACAACAAATTTTTACTCAACCTCTGAAGAAATGCAAAATGGATTATATATGAAAAGATACTATCCAGCGCACCAGGGTTTGAAGTAGAGATGGGCAATACCGAAAAACTGAACCGATACCAATATCATGGGCATATCGAAAAACTGAACCAAACCAATCATTGAATACCGAAACTGACTGAATATTCAAATTTTCTAATATTCATTATTTATAAGGCCCTACTGAGGCTTGATAGCAGTTGAAGGATTCATTAGACTGAAACCTGAACATGTCCAGCTGCTTAGATGTGATTTCTAGACAAGTCTTGGCTGCCTGTTAAGTAGGACTGAAACAGTTGGCTCATTTTCGTAACCGACAAACCAAGAGCTATAACCGAATAATATCCGGTTATCCGTGACCATTATTTCACCAAATATGGGATCAAAACTATAGGAATTGGAAAGCAGTATTCTATTACATAGTGTGTGTACAAACGAATGTTGTCCAGTACCCGATTATCCGGTTAACCATATCAGTACTACTGTTGAGGCAGCAAAGACTTGTCTAGAAATCACTGCCCAGTTACTTTGTCTATTGTCAGTAGGACCTCTTGTGATGGCGTGCTCTGAGACTGAAATAGGCCTTTAAATGTTAAGGTGTGTTTAGAACAAGTCACAAAATTAATGTGGATATAATTTGTGTTGGCAAAAGAATGCAAATGTTGAGCTCATTGGCAGTGGAATTTGAGGAGCTGTGGTAGAAAGTTACAAGAACAACTTTTTCTGTATTTTCCTGATGTGAATTCCCCTTTGGTACTATCAGAAAATCTCAGACACATCTGATACCAAATTCCAAGCCGATACAGAGGTATACCCCCCTTAAAAATACCGAAATCGATACTAAACTCAAAATTCCAAAACTGCCCATCTCTAAATCGAAGGGTAATACACAGAGAAAAGAACTGTTATCGATTTTTTCCTTTTGATAATCATCAAACAAAACATATTTTTTTCTCAATGGAGGACTTCTATTTCTTTATCATGTGAAGGTTTTAGATAAAATTCTGGAATCTTTTGAATATTTCTCTTTGTAGACTTGAAAAAGTACATATAAGCTTTAAGTTTTGCCTACTAACTAAGGCTGATATTTAACATCACCATTTAACTGGTTGAGAGCTAGAAGCCGCTATCAGGGCTTGACTGAAAAATGCTGAAAGCCAGTTGGCACTAATTTTTGTTGTTGGCTCAACAGTAGAAAGAATATATTAATATGAAATTGTTTTGTTACAATTTATTGGAGACCGCCAACTGGCATTCTCTAATAAATTGCAACAAAACAATTATTTATGAACAATATCTTGCTAAATGAAGGCCCATTTTACTGGTAGCAAGATATCTTTGAAAACAATACTCAAGTTACAAATGACCATTGAAAAGTAATTTAGCACTCTACCAGTTAACTAACACAATATGCTGAAAACTCGTTCGAGACAAAGAATTTCACCTGAACAAACACTGCTTCAACCCTCAAAATAGTGAAATTTCAAGAAGCAAATTTTTGCCACGATGCAACTTAAAATTTAAACAAACTCAATCTTGTTAATGAAAGAGCTCAATGGATGTCATATTGAACAGCGTATTGCATTTGTCAGTGTGGAAGATAACAACTTCCAGTGTGCATCGGACATGTCTGGAAGAGGCATAAAATTGCAACCACAAGTTTTGGACTTCTATCATATGCTGTTGGTAAAAATTAAGAATTGGAAGTATATCTAGATATGTATTCATACCGCGTCCGATGAATCATGAATACTGTATCATGACAGGAGCATATATTTAAACCTCTTAAATGAATGGAAAAATCTGCATGCCTCAGGCAAATTGTTAAGAGGGAGAAGCAATGTTTCAGCCAGTGGAACACCAGTTTCAATTTGAGCATTTAAATACTAGCTGAAACTGTTTAATTTAGAAATCGATTAATCATCACAAATAATCGATAAAAAATGATTAATCATAGCTAGATGACCCCCCCACCCCACTCCATCTCTTTGAAGTCCTCAAAAATGAAGTTCAAGTCAGTTGGCCTACCTCAAGTAAACAACAAAGACGATTCTCTTTTAGGCATATTCAAAGCTTTGATGTTCTGAACTTTTGAACCGTCAGTGTAATAATCAAGGCTGGTCGTCAGTTGCGAACTTCGCAAGTTTGCAACTGCCAACCGGTCTTGATTATTGCACTGACGGTTCAAAAGTTCAGAATATCAAAGCTTTGAATGTACTTAAAAGACAAATGCTTCTAACGGCTCTTCTAACGGTTTTTTGAGGTTTAACATCGACATATTTGACCTTTTACCTTTAGAAACAATAGTTTTTTCATCAACTTTGTTTTGGATTATCAAGCGTCTAAAACTGGGTAAAATTTACCGATTCTTCGACAATGAAAAATACTAATCGATTTCGGCATGACCGATCAACAATTGATTAATTGATTAATTGTGACAGCCCTAGTTGTGCTTGTGCTGTTTATCATTTTTCAGAAAAGAAGTTATTGCCTGAGTGAAAATTCCTCTCCTTTAGTATTATAGTGGTAATTATTCTTCCATGTACTGTGTCCTCATAAATCACCCTTTCTTTCAACAAATACAAAAAGGTTGTTCGCTAAGAATTTTCTGAGGTAAAGGACATCCAGTCATCACAAAAAATTGCCATTCAGTTTGTTTTCTTTCAATTTTTGTCTCCAAAAAAATGGCCTATGATTTTCATTGAAACAAGTTCTTTGAGTGCATTCCAGTGAGGGGCAAAAAGTTATATTTTTATGCAAACAAGAGACTGCACCAAGAGACTGCACAATATCTCTCATCCAATGGACCCCATCCAACCATCCACCCAAGGGGAAAAAATTTTGTTTGCATATTATAACTTGAAATCCTTCAAAACTCATTTCAAAGCACACAAAAAATGAAAGTGTCAATGACACTGTAGCTCAACTTGTCAATACAAAGACATGTACATGTAAAGTATGTGACACAGCAATGACAAACATCTAGGTAATGACCTGATAACAAAGGTACATATAAAGTATTGTAACGGTCTGTACATAAATACTGACCGTTGCCTGTAACAAATGCATAGGTAAAGTATTGTAAAGGTGGGTGACAGTCAGATGCTAAACTAGAAAAGAAATCTTTGAGTCCTAGAGTGGGTCTGACTGAACCCCAAAATATTTGTTCTCATAGCACAGTGATAACAAAGGCACCACAAAACACACTCATTCCTGTCCCAAGGTGAAAACAAAGGTACCCAAGAAGTTTCGTGAAGATCAGTTCACAAATATGAGTTGTGTAGAAGTTGTGACAAAAAACTGATTGGACCTAATTTCGGTACAAAATGGCCACTGACAGCCATCTTGAATTCTGGACCGCACCCAGAAACACTAGTTCTCGTCCCAAGGTGATAATAAAGGTACCCAAGAAGTTTTGTGAAGATCGGTTCATAAATACAGCCTCTTGCCCTAGCCATATTGACATGTGCACTTACAGTGTATAAGTAGCACTGAATAAATCAAAGTTCATCTAATTTGCATAATTTCTGCACGAGAAAAAAACCCGTACTTTTTGTGATGTATTCCATGTTACTAAACATTCATACAAAAATTTATTCAAATCAAAACTTTCATACAGAAGTTCTGTACAAAAGACTGATTGCACTAATTTTGGTACAAAATGGCTGCTGGTGGCCATCTTGAATTTCAAACCACACCCAAAAACACTCGTTCTCATCCCACAGTGATAACAAAGGTACCCAAGAAGTTTCGTAGAGATCGGTTCATAAATACAGCCTCTAGCCTGAGCCGTATAGAAGTTGTGTACAAAAAACTGATTAGACCTAATTTCGGTACAAAATGGCCACTGGCAGCCATCTTGAATTTTGGACCGCACCCAGAAACACTCGTTCTCGTCCCAAGGTGATAACAAAGGTACCCAAGACGTTTCGTGAAGATCGGTTCATAAATACAGACTCTAGCCCGAGCCGTATTGACATGTGTACTTACTGTGTGTAAGTAGCACTGAAAAAATCAAAGTTCATCTAATTTGCATAATTTCTGCACGAGAAAAAAACCTGTATTATATGTGATGTATCCCATGGTACTAAACATTCACACAAAAAATTATTCAAATCAGCGCTTTCATCTGGAAGTTCTGTGCAAAAATCTGATTGCACCAAATTTTGTACAAAATGGCTGCCATCGGCCATCTTGAATTTCGGACCGGACCCAAAAACACTCGTTCTCGTCCCACGGTGATAACAAAAATACCCATGGAGTTTCGTAAAAATCGGTTCATAAATACGGTCTCTAGCCCGAGCCGTATTGGCATTTGCACTTACAGTGCTGAAAGTAACACCAAAAAACATCAAAGTTAGTCTAATTTGCATAATTTACGCACGAGAAAAAAACCCGTATTATATGTGATGTATCCCATGGTACTAAACATTCATACAAAAAATTATTCAAATCATAGCTTTCATATGGAAGTTCTGTACAAAAAATAGATTTCTGCATCGTCGGTACAAAATGGTGGCTGGCAGCCATCTTGAATTTCGGCCCACACCTAAAAACACTCGTTCCCGTCCCAGGGTCATAACAAAGGTACACAAGAAGTTTCGTAAAGATCGGTTCATAAATACGACCTCTAGCCCGAGCCATAGCCAATTGTTGACGTACGGACAGACGGACAGACGGACGACGGGCCATGACAATAGCTCAAATTTGACTTCATCAAAGTTGAGCTAAAAATGTGAAAAGGAACTACCCCTTCCCCTTCCTTTATGAATGGGTAAATTTTTTTTCCCATATCACTTGAAATCTTTCAAAACACATTTTAACCCTTTACCCAATGCAGATGATATCAAAATTTATTATTTTAAATATCATTTTTTCAAATTTTTCAAAACAATTCAACAAAACCATATCATGTGACCACTCGTTGGACCGACCTCGACGAGCTCGTTCCAACGAGGGGTCACATGATATGGTTTTGTTGAAATTCTTTAAAAAATAATATTTTTCAACTACTGAATTTGCATATTACGCGGGCGGATGCGGCCGATTCATTGGGTAAAGGGTTAAGGCAAGAAAAAAAAATACACTACAAAGGGATGAAGTCGTGTAACTTGAACAAGAACAATGATGCTAGCTACATGATGTCAAAAATCGTTTGGTATAAAACATGTTTGTGTGTTCAAATAAGCCACCCAAGTCCTCCCCGAAATTACACACTTAATTTTTTGGATAAAAAATGTCCATTCTCCATACTCTATGGATGTTCAAGCATGAGTCATAGACGGTAGCATAGGTGCCTACTTGTTGAAACAAACCACTGTTGTGTGTCCGAACTAATTATGAAGCTTAATGCCACTGATGATCTTGCTTGGGCTGTCTAAAAGGCAACCTAAAGATTTGAATCCTAATATTTTAGCCACATAAGTTAGCAGCTACTCAACATATAATGGATGGATGGATGGATGGATGGATGGATGGATGGATGGAATCTGGTATACCCCCTATTCTGTTTGAGAGTGGAAGTATAAAAATGAAAGTTTTTAGTTATTCCAGCCTTTTTTGTTTTTGGCAAGTGTCATGTTCCAGTCATCTTCGTTAAAGAGTTAATTAATGCTCTAAAACACAGTGTTTTTAAGTTATACCATCAAGACCACTCATCATACTCTAATTACTTGTAAGATATTTTTGAAAAGATGAACTTATATTTAGTAATAAACAATAAAAAAAAAATAAAATATGTAAATAATTCATTCTTTAAAGAGGCCCGCCAAATACTTTAATTTCAGGAAGCTGATAAGTATTATCAGCATTTTTAACCCCTTACACTCTGGTGAGGCAACATACTTTTCTCCAATCACTTGGTTTTTCTCTTAACTATGAACTCAACCAATTATATCTTCTTTGACAGATCTCACTGAGCTCTGGCAAACAAGGTATATTTGGTTAATTATCAAACTGCATTATGGGAAATATTTGCTGCTGAAAACTTAGAGCACAGAGGGTTAATATGAACACTGAACTCTCTAGATATCAAAGCATATAATGAAGAGTTATTGTGTAATCTTGGACCAAGTGGTATGTAGTACAAAAACGCAATTCTGAATGTTGGACAAATTTCTTGGCATTCTCAAAATAATCATTCAATGGTATAGTACAGGGATTCTTCTTCCTCTTTTGGGAAAGGCCCATGCAATTGGTAAATACGCATTACGAAGGCTCCAATTGGGAATTTGTTTTGGAGAAGAAACCCGCACAGAATACGAAATATTAACTGCAGAATGAACTGGAAACTCTTTGACAGTCTACATTCTGTGCTCAAGCCAGAAAATAAGCAGAAGTCATCTGCAAAATGAGGTTCCCAAAGGGTGAATTTAGTGATGAAGCCTGCACAGCAGGGTAGCTTCACTAAATTTACCCTCTGTGAACCTCAAAGTGAATCAGAGTCTCAAAACTAAACAGAAAGAGGTACCCAGAGGATAAACTGGTCCACTCTATGAGATAGCATTATCAAATTCACCCCCTGGGAACCTCATTCTGCAAATGTCAGTTTGCTTATTTTCAAGCCTGACTGTGCTTTGCTGTTGGGTCTAGTTAGGCAGCAAAGACTAGCCTAGAAACAACAAGGTTCAGAGAATGTAACCTGCATCTGAAAACTGCCTCTTCGTGCAACTGTTTTGTTGCAGTAAGAATTGGTCAAAATCAGAATTCAGCATTAAGGGTTCAAGAAGAGCCTGTTGTTTGCCCTTGATGCTTTGTTGGGTTGTAAATATTGGTATTCTGAGGGCAAAGGTCCACAAAGTTCAGGATACCAATTGTAAATTAAATTTTTGTTTAAAAAAGTGGAAATGAGATTGGGAAATAAGGGTTTGTATTGTAAATGAAAGTGTCAATGACAGTGTGGCTCAACTTGTGGAAGACATGTACATGTATAGTATGTGACACAGCAATGACACACATCTAGGTAATGACCAGATAACAAAGGTACATATAAAGTATTGTAACGGTCTGTACATAAATACTGACCGTAGCCTGTAACAAAAGTATAGGTAAAGTATTGTAAAGGTGGCGACAGTTAGATGCTAAACTAGAAAAGAAATCTTATGGGGTTAATATTACAATGGGGATCCTTGAATGGCACACAATAAGCCAAATGTTAGCAATTGTTTTGGCCTGTTTGATTCAAACCCTTCTAAGGTTGATTCATACTAATTAATAAATATTTGTCCAGTCCTTCTTAAAATATAGGTATTTGAATTTTTTATCTTTAGCTCATAGGGTTCCCATGGGTGAGGTTTTATTTTTCTCATCGTAAACAGAAAATCGGGTTGTGCTAATAATGTTTACCCCTCCCCAAACAACAACAAATATTAAGACAGGAACTTGGCTTCAACACATTTGAATACACACATCCTAGGGATGCTGAATTCAAGAAACATTATTTTGTCTGGTGTTTTTGGAAAAGATTTTTAATTATCTCCCTTTTTGAGTCCCAGAGTGGGTCTGACTGAACCCAAAAATATTTGTTCTCATAGCAGTGATAACAAAGGCACCCAACAAATTTATAGCAAACATTACTGACATAAAAAGTCTTCTTTACATGTTCTGTACAAAAAATGTAATACACAGAATTCCAGTAAATATGACTGCCAACAGGCATTTTAAATTTTTGGCCAAGCCCCAAAGCACTCATTACCATCCCATGATGATAACAAATGTAGTCCTAGAAGTTCTGTACAAAAAACTGATTTCACCTAATTTTAGTATAAAATGGCCGTCGGCAGCCATCTTTTATTTCAGACTGCACCCAAAAACACTCGTTCTTGTCCCAAGGTGATAACAAAGGTACCCAAGAAGTTTCGAGAAGATCGGTTCATAAATACATCCTCTAGCCTGAGTCGTATTGACATGTGCACTTACTGTGTATAAGTAGCACCGAATAAATCAAAGTTCATCTAATTTCCATAATTTCTGCACGAGAAAAAAATCCATATTATATGTGATGTATTCCATGTTACTAAACATTCATTCACAAATCTATTCAAATCAGAACCTTCATATAGAAGGTCTGTACCAAAAACTGATTATACCTAATTTTGGTACAAAATGGCCACCGGCAGCCATCTAGAATTTTGGACCACACCCAAAAACACTCGTTCTCGTCCCAAGGTGATAACAAAGGTACCCAAGAAGTTTCGTGAAGATCGGTTCATAAATACAGCCTCTAGCCCGAGTCGTATTGACATGTGTACTTACTGTGTGCAAGTAGCACTGAATAAATCAAAGTTCATCTAATTTGCATAATTTTCTGCACGAGAAAAAAACCTATATTATACAGTATTGTATGTGATGTATTCCATGTTACTAAACATTCATTCAACAATTTATTCAAATCAGGACCTTCATATAGAAGTTCTGATCAAAAAAGCGGTTGTACCTAATTTCAGTACAAAATGGCCACTGGCAGCCATCTTGAATTTCAGACCACACCCAAAAACACTCGTTCTCGTCCCACGGTGATAACAAAGGTACCCATGAAGTTTCGTAAAGATCGGTTCATAAATACAGCCTCTAGACGAGCCGTATAGAAGTTGTGTACAAAAAACTGATTGTACCTAATTTTGGTACAAAATGGCCACTGGCAGCCATCTTGAATTTTGGTCCGCACCCAGAAACATTCGTTCTCATCCCAAGGTGATAACAAAGGTACCCAAGAAGTTTCGTGAAGATCGGATCATAAATACAGCCCCTAGTCCGAGCCGTATTGACATGTGTACTTACTGTGTGCAAGTAGCACTGAATAAATCAAAGTTCATCTAATTTGCAGAATTTCTGTACGAGAAAAAAACCTGTATTATATGTGATGTATTCCATGTTACTAAACATTCAGACAAAAATTTATTCAAATCAGAACTTTCATACAGAAGTCCTGTACAAAAAACTGATTGAACTAACTTCAGTACAAAATGGCTGCTGGTGGCCATCTTGAATTTTGGACCGCACCCAAAAACACTCATTCTCGTCCCACGGTGATAACAAAGGTACCAAAGAAGTTTCGTAAAGATCTGTTCATACATATGGTCTCTAGACTGAGCCGTATTGAATTGTTGACGGACGGAGACGGACGACGGGCCATGGCATAACCTCAAATTTGACTACATCAAAATTGAGCTAAAAATTTGACTACATCAAAGTTGAGCTAAAAATTTGACTACATCAAGGTTGAGCTAAAAATCATGTATATATGCCATTGGGAGAGGGTTCAATATTTGGCCCCTGTAGATATCTAAAAGAATCTTTGTAGTAGGAGGTGTCTTGAGACGAATAAAGGCCATAATCAATTTCTTCAGCACCAACTCTGCCCTGATCAACTTTCATTGCAATAATAGTCTAGACATAATCACAATTGTATTTTAAAAACTTATAATTGTCGCTGCATACTTTCTGAACAAGTAAGAAACCATAACTACACTCTAGAACAGCCTAGCTCATTGACAAATAGGCAATCTCAGTCAACCTTGATTCAACATCACAAGCATCACAATAGCTGCAATATATTGTTTGTTTATTTGTTTATTGGTGTTTAAGATCACATATTTCTGCACAACAGCCAATCGTAACTGCAACATGGATATAAAGGCAAGCCCAGCCAATCGTTTCAACCCATGCTACCTATTTTAGAGGACTTCTACCCAGGCATTGGTTAATGGGTCCTATTTTACCACAGTAAACAAGCACACCTTCACTTCCTGGGGTTCCCATTGGAATGTTTATTGATGTTTAACCCTTTACCCAATGCAGACGATATCAAAATTTATTATTTTAAATATCATTTTTTTTAAATTTTTCAAAAAATTTCAACAAAACCATATCATATGACCACTCAGTGGAACAAGCTTTATGAGCTCGCTCCAATGAGGGGTCACATGATATGGTTTTGTTTAAATTTTTTTTTAAATAATATTTTTTCAGTTGCTGAATTTGCATATTACATGGGCGGATGTGGTCGATTCGTTGGGTAAAGGGTTAAGGTTACATTGAGCATCTATGGGTATATAATGACCACGATACAAGTAGAGAGACAAGTTCAGCTAATTATTTAATTATTATTATACTGGCTCCCTGGAAGACTCACCACAGGCATTGGTTTACAGGTCATATTTCTCCAGTAAAATAGAAGTTGTTTACTACAGGAACCAAGCACTGCAGCACTTGGGTTTCCCCATGGAAATGTTAGATATTAATCACCTGTACAAAGTGGCAATCTCATCAAGTTCCTTGTGTTAATGCCTGTTATTGTTATCATATTACTGTTATCTGCAGCCATTCAGTAATTACATGTCACAAGATAGCTCTTGAAAATTCAATGCATGTCTGCAGATCAGTGGATGTTGACCCTTTACCTTATGAATCAGTCTCATCCGCACATGTAATATACAATTCAAGTGTTGAAAAAAATTATTTTTCAGAAAATTTCACCAAAATCATATCATGTGACCCCTCACTGCAGCAAGTTCATCAAGATCATTCCATTGAGGGGGTCACATATGATTTTGATGAAAATTTCTAAAAAATTTGACAAAATAGTATTTAAAATAAATTTTGATATTGTCAACATTGGGTAAAGGATTAACATCACTTTCAAATTACTTTTTCTAATGCCCAACCGAAACAGGTTGGGTGCCTGTGCATTAACCCTTTGAACCCTAGCGACCGTTTTTCCGGCCAGCAACTTGATACGTCATAACGTCATTAAATAGGATGGCTGTTCAGTAAATGGGTGGGATAAACCAATCAATATTTTCCCGAGGCTGCAAGTTGAAAATATTGATTGGTCTACCCCAAATAATGAATATGGACTCTTCTAATTGCAGCCATTGAACTGGCATGGAAGATACCACTAGAGTTTAAAGGGTTAAGGGAAGATAATGCAAGAGTGTAAAAAATCACTATCCAGAATTTCCTTTTGCAAGAGTGAAAATATTGGGAGTCTATTTGTTTTTACCCATAGACTGATACAGAAATATCAAAATTTCAAGTCACAAATTTTTCCCATAATGCAACTTGGAATTTAACCAATTCAATCCTGTGTGACAGCTCACAGAGCTCTGTCAAACAAAGATTGAATCAGTTATATTCCTGCAAACTAGCTGACATTCTCTGTCCACTTGACTCTCTGCAAAATTGGAGAATCAAATGCTATTTTTCCTTGTTTTCCTTCCTTGGACTTGAATTCGCAATAATTTATTCATAAAAATCCCCCCCCCCCTCCATAAACTCTCAGCACACTAATGGAGAAAGGTGGGAACTTTGAAGCCCATCATGAAAACTTGGAATTTAACCAATTCAGTCTTGTTTGACAAACTCATTGACCTCTGTCAAACAAGATCAAATTGGTTAAATTCCTTGTTGCATACTGGAGAAAATGAGCTGGTTGATTTCAACATCAGTGTTCAGAGAGTTATTTATTTATTGGTGTTTAAGGTCACATATTATTGCACAATGGCTAAGCTTGGCTGCAACATGGAGATAAAGTAAAGTTTAGTCAATCGTTTATACCCATGTTGCCTATTTTAGAGGATTTCCACCCCAAGCATTGGTATTAAAATTAAAGAGTTTTTTTCATTTTAGAAAATTTGGGTGACCCAAATCATCAATTGTCCCATTACAAAGAGTATATACAGTATTTTTACAACAATAAACAAGCACTGCTTCACTTCCCGGGCATTCCCACCAGGGTGCAGAGGGTTAAACTCATACTTTAAAAGTTGGAAAATATGATCATTTAATAACATTCTGAGAGTATAACCAATCTGAAGCTCTAATGAAATATTGGCAGGTAATTGTTGATACTGATTCAGGAGATGAGGAATGAAATATAAACTTTTCCAATGACATCATTTAATATATTTTGAACCATTGTTTCTATTATTGCATGCTTTAAAATATCTACATTATTACAGACTATTTTTTATGACTGACCCCTCTGTTTTAATAATTGTCATAGGCCCCAATTATGATATCAAAATTGATATGTCTTTGGTCAGTAATTATAAACAATTAATATTTTCTCAAATTATTTTTGACTTAAAGTAGGCAGATCTTTGGTTGAGCTGATAGCTTATTTGCACTGAATGGCCTTTGAATGTAGCTATCAACATGTTTACAGACACTGTTAGACAGAACTTATTTTTAGGTCACCGATTGTTTATTTGGGTCACACTTGTCAACTAAAAATAAGACAGAATCATCTAGAAACTTGATGAGGTGATTTAATTCAACAAATCAGCCATTGGTGGAATAAAAGAACCTTTGAGAAATTTCTCATTTCGAACTTTCTATTTGAAGACTATAGAATAACCTCTTTCAAACATTCGGGCATTTTTTTTTCATCTCACTCATTCTTCCCCTCACTCAATCATCTTATATAGCATCAAGAAGTGACTTGGTTATATATTCAGCATTCACTGAACATTGAAGATTATTATTACATGACAGTGCATTATTATTAGATAGTAGTGAGTCTAATAATATATTATTATTTTGTGAACTGGGCATCATTTTCTATTGGACATTATATAATATAATACCAGCTGCAAAGTTTCTTCATCACTGGATTACTGGATTCTATTGATCTTTATTTCTGAACTAACTGATACGTATTTCTGTTTTATTTTTCTGTAAGCAGTACAGTGTATCATTTGCTTTTCATATTATTTTTTTTTTAATTAAATTTCAGAATAGTTAAATTGGAGTTATTGTTGTTGATTCTCAGATTCTTTCTGTTACCATTATTGTTATGACAGACCAGGCTTTATAGGAAGCACTGTTTGTTTCTCTGTCCATTCAGGCATCTTTTATTGGGTTTTGTAATAGAAACTTGTCTCTAGTTTTATAATGAAATTCACAAAATGCACCCAGTAAATTAGGTCTCATCCTCCTCAAAGGCCTGCCCCAGACCTAATTTACTGAACTCGCTTTGTGAATTCCTCTATAAACTTGGGTCTCGGATATCATCTATCTACATACTGAACAGTACTGTGATCAAGCCAGAAAATAAGCAAACTATCATCCATAAAATTAGGTCCCCAGAGGGTGAATTTAGTGATGTTACCCTGCTTAGCAGGGTAGCATCACCAAATTTACCCTCTGTGAATCTCAATCTGAGTCAGGGACTCAAAACTGAACAGAAAGAGGTACCCAGCAGATAAATTAGTCCTCTGTATGGGACAGCATCATAAGCTGGGGACCTCATTCTGCAAATGTCGGACTGCTTATTTTCTGGCCTGACTGTGATTGCAAAAGAAGAGAGATAATTTTGATCAGATCGTAACTGGGTCACTAACTGGTCAGAATTATTTTTCCACTTTTCATCCTAAAGCACTGAAGAATCTCATCCATAAGTACAAAATCTCATATGCCATTTTTTTTATGTTTTTAATGCTGCGATTTTGATTTTGTAAAATTGCATTTATTAAATCTTGATGCGATTTGTGAATAAGTGTGTTGCGATTTATTTATTTATTGATGTTTAAGGTCACATATTTATGCACAATGGCTTATAATGACCGTGACAGTTTTACGGGTGGAGGAAGCCGGAGTACCCGGAGAGAACCACCGAGCAACGAAGAGCAGCTGCCAGCTCCCCAACATCGTAACTCCGCACTGCAGCACAGGCAGGGTTAGATTGGTTGAAGACATGCGTACCATCAACGTGCAGTATGCCTTAGTACACAGCGTCATCGTGCCCCCACGCGGGCAATGGAGATGAAGCGTCTTGCCCAAGGATACAACGCGGTTGCCGCAGGTGGGATTCGAACCGAGGACCTCTCGGCTTGCAGCCTGCACATCTACCTACTGAGCCACCGCGCTCCCAGTGTGTTGCGATTTGATAGCGATCTGATCAAGAAAAATGCCACTTTTGTGATCACAGTACTGCGTGTTAACCTTTTACCCAAAGAACATGATATCAGAATTTATCATTTTAACCCTTTACACAACCTAATGGCCAAAGCCGGCCGACGCTGTTTACAAAAATCACCATTCAATTTTCATTTTTTTTTCATTTTTTGTGTCAAAAACATAGCTTATGATCCCTCATTTGAACGAGCTCATTGAGCTCGTTCTAATGAGGTGCCAAAAGCTATGTTTTTGGACGCAAAAAATTTAAAAAATTAGTTATTCAAGAATTTTATTTGCAAGTGTTGTCTGGTTTTCAAGAAAAAATGAAAGTGTCAATGACACTGTAGCTCAACTTGTCAAGACATGTACATGTATAGTATGTGACACAGCAATGACAAACATCTAGGTAATGACCTGATAACAAAGGTACATATAAAGTATTATAACGGCCTGTACATAAATACTGACTGTAGCCTGTAACAAATGTATAGGTAAAGTATTGTAAAGGTGGGTGACAGTCAGATGCTAAACTAGAAAAAATCTTTGAGTCCCACAGTGGGTCTGACTGAACCCCAAAATATTTGTTCTATTAGCACAGTGATAACAAAGGCACCCCACAACACACTCATTCCTGTCCCAAGGTGAAAACAAAGGTACCCAAGAAGTTTCGTGAAGATCAGTTCATAAACACGAGCTGTGTAGAAGTTGTGACAAAAAACTGATTGGACCTAATTTCGGTACAAAATGGCCACTGGCAGGGATCTTGAATTTTGGACCGCACTCAGAAACACTCGTTCTCGTCCCAAGGTGATAACAAAGGTACCCAAGAAGTTTCGTGAAGATCGGTTGATAAATACAGCCTCTAGCCCGAGCCGAATTGACATGTGCACTTACAGTGTATAAGTAGCACTAAATAAATCAAAATTCATCTAATTTGCATAATTTCTGCATGAGAAAAAAATCCGTACTGTATGTGATGTATTCCATTTTACAAAACATTCATACAAAAATTTATTCAAATCAGAACTTTCATACAGAAGTTCTGTACAAAAGACTGATTGCACTAATTTTGGTACAAAATGGCTGCTGGTGGCCATCTTGAATTTCGGACCACACCCAAAAACATCCGTTCTCATCCCACGGTGATAACAATAGGTACCCAAGAAGTTTCGTAGAGATCGGATCATAAATACGGCCTCTAGCCTGAGCCGTATAGAAGTTGTGTACAAAAAACACTGATTAGACCTTATTTTGGTACAAAATGGCCACTAGCAGCCATCTTGAATTTCGGACCACACTCAGAAACACTCGTTCTCATCCCAAGGTGATAGCAGAGGTACCCAAGAAGTTTCGTGAAGATAAGTTGATAAATACAGCCTCTAGCCCGAGCCGTATTGACATGTGTACTTACTGTGTGTAAGTAGCACTGAAAAAATCAAAGTTCATCTAATTTGCATGATTTCTGCACGAGAAAAAAACCTGTATTATATGTGATGTATCCCATGGTACTAAACATTCATACAAAAAATTATTCAAATCAGAGCTTTCATGTGGAAGTTCTGCACAAAAATCTGATTGCACCTAATTTTGAACAAAATGGCTGCCAGCGGCCATCTTGAATTTTGGACCGCACCCAAAAACACTCGTTCTCATCCCATGGTGATACCAAAGGTACCCAAGAAGTTTCGTAAAGATCGGTTCATAAATGCGGCCTCTAGCCCGAGCCGTATTGGCATTTGCACTGACAGTGCTGAAAGTAACACTAAATACATCCAAGTTAGTCTAATTTGCATAATTTACATACGAGAAAAAAACCCGTTATTATATGTGATGTATCCCATGATACTAAACATTCATACCAAAAATTATTCAAATCAGTGCTTTCATATGGAAGTTCTGTGCAAAAAACAGATTTCTGCATCGTCGGTGCAAAATGGTGGCTGGCAGCCATCTTGAATTTCGGACCGGACCCAAAAACACTCGTTCTCGTCCCACTGTCATAACAAAGGTACCCAAGAAGTTTCGTAAAGATCGGTTTATAAATACGGCCTCTAGCCTGAGCCGTATCCAATTGTTGACGTACGGGCAGACGGACAGACGGACGACGGGCCATGTCAAAAGCTCAAATTTGGCTTCGCCAAAGTTGAGATAAAAATTCAAAACTTTTCTGCAAAAACATATCATGTGATCCCTCAGTGGAACGTGCTCCCAATGACGTGGTCAAATGATATGGTAAGGTGGGGCTCAATTAACTGGATTTTTCTTAACTGAATAACCCTGTTAATTGAATATAATTTCTCAACACAAAACCATTTATCATACATCCAGTACAAATTTGACCTGTTAATTGAATATAGGTTATAGAGTAAACTCTTGTTAACTGAATAAAAGTACATCCAATACAGGCATTTAATCTATTATATCTTGTTTGACAGAGCTCATGGAACTGTCAAACAAGATATAATAGAATAAACGCTAAGTTCATCTCAAGAATACAGAAAAGTGACACAATCCCTGTTATTTGAATACTCATGTAAATTTAATAATTTTCATAGGCAAAGTGGCTATTCAATTAACAGGCTTCTACTGTATTGTTGAAACTTTTTAGGCTTTTCCCTCTGGAAAAGACTATTGTTTTTCTACGGATTATTATTATTTTTTGTTTTTTTTTTTTTCCCACACATTTTTGTCCGTACGATTCAGAAGGCATTTTCGAACCGATTTTCACACAATTTGGCACACGCATAGAGGGGCAAAAAATCTAAACATGTACCGAAGCGGAATTTTCGATTTAACCCTTATTTCGCCGGAATTGGCAAAAAACTGTCAAAATTGCAGCTCATCGGCACTTTCTCGAAACACGTCTTGTAGATTTTTTTTAAACATTCATCATTGCTAGACTTACCCATGACACGACCTTTGATCCACACGCCATATATATGGTAACCCTCCACAGGCTGCCAAACATCGAAATTTTGATGAAATTGGCCGGTTTCAGACCCCCACAGCACCCAAACGATACCAGAGAGGTAAACATAACTTCCTTTATTGGAAGTGGAATTCACCGAGGATCATATTTGTAAGTAATAAGGGTGTTCAAAAAACCAAGCGTTAACCCGTTTTGGGCTGGTTAAACAGCAATACCTCCATAAAGCTAAAAACTTAATGTTTTTCGTGGATTTCTCTAAACGAGTCTTACAGATTGTCAAGAAAAATTTGTCACTCCCAGGCCTTGGGGTGACAATAGAAGTTGCATGGACAAAATACTGCGGTGAGCATTTGTTAACCCTCCACGGGCTACTAAAAGTCAAAATTGTGATAAAAAGGGCTGTTTTTGGACGCCAACAGCACCCAATGGGTACGCCACAAAGAAAAGTGCCTTCCTTTATCGAGCGCACAATCTATACGCAAACATTTTTTTAGTAGTAAGGGTATTCAAAAGTCGAAGTCTTAACCCATTTTGGACAGGCTAAAGAGAGAGACCCCTTAAAATCTTAAAATTCCCATTTTCTGTGGATTTCTCTAAAAACATTCTGTAGGTTTTCAAGAAAAATTGACTACTCGCAGGTCTTTGTGTGATATTACAAGTTGCATAGACAAAATATTCCGGTGAGCGTTTATTAACCCTCTAGAGGCTGCCAAGCATCGTAATTTTGTTGAAATGGGCTGTTTTCGGACACGTACAGCACCTAATGTGTACCTGAGAAATAAACATAATCTCCTTTGTTGGAAGTGGAATTCATCGAGGGCCATTTTTGTAAGTAATAAGAGTATTCAAAAAACCAAGCGTTAACCCCTTTTGTGGTTGTCAATTGTGATACCCATCAAAAGCTTAAAAATTTATGTTTTCCCTGGATTTCTTTACAAACATCTGGTAGAGTTTTCAAGAGAAAATGGCCACTGATAGGTCTTGGTGTCACATTACCAAGTGATAGGATAAATTATTCCGGGAAGCATTTATTAACCCTCCATGGGCTGCTAAATGTGAAAAGTTTGAAAAAATAGTCTGTTTGTGGACACCAACAACATCAAATGGGAATGCAACAGAGATACATAACTTCTTTTACCGGATGCAAAACTGACAGGGAAACATTTTTGTAAGTAGTAAATGTATTAAAAAATCGAGGTCTTAACCCATTTTTGACTGGTTAAGGAGATATACCCCTTAAAAGCTTAAAATTCCAGTTTTCTGTGGATTTCTAAAAAAAAATTTTCGAGAGCAATTGACCATTCGCAGGTCTTCGAGTGACATTACAAGTTGCATGAACAAAATGTTTCGGTAAGCATTTGTTAACCCTCCAGAGGCTGCCAAGCATAGACATTTGAAGAAAATGGGCTGTTCTTGGGCAACCATAACACCAAATGTGTACCTATGAGATAAACATAACCTCCTTCATTGGAAGTGGAATTCACCGTCGATCATTTCTGTAAGTAATGAACATATTCACAAAACCAAGCATTAACCCTTTAGAGCTGGTTACAGAGAGATACCCCTCAAAAGGTTAAAAATTTGTGTTATCTGAGGATTTCTTTAAAAACATCCCATAGATTTTCAAGAAAAAATGGCCATTCTCAGATCTTAGTGTGACATTACAGACTGCATGTACAAAATATTCCTGGAAGCATTTGTTAACCCTATGCAGGTTCTCAAACATCAAAATGTTGATAAAATGGGCTGTGTTTGCATACCCAAAGCACCTGAATTTGAGACGAGAGATCAAAATAAGTGGAAGCAGAATTCACTGAGAATTATTTTTGGAAGTAATAAGAGTATTCAAAAAACAACACTTAACCCGTTTTGGGCTGGATAAACAATGATACCCATCAATAGCTTAAAATTCATGTTCTCCCGGGATTTCTCTGAAAACATCTTGTAGATTTTAAAGAAAAAATGGCCATTCGCAGTTCTTGGTGTGATATTACAAGTTGCATGAATGAATATTCCTGTTAGCACTTGTTAACCCTCTACAAGCTGCCAGACATCAATATTTTGGATGCATTTGAGATAAAATGGACCATTTTCAAAGAGCCACAGCTCTACGTGGGTATGTGTCAAACAAACATAACTCCTTCTGTCGGTCATTAACTTGTTGGACGACGATATTGACATTAACCCACTCCACCGTTAATGATGGTTTTTACCTGAACAATTTTTTTATCAAACTGGGTCGTTTGAGACTACTATACTCACCTTTCTCAAAACATCAATGAAGGAACTTCAGTGAGACAGTTAAAAATAATTCATCAGTCACTGTGGGGTCATGAAAAATCATGGAATCTCATCGGGAAAAGCCATGATTCTCCAGAATCCTAAAGTCTAGTTTAATATATTTTTTTCAACTCCTTATTTGTAAATTACAGAGAGATATTTCCAATTTGTTTGAAGGGTTAAACCAGTTTTTCCAATTCCCATCTGAAATGCATTAATGTCCAAATCACCAACTATACATTTTGTATTGATTTCTGTGCATTTTCTAAATTACAGCAGCGGTAATCTTGCATGGGAAAAAAATTGAAATCTTTTCAGAAATCTTGCATATGAATGAAAGTAGAAACTTCTTAGAGTTTTTCATTAACAGAACAGCAATATACTCAGAAAAAGTGTGATGTATGTGATGAAATCGACTGAAATATTTCTCCAGACCCCACTATATCATGCCAAAAAGTACTATATTCACCAGAAATAAATATTCATGCTACTGATGACTAGTTTAGTTTTGTTTACTAAATGTGCTCAATAAATAGACTGAGATAACAACAAATAAAAATTCTGATATGATCTACAAACATATAAGCTGAGCTGTCAGAGGTTAAAAAAAAAACTGCATAAATCAATCCAATAAAAAAATGAAAGTGTCAATGACACTGTAGCTCAACTTGTCAAGACAAAGACATGTACATGTAAAGTATGTGACACAGCAATGACAAACATCTAGGTAATGACCTGATAACAAAGGTACATATAAAGTATTGTAACAGTCTGTACATAAATACTGACCGTTGCCTGTAACAAATCTATAGGTAAAGTATTGTAAAGGTGGGTGACAGTCAGATGCTAAACTGGAAAAGAAATTTTTGAGTCCCAGAGTGGGTCTGACTGAACCCCAAAATATTTGTTCTCATAGCACAGTGATAACAAAGGCACCCCAAAACACACTCATTCCTGTCCCAAGGTGAAAACAAAGGTACCCAAGAAGTTTCGTGAAGATCAGTTCACAAATATGAGCTGTGTGTGTGTAGAAGTTGTGACAAAAAACTGATTGGACCTAATTTCGGTACAAAATGGCCACTGGCAGCCATCTTGAATTTTGGACCGCACTCAGAAACACTCGTTCTCGTCCCAAGGTGATAACAAAGGTACCCAAGAAGTTTTGTGAAGATCGGTTCATAAATACAGCCTCTAGCCCGAGCCGTATTGACATGTGCACTTACAGTGTATAAGTAGCACTGTATAAATCAAAGTTCATCTAATTTGCATAATTTCTGCACAAGAAAAAACCCGTTCTATATGTGATGTATTCCATGTTACTAAACATTCATACAAAAATTTATTCAAATCAGAACTTTCATACAGAAGTTCTGTACAAAAAACTGATTGCACTAATTTTGGTACAAAATGGCTGCTGGTGGCCATCTTGAATTTCGGACCACACCCAAAAACACTCGTTCTCATCCCACGGTGATAACAAAGGTACCCAAGAAGTTTCGTAAAGATCGGTTCATAAATACAGCCTCTAGCCTGAGCCGTATAGAAGTTGTGTACAAAAAACTGATTAGACCTAATTTCGGTACAAAATGGCCACTGGCAGCCATCTTGAATTTTGGACCGCATCCAGAAACACTCGTTCTCGTCCCAAGGTGATAACAAAGATACTCAAGCAGTTTCGTGAAGATCGGTTCATAAATACAGACTCTAGCCCGAGCCGTATTGACATGCGTACTTACTGTGTGTAAGTAGCACTGAAAAAATCAAAGTTCATCTAATTTGCATAATTTCTGCACGAGAAAAAAACCCGTATTATATGTGATGTATCCCATGGTACTAAACATTCACACAAAAAATTATTCAAATCAGCGCATTCATATGGAAGTTCTGTGCAAAAATCTGATTGCACCAAATTTTGTACAAAATGGCTGCCATCGGCCATCTTGAATTTCGGACCGGACCCAAAAACACTCGTTCTCGTCCCACGGTGATAACAAAGGTACCCAAGGAGTTTCGTAAAGATCGGTTCATAAATACGGCCTCTAGCCCGAGCCGTATTGGCATTTGCACTTACAGTGCTGAAAGTAACACCAAAAAACATCAAAGTTAGTCTAATTTGCATAATTTACGCACGAGAAAAAAACCCGTATTATATGTGATGTATCCAATGGTACTAAACATTCATACAAAAAATTATTCAAATCAGAGCTTTCATATGGAAGTTCTGTACAAAAAATGGATTTCTGCATAGTCGGTACAAAATGGTGGCTGGCAGCCATCTTGAATTTCGGACCACACCCAAAAACACTTGTTCTCGTCCCACGGTCATAACAAAGATACCCAAGAAGTTTCGTAAAGATCGGTTCATAAATACGGCCTCTAGCCCGAGCCGTATCCAATTGTTGACGGACAGACGGACCATGGCATAAGCCCAAATTTGGCTTCGCCAAAGTTGAGCTAAAAAAAGCACAGCAGATAATAAACTTGTATTAAACCATTGCTAACTCTGGATGAATGGGAGTTTCAAAAAGAGTTCTCATAGATGATTATCCAGTTGAATCGCAAAACCCTCTGATTGAGTTTTTACCCTTTTGCCCAACACAATATGGTAGCAAAATCTATTACACAATATTTTATAAATGAAATTAACTGGGAAAAAAAACCCTCAAATCTTTTCTAAATTGATCAGTGCTCATGCCTGGCTTACATGAGGCAAGTAGATTTATTTATTTACCAGGTTTACAAAATCTATTACACAATACTTTGAAAATTAATTTAATTGGGTGAAAAAAAGCTTGAAATCTTTTCTCAATTGATCAGTGCTCATACTTGGCTTCCACAAAGCAAGTAGATTAAAGAGCATATATACCACAACTGCTGTGTGTAATCATCGTTATGCAATGCTATACAGACATTGGGAAATGTACTAGGTACACGATGCATGGAGTCTGGATTATACATAACAACATCATGTAAGAATGCATTTACAGACACTTGAACATAATTTGTCTGAGTGACGTTATGTGAATGAAATTCTTAAACACAAAACAATGTCAAGCAAAAAAGTTATACTGCCAAAGGTGATATTTTCTTTAAAAGTATCAGCTTCATTTATTTAATTCAAGTTTAAACATGGTATATATACAGAACACAACTCAGGCAGAATGTGTGTGTGAGGGAGAGGAAGGGGGGGGGGGGGGGGGGCAGTCCTTGAAATGAGACAGATGCGAGTGCAATTGCTCCCGTCAGCACCCGTGTTTTCTAAAATATTGTGGAGCACTAATATACTGTGAGGGCGTATAAATACGTGTTGTTTTGAGAAAGCAGCACTCTGCAGCCAGTGTCAACTTACTGCCATAGTTTAGTAGTTCCTTATACATTTAGCCCCTTGAGCCCAAACAGATGTTTTTCTGGCCAGAAACATGATACATTTAAGTCATAACGTCATTAAATAGTACGGCTGTTCAGTAAATATGTGGGATAGAGCAATCAATATTTTCAGCGTGCAGCCCCGATGCTGCATATTAAAAATATTGATTGCTCTACCCCAAGTAATGAATATGGACTCTTCTAATGGATGCCAATGAACTGGCATGGAAGATGCCACAAAAGTTCAAAGTGTTACGGTTTCTGGTGTTTGGTGACAGTATTCCCTCGAAAATTCATATACTAACATTTTACGGGTGCAATTTACTCCCATCTCTGAATTCACAGGAGCTTAAAATTGCACCCGTCAATTTTGTTAATTTCCAGTCCTGGGGAGGGGGGGTAAAATCAATTACCCTTTCATGAATTTCATGCACGCCTTCAGTAAACAAGAGGCCCCAGGGGGCCTGAGGGCACTCACCTGACATGGTAGTCTGAATATCAAACCAGGGATTTGACTTAAATAAGCTGCATACGCCCCTTCTAAGAAAAGCATATACCAACTGGATGAAGTGATTGTGCCCACACAATACACAGGATTTTCCTTCTATTTTCAGTTCCTGCACTTTTACGTCCCAAAATTGAGATAAACACATAAAAAACAGATTTTTTTACCAAACAAAATATTTTCAGCCTAAAATTTTTTCTTCTTCTTAAAACGCATAAAAAAACAAAAAAACTAATTTCTGGATTTTGGTCCAAAATTTTTGAAGTCCCACCCGGGCCCCAAATTTTCAGTGTGAAAAAAATAAATTTTTTTGTCTTAAAATTGACCGAAACGCATAAAAAACAAAAAAAGATTTCCGGATTTTGGTCCAAAATTTTCCAAGTCCCACCCGGACCCCAAATTTTCAGTGAAAAAAAAAAAATTTGTTTGTCTTAAAATTGACCGAAACGCATAAAAAACAAAAAACAATTTCCAGATTTTGGTCCAAAATTTCCAAGTCCGGAATGGGGCTCCAAATTTTCAGCCTAAATATGAACCCAGGGACTTGGCTTGAACAAACTTGAATCTCACCCCCCTAAGGATGCTGCATATCAAATATCAAAAGATTCTTATTGGTAGATCTGAAGAAGAAGATTTTTAAAGAATATTCCTCATATTGCACTAATCTGAACATCTGGGCTCCCATAGAGATCCCAAATATGGACCCAGAGATTTGATTTCAACAAACATGTGAATGAATCTTCCAAAGATGTTATATGTGAAATATAAAAGCCTTTGGAGCAGTAGAATGGGAGAAGAAGATTATTTGATGTTTTTCCTATTAATCACAGTGGGACTTGGCTTGAACAAACTTGAATCTCCCCCCACCCCCCCCACCCCCCCCCCCCCTAAGGATGCTGCATACCAAATATCAAAAGATTCTTATTGGTAGATCTGAAGATTTTAAAGAATATTCCTCATATTGCACTAATTTAAGTTTGTTTGTTTGTTGGTGGTTAACGTCACATATTTATGCACCATGGCTAATCGTGACACAACATGGAGATGAAGTCAAGTTTAGTCAATCGTTGATCAACATGTTGCCCATTTTAGAGGACTTTCACCCCAAGCATTGGTGACTGGGTCCTATTTTACTAGTAAAGCGGAACTGGTTTACCACAGTAAACAAGTGCTGCTTACTTCCCGGGGTTCCCACGGGGATTGCACTAATTTAAACATTTAGGCTCCCATAGAGAGCCCAAATATGGACCCAGAGAATTGATTTCAATAAACATGTGAAACAATCTTCCAAAGATGTTATATGTGAAATTTGAAAGCTTTTGGAGCAGTGGTTTGGGAGAAAAGTAGTCTTACATGTTTTTCCCATTACCCACAATGTTAAAAAATGCTGACTCAGCACTTTTTAAAGTCCCCAAATAGAACTCCATGATAAAACCGATAGCAATTTTTTTTTACCATTCCATTCTGTTGGTCCTAAGGAAGCTTCACACCATATAAGAATTCTCAGTGCTGTATAGTTTTGGAGATATGGGCATTTAATTTTTTTTCTATTTTTAGCTCCTGCAGTTCCCATGGGGTGACGGGAAAAAAAAATTGGGCATAAATTAAGTACCTATGACCCAATAAGCCCTCATATCAAATTTGGTTCAAATCTGCCTCTCGGTTTGGAAAATAGAAATTTTGGGAGTGGCAAAAATTCTTGCCCCTCCCATAACGAAGGCAAATAATGCCCGACAAACTTCTCTTGAACAAACTTGATTCTAAACCTCAAAAGGACTCTGTATACCACATATCAAGTCTCTGCTACTGGTGGTTCATTAGAAGAAGATTTTCAAAAAATTTGGCCATTTTTTACCACACCTCTGCTCAATATGAGCCGAAACCTAATTTGCATAAAAATCAAAAAGCCCCTATGTAACCACTACCTACATGAAATTTAATTAAAATGTGGCCAGTGGTTTAGGAGAAAGAGGCTCAAACACCACCTTCACGCAGGACGACAAATGACAAACAACAGACGACAGACGACGGACGTAGGACGTAGGACAAAGACTGATAAGAAAAGCTCACCCTGACTTTCAGTCAGTTGAGCTAAAAATGAACCTCTACTGTCAAAATTAGAAGAGATATTGGTGAAAACATTGGAGTGAGTAACCAACAAAAGTGATTCGTAAATCACGACTTACTTCAATAAAAATTAGCAAAATCATAAGAAATACGATTTGTGTTGTTTCTATTGTTTCGCTTGTATTTGAAGCGGGAACCATAAATCCCTGCGCAGTTTTTGGTGTATCTTGAATTGATGTCTAATTACCAAATAAGCACAACACTTGCATATTATCCTTCAAAACCATGGTAAGAGCTTAGTGTCTCTTCAAAAATCGCGACATCGATGCCGTAGCTGCAATGGGTGGTGCAATTTCACAAAATTCTAAGTTCATCAAGGGTCATAACTCCTAGAAAAATATTTGGAGCAACACATGCATTGGACAGTTGCTAGACATCAATAAGATACACTTACATGCCAAATATAAAGTCATTCCATCAAGTATTTCAAAAGTTATTGAGTTTTGAAATTCGTTAGTCACAGACAGACCAACCGACCGACCGACCGACAGACAGACAGAGACAGACAGACAGACAGACAGACAGACAGACAGACAGACAGACAGACAGACAGAGACAGACAGACAGACAGACAGACAGACAGACAGACAGACAGACTGACTGACATTGCCACTTATAGAGCTGCTAGTCGCAGCTAAAAATAAGAAAATGTTCATTTTCGCTAAAATGTAGTTTTTCTCGTCAATAGACAGACAGACAGACAGACAGACAGACTGACTGACTGACATTGCCACTTATAGAGCTGCTAGTCGCAGCTAAAAATAAGAAAATGTTCATTTTTGCTAAAATGTAGTTTTTCTCGTCAATTTTTATATCTTGACAATGCCCTAAATATCACTGAGAGAACAAGGCAAATCCACTGGCAGTGGAGCCATGGTCTGAAATAAGGGGAGGGGGTAGGGCATCCTAGCAAAGAATGGGGGAATATCAGGACAGATGCTTCTACTGAGGGAAGAATACCGTAATTTTTTTCAAATTCTCTTTGGCAGGGGGGGGGGGGGGAGGGGGGGGGCAAGTGGGATTTGAAGGGGAGAGGGGAGGGGCTCCCTAAACACCCCATGGCTCCACCACTGGATCCCACTAATTTGATTTTTAGTGTTTGACAGATCTATTGATAAATTTTGAAACATTAAATTAAATTCTCTTCTCTGCATTTCTTTCTTAAGAGGTTACACTTTTCTCTGAAGAGCTCTCACTTCTCCCTATTTTTCTGAGAGGGAGGAGTCACTTCTTAAAATTCACTCATCGGATGGTCACTGTCAGAGTAAAAACCACGGAACAGCAGCGAGTAACTATCAGACTCTCCAACTTACAAATCCCATATGAGTAGGATAGGATGGTCACTGCCAGAGTAAAAACCACGAAACAGCAGCGAGTAGCTATCAGACTCCCCAACTTACAAATCCCATATGAGTAGGATTAGCATTAGACATGTGTACCATTGATGTGGAGTATGACTCAGAACACTGTGCAATGGTGCAACACTGTGCCACTGTGCTTCCATTTGGCAACTGAGATTAAGTGTCTTGCCCAAGGACACGATGCAGGTGGAACAGGTCAGGAATGAACCTATGACCTTTCACTCTGAAGTTCTTCCCTCTAAATGATGAGTCACCATGCTCCCAGATAAGAGCACCTGACCACATGGAAGAAACAGCAGTCCATAGCATGTTAAGTATTATTGTAGAAAAATAGTTGGTGTTTAAGGTCACATACTTCTACACAATGGCTAATCATGACCACAACATAGAGATAAAGTCAAGGTCAGTTAATCATTTATACCGCATGTTGTCTATTTTAGAGGACTCGCAATCCAAGCATTAGTGACTGGGTCCTATGTTACCAATGAAACAGAGCTTGTTTACCACAGTAAACATGCACTGCTTCACTTTCTAGGGTTCCCACTGGGGTAAAATTTAAAGGTAAAGGTTGTTAATAAAGCTAGGTGAAATGGAGCAATCCAAGTGAAGTTTATGATTGTTAGCATTTAACTCTTATCATGACAAACGCAGCTGCTGTTGCATATTTTTTTAGTATGAACTGCATGTTCTGACAAATGCATATGAACGCAATCTGTTTATTTGTTGGAAAGATTTCAGATGACTTTGGTTTATTGGGGTTTAATGACACTTTCAACAATCAGGTTCACACCGTCAGTTCTATGGGCCGAGGAAGCCGGAGTAACCAGTGAGAACCACAGAGCAGTGACAAGCAACTGTCAGACTCACCAGTGTACTAACTCAGCACAAGAAGAGTTAGCAGAGGTTGAAGGCCAGTGCTGTACTTTAGTACACAACTATGTCCCCACGTGGGCAATCTGTCCTAAGGACACCATGCAGTTACCACTGGTCGGGATTGAATCATCGACCTTTCAGTTTGAAGTCCAATGCTCTAACTACTGAGCAATCATGCTCTCAATCAGATGCTATAGTTACAACTGTGTCAGAAATTTTATTGAACTTCCACAGATGTGAGCAAATTTAGAATTATTCATTTATTTATTTATTGGGGTTTAACGACACTTTTGACAGCCAAGGTCACCTCATGTCAGACAGTTTTAAGGGTGGAGGAAGCCGGAGTACCCAGAGAGAACCACCGAGCAATGGCAAGCAACCATCAGGCTCCCCAACATACTAACTCCACACAAGCAGGGTTAGCATTGGTTGGAGACAAGTACACCATCGACGTGTAGTAGGCCTTAGCACACAATGCCACCGTGCCCCCACATGGGGAATGGGGGTGAAGTGTCTTGCCCAAGGACACAACACAGTTGCCGCAGGTGGGATTTGAACCGAGAACCTCTCAGCTTGCAGCCTGCACCTCTACCTACTGGGGCACCACGCCCCTAAGCATATTTATATAGATTCTCCTTATATGGTATAGGTGGGTGTGACAGGATAAGGGATATCTGGAAGTGTGCTAGATTATTTCTGGTAGTCCAAAATTATTCTTAAGTATTTGTTTTGAAGCATTTTTGGGGTGACTGCCATCACGGACCTGAATCAGGGCTTAAAATTCATGCAAACATCAAAATCGATTCTCGCAAATAATTTTTGCAAGGAATACAGGGAGAATCAACTTTGCTTCTCACAAAATGTTCACTTTATTCTCAGCATAGAATACTGAAAGCGTGATTGAAGGCCTGGAGAATTCAACTTTTTCTCCCTCGCACCAAGGTAACACTTTAAGAAGTGGTGTCGAGTGAAGTAAAGGCTGCCTGTACAGGCAGCCAAGACTTCACTTGTATTTATTTATTTATTGGTGTTTAAGGTCACATACTTCTGCAAAATGGCTATCGTGACCGCAACATGGAGGTAAAGTCAAGTCCAGCCAATTGTTTATACCCATGTTGCCCATTTTTGAGGACAGCCACCCCAGGTATTGGTGACCAGGTCCTATTTTACCACAGTAAACAAGCACTGCTTCACTTCTTAGGGTTCCCAGGGGAGACTTCACTTGAGTCCACTGCCAAAGTATGGTAACTTCAACAAAACACCAAAAGCCTGAATATTGGAAGTTGGAACATGTGTTCTATATATGAATGTGAGACTAGGAACTTCTCAAAGTTGGACCTTGACCTTAAAGGGTTAAACTATAATGAATATATAAATATGAGGCTTGTTTTTTACTATACAATATGCACTGGTTACTCTCACAATTATGCAAGGGTATAACAGTACTCTCAAATTCTTAATTATTTTAGAACTGAAGATTGATTCTTGCAGTAGCAGAGAACCAAAACCGATTCTCTCAAACGGAGACAAATTTTAAGCTCTGTGGACTCATGTCAATCGTTAGTACGTTCACACCTAATATATTTTGAAAGATAAGTGCATTTTCAAATTCAGTCAAAGGCTTTTGAGTTTAGTTCCAAGTAGCAGATGAGTTTCATACAGACTATAAAGAGCTACCACATCCCAATTCAATCTTGTTTCTTGATTATAGTGATGTCCTTGGAGAGTTCCAAAGAACAAATTTTTTGTTTGCTATTCTCATTTCTTGATTGTTTATTGACATTTACTGTAGACATCATGAAAACTGTAATTTGTTTGAAGATCAAGTATTAGATCTGCAATCAGCTCAAGATGGTGGTAAAGTGTGAAGAATACACTTCATTTAACACAGAACATATCAAATTAGGTTGTGTCAAGTAGGTTCATATGTACAGTACTGATGACGTGGACTGGCCATAAGCCACACATCGGCAGTGATTTCCACAGATACGTTTACCAGGTAATAATGAAATATAATAATAATTAATTCGATAATTTGCACAATACTTACAGTACAGCCGCCATGGACTAGTCACTTTCAACAGGTTGGGCAGTATTTCCAATACTGCAATAATATTATGCTGCAAGTACTATTTATAGGAATAATCATAAACAAGAAACTGTCACTTGGAAGTGACTGTGCCCCCGACATGGCAATGACCTTGATCTGTGATCTCCATCAAACAAACAAATAAAAGTGTCAATGATACTGTAGCTCAACTTGTCAAGAAATGTACATGTATAGTATGTGACACAGCAATGACAAAGATCTAGGTAATGACCTGACAACAAAGGTACATATAAAGTATTGTAACGGTCTGTACATAAATACTCACCGTAGCCTGTAACAAATGTATAGGTAAAGTATTGTAAAGGTGGGTGACAGTCAGATGCTAAACTAGAAAAGAAATCTTTGAGTCCCAGAGTGGGTCTGACTGAACCCCAAAATATTTGTTCTATTAGCACAGTGATAATAAAGGCATCCCAAAACACACTCATTCCTGACCCAAGGTGAAAACAAAGGTACCCAAAAAGTTTCATGAAGATCAGTTCATAAATACGAGCTGTATAGAAGTTGTGACAAAAAACTGATTGGACCTAATTTTGGTACAAAATGGCGACTGGCAGCCATCTTGAATTTTGGACCGCACTCAGAAACACTCGTTCTCGTCCCAAGGTGATAACAAAGGTAACCAAGAAGTTTTGTGAAGATCGGATGATAAATACAGCCTCCAGCCCGAGCCGTATTGACATGTGCACTTACAGTGTATAAGTAGCACTAAATAAATCAATATTCATCTAATTTGCATAATTTCTGCACGAGAAAAAAAAACGTACTGTATGTGATGTATTCCATTTTACTAAACATTCATACAAAAATTTATTCAAATCAGAACTTTCATACAGAAGTTCTGTACAAAAGACTGACTGCATTAATTTTGGTACAAAATGGCTGTGGTGGCCATCTTGAATTTCAGACCACACCCAAAAACACTCGTTCTCATCCCACGGTGATAATAATGGTACCCAAAAAGTTTCGTAAAGATCGGTTCATAAATACGACCTCTAGCCTGAGCCGTATAGAAGTTGTGTACAAAAAACTGATTAGACCGAATTTCGGTACAAAATGGCTACTGGCAGCCATCTTGAATTTTGGACCGCACTCAGAAACACTCGTTCTCATCCCAAGGTGATAACAGAGGTACCCAAGAAGTTTCGTGAAGATCGGTTGATAAATACAACCTCTAGCCCGAGCCATATTGACATGTGTACTTACTGTGCGTAAGTAGCACTGAAAAAATCAAAGTTCATCTAATTTGCATAATTTCTGCACGAGAAAAAAAACCTGTATTATATGTCATGTATCCCATGGTACTAAACATTCACACAAAAAATTTTTCAAATCAGCGCTTTCATATGGAAGTTCTGTGCAAAAATCTGATTGCACCTAATTTTGAACAAAAATGGCTGCCATCGGCCATCTTGAATTTTGGACCGCACCCCAAAACACTCATTCTCGTCCCACGGTGATACAAAGGTACCCAAGGAGTTTCGTAAAGATCAGTTTCTAAATACGGCCTCTAGCCCGAGCCGTATTGGCATTTGCACTTACAGTGCAGAAATTAACACTAAATACATCAAAGTTAGTCTAATTTGCATAATTTATGCACAAGAAAAAAACCTGTATTATATGTGATGTATCCCATGGTACTAAACATTCATACAAAAAATTATTCAAATCAGCGCTTTCATATGGAAGTTCTGCACAAAAATCTGATTTCACCTAAGTCTGTACAAAATGGCCGCCAGCAGCCAACTTGAATTTTGGATCGGACCCAAAAACACTCGTTCTCGTTCCACGGTCATAACAAAGGTACCCAAGAAGTTTCGTAAAGATCGGTTCATAAATATGGCCTCTAGCCCGAGCCGTATTGAATTGTTGACGGACAGACTGACGACTGGCCATGGCATAAACTCAAATTTGGCTTCGCCAAAATTTAGGTAAAAATGTGTGTGCGGCACATCATCTCCCCATAAGCAACATGTATGCCAAGTTTCAACAAAATCCTACAAAGCATCTCAGAGTTACGGAGCAGACACAAAAATCTTCCAGATGATGGGCAGATGGATGGATGGACAGACAGACAGACAGACAACAGACAAACGGACAGACGGAAATTACAAACACTATATGCCTTTGAAAATTTTTTTTCGGGGGCATAAAAATTTAATTAATTCTGCACCAGGTAGAAACATAAAATAATCATAAAAAATGCCGACAGGATCACCGATTCAATGTCGAGTTGTGACAGCACAAAAGTGGGTTTAATCATTATCAACTTATAGTCCGGAAACCAATTGTTTACAATTTACTATGTGAAGGGTCACTGTGACTTTGACCTTTGATCTAGTGATTCCGAAATAAATAGGGCTCTTTCTTATGCCAATGCCAACCTACCTATGAAGTTTCATAAACGTAGGTGGAACCATTGTCAAATTATCATCTGGAAACCAATTGTTTATGATTTATTATGTTCAAGGTCACTGTGACCTTGGCCTTTGACCTAGTGAGTCCAAAATAAATAGGGGTCTTCCACTCACCTAGGCCAACCTACCTATGAAGTTTCATGAATGTGGGTCAAACCATTATTAAGTTATCGTCCGGAAACCAACTGTTTACAATTTACTATGTTGACGTTCACTGTGACCTTGACCTTTCATTTAGCAAGTCCAAAATAAATAGGGTTCTTCCTCTCAGTGATGCCAATCTACCTATGAAGTTTCATGAACGTGGGTCGAAACATTATCAAGTTATCATCCGGAAACCAATTGTTTACGATTTAATATGTTTAAGGTCACTGTGACCTTGACCTTTCACCTAGCGAGTCCAAAATAAATAGGGTTCTTCCTCTTACTGATGCCAACCTATCTGTGAAGTTTCATGAGCATGGGTCGAACCATTATAAAATTATTATCTGGAAACCAATTGTTTTGATTTACTATATTCAGGGTCACTGTAACCTTGACCTTTGACCTAGTGAGTCCAAAATAAATAGGGTTCTTCCTCTTACGAAGGCCAACCTACATATGAAGCTTCATGAATGTGGGTTGAACCATAGTCAAGTTATCATCCGGAAACAAATTGTTTACAATTTACTATGTTCAAGGTCACTGTGACCTTTGACCAAGTAATAGGGTTCTTCCTCTCACCGATACCAACCTACCTATGAAGTTTCATGAACATGGATTGAACCATTATCAAGTTATCATCCAAAAACCAATTGTTTACAAGTCCGCCTGCCATTCATCAAACTATAAGTCAAGTTTGACTTCATCACAACTCGACTAAAAATTCAATTAACAAGTGCTATTGCTGAAGGCAATTCTACCCCCATTGCACTGCTGGTCAAATGAAGCATAAATGAACAAGTAATAAAAAAAAAAATAATCTGACAACACCGAAAATCATTCTAGTCTTGGGAAATGTTACAATTTAATTACATACCAAGTTCCATAACAATTTACTTAAGTTATGAAAGTTATGAATATTCTCGGACGGACTCACACACGGACGGATACATGGATGCACAGATGGACGTCCGCATGTAATCCAGTATACCGCCCCCCCCCCCCCACCCCCAGTTTCTTCGAAAGTGGGGGTATAATGAAGCACCGGTTACACAATCTGGTGCTTCATCAATTAATTTTTTATGATTATTACTATAGTGTTTGCAATAAAATATTATTACGTCCGTGGAAATACTACTAATCCCATGAAAAGTGACCACTCCATGCCGGTTGTACTGAAAAGCATAGATTGATAAAAGTAAGAATCTATTTTTTATTGGTGTTTAAGGTCATTTTCAGTATCTGTGGTTACATCATGACCACAATGTAAGTAAAGTTACCAATTTAGAGTGAAATTATTCCAAAACGAGTCATCCTATCAAGATACAATGAAATCCCTTCATAAATACGTCCTGTAGACTGTGGTAAAAGTTTTTGGGCTTCGGACCTGTGTAGCCATCACAGATGACCGATCGCAACCAAAAGGCGATGTCCTCATCTAGACATTATACTGAGTAATCCTACCAAGTTACAATGAAATCCCTTCATAAATATGACCTGTAGTCTGTGATAAAGTTTTTCATGTTTTGGGCTCGGGCAGCTATCATGGCTGAAAGATTGCAATCAAAAGGGAACATTCTCATCTAGGCATTATCTGGAGTTATCCTACCAATTTACAATGAAATCCCTTCATAAATATGACCTATAGACTGCGCTAAAGGTTTTTGGGCTTCGGGCCCCTGTAGCCGTCACAGTTCACCAATCGTGACCAAAAGGGGAACTTCTCATCTAGACATTATATGGAGTCAACCTACCAAGTTACAGTGAAATCCCTCCAAAAATATGACCTGTAGACTGTGCTTAGGGTTTTTCAGTTCTTGGGCTTGGGCAGTTGTCATGGTTGACAGATCACGACCCAATGGGGAAGTTCTCATCTAGACATCATCCGGAGTCATCCTACCCAGTTACAATGAAATCCCTCCATATCAAATATGACTTGTAGACTGTGCTAAAAGTTTTTGGGTTTTGGGCTTGGGCAGCTGTCACGGTTGACAGATCATGACCAAAAGGGGAAGTTCTCATCTAGATATTATACAGAGGCATCCTACTAAGTTACAATGAAATTCCTTCATAAATACGACTTTTAGACTGTTCTAATGTTTTTTTGGTTTTGGGCTCGGGCAGCCATCGTGGTTGACCAATCACGACGAAAATGGGACGTTCTCATCTTGACATGACCTCAAACCTGCATATGAAATTTTGTGATGATCAGATAAGAACTACGGGGGGTAGCCTGTGCTAAGGTAAAATGTGAACAGACTCACAAACTTCCGCACGCATGATAGCAATAGCTTATCTTGACTTTGTCAAGTTAAGCTAATTAATCAGCGATTTTACAAACTTAGGTCAGGGGCCAATACTATAAAACTTTTACAACTGTATGTTCTAGAATTGTATTTCCTAGTTATGACATTAAATGGGTTGAAATGAGCCATTAGGATTTTCAAAGATGTGGCAATTTTCCAGTTGTCAAAATGCCATATCTTTTAAAATCCTAATGATTTGTTTTAGTCAGTTATATTAATAGGAAGAAAATACAATTCTAGAAAATACAATTGTAAAAGTTTTATAGTATTAGCTCCTTGGCGATTTTAGTGAGCTCTGTTCAGTAATTTCATGTCAAATTATTATGAATCTGATATTCTTTTTATCACATAATGAGCAATTTAAACTTTTAGCTAACATAACAACTAAAGCTGGCCAGTGCTGTTCACAAAAGTCAGCATCCAAATTTTATTATTTCTTTTCAATTTCTGCTTCAAAAACATAGCTCACGAACCCTCAATGGAATGAAATCATTATGCCCGTTCCAATGAGGTGTTCAAAAAACAAAATAATGAGTTATTTAGGAAATGTTTTCAGCAAATTTGTCTGCTATTTTAGGCAGACAGTGAAAAGAAAAATAAGAGAAGATTAATTCAATACTACTTCCAAAAACTAACTCACTCACAACATGACACTGATGATGACATCTGACGTCATTCCCATATTATATGCGAAGCCAACCCATTCATAACATGACAGTGGTGTTGACTTCAAGGTAATTTTCCATATTAGATGTGTTGTGAACGATATTTTCTGTAATGACCTATTTGATGGTGATTAGGTTTCTGAAGCTAAAGCTGCTACATGTGTTTCTCGTTACTCATTTTTCATATTTAATTAATAATACAATATTAATTACTTCACTTATTCCTGCTGTGATGAGTCCAAGTCAAAGTGTATTGAAATTGTAAATACAGTGGATATCTCTTAACTAGATAACCCTTTTAATTGAATATAATTTCCCAACACCAAACCATTTACCATATTTTGACTACAAATTTGACCTGTTAATTGAATACAGGTTATAGAGTAAAGTCCTGTTAATTGAATAACAAGAGGGATGTTACATCCCAACGTTCACCTACATTCGCGCCTGATAATGTCGTTCCAACGTAACATGCCTAATATTTTGTTAATATAAATCATTAACTAGGCATCAAATGATTAATGTGGTTTATGTGATGGCTTTAGAAAGTCTATATTTCTGCATTTATTATATATCAATTCAACATAGAATCATTGGATATAAAAAAAAAAAAAATCAGTTATATTTCTGTTTACAGTAGGGTTAATACCTAAAGTAGTTTTTGAAAAGACAAAAATAAAGAGTAATGATAAGTGAAGGCACCACAATGTGCACAAAAGATGACTTTAACGCAAAATCTTGAACCTAAACACAAATTCTTACAAGTTTTGGCAGAAAATCAGGCTCAAATTCCTCAAATATGCATGTAATGAGGGTTAAATATTACTGCAATGGAGTTCAGTAACCAAAGTGTAGAATATCAATCGGCTGGAAAGACACATAGAAACTCAAGTCACCTAAACAGAAACTTTAAGAACTTAAAATTGACTAAGTTCGAGAAAAGCATGGAAATTTTTACTGAAAGAAGAAATTGCAGTTAAATTTCTGCATACAGTCAGGTTAATACGTACAGTTGTTATTGAAATATGAAAATCAACAGTAATGAGAAGTTAAAGCAGCACAATCTGCACAAAAGCTGACTTTAATGCAAATTCTTACAACACCTAAACGCAAATTCTTACAAGTTTTAGCTGAAAATTGTAGGTGAAATTTGAAAGAAAGTCGTAGTATCAGGGTTAAATAATGTGCTGATAGTCGCCTACAACATACATATGCAATATGAAAGGCCTGAGGCCAGTGATCTTTGAAAAACGTGAACATTGTGACTGAAAAAAAGAAAAGAAATCAGTTAAATTTCTGCATACAGTAGGGTTAATACCTAAAGTAGTTATTGAAATGAGAAAATAAACAGTAATGAGAGGTGAAGGCACCACAATCTGCACAAAAGCTGACTTTAACGCAAATTCTTACAACACCTAAATGCTAATTCTTACAAGTTTTGGCAGAAAATCAGCCTCAAATTCCTCAAATATGCATGTAATGAGGGTTAAATATTACTGCAATGGAGTTCAGTAACCCAAGTGTAGAATATTAATCGCCTGGAAAGACACATAGAAACACAACTCACCTAAACACAAAGTTTACAAAGTTTTACAACTTAAAATTTACTAAGTCTGAGAAAAACATGAAAATTTTGACTGAAAAAAAAGAAAATTTCCATTAAATTTCTGCATACAGTAGGGTTAATACCTACAGTTGTTATTGAAATATGAAAATCAACAGTAATGAGAAGTTAAAGCAGCACAAACTGCAAAAAAGCTGACTTTAACGCAATTTCTTACAACACCTAAACACAAATTCTTACAAGTTTTGGCAGAAAATTTTAGGTGAAATTTGGAAAAAAGTCGTAGTACAGGGTTAAATACTGTTCTGATAGTCCCCTACAACCTACATATGCAAAATCAAAGGCCTGAGCCCACTGAGCTTTGAGAAATTAAACTTAACATTAAATCTTACAATATTGGACACGCCAGACACCGACGCCCGAGGTCATCATATAAGCTCACCACTTTTAATAGAAGTAGGTGAGCTAATGAGAGGTGAAGGCACCACAATCTGCACAAAAGCTGACTTTAACGCAAATTCTTACAACACCTAAACGCTAATTCTTACAAGTTTTGGCAGAAAATCAGCCTCAAATTCCTCAAATATGCATCCTGATCTTTGAGAAATTAACCTTAACATTAAATCTTACAATGTTGGACACACCAGACACCGATGCTGACGCCTGAGGTCATCATATAAGCTCACCACTTCTAATAGAAGTAGGTGAGCTAAAAAATCTTATAACCTGTTGAACCCTGTATAACCTGACTCTCCCCAGTTTTCCTTTGTTTATATATCATTCAAAAAAAGTAGGGGATATCCAAACTGATGTTGATATTTTCGGAAAATGTTATTGGATATGCATGTGATTGCATTTGAAATCCTTCAAAACACATTTTAAAGTAAATAAAAAATCCACACATAGCCACCCTCCTTGCCCCCACCTTGGGTATTTTTTTCTTGGCATAAATGCACTCAGAATCCCTCAAAACTAATTAGTTATTTTCTGTACAAAAAAATAATAAAAATCTGAATAACTGTTTGGAAGTTCTTGCATGAAAAGTGTGACTGCATTTTTTTAGAACAAAATGGTTGAAATGGCCATTTTTTGTGAATGTCGAAACCCAACTTGAGACATCCTGTTCAGCTCCTTTGCACTACTGTCATATCCTTTGTGTCATATCATTCACCCAATAATCAATATATGTTTGTGTGGACTAACAAGTGGGCAGGCAGAGTAACAGACGGTGGATGAATGGTCAAACTAAGATGCTGGAAATTTTCATAATTTATGCAAGAGAGAAAAACCCTTATACAATGTTACGTATATTGTGCCAGTTGTTTTCCATACCAAATAAAACCAGAATCTCAACCACCATTTGGAAGTTCTTGCTTGAAAAGTATAAATGCGATCATTAAATCAAAATGCTAATGGTGGCCATTTTGATGAATAATATATAGAATAACAAATGGAAGGATGGACCAACAAACAGATGAACAAACTAAGATGGCAGGCTAATTTGCTTAAGAAAAACATGTAAAGTATGTTTTGTATATCATCCTAGTTGTTTTCCATACCGAAAATAATCAAAATCTGTGTCACTGTTTGGAAGTTCTTCCTTGGAAAGTGTATCTGCTTTTGTTTATGGCTATTTTTTATGGCTATCAGAATCTAAAATATAAAATCCGTGTTAGTTCTTCTTCCATATCTTGAGATGAAACGGTTAAAGGGTTTTTTTTCTTGATCGATTAATCATATGGATTAACCTTGGTTAACTGATTAGTCACTTTTTTTCAGTAGGTAGCTGAATTATTGCTGTACCGTTGATGATTTATAGCATTAACCATTTACACAAAGGAACAGAAAAAAAACGGCAAGCACTATATATAATGAAAGTGTCAATGACACTGTGGCTTAACTTGTCTGTATGTTGTGTTTGCTGAAAAGGAGAATGTTCAATGTTTATGAAACGATTATGAAATAAGACAAGAATTGTGATAATTGGGAATATGTTAATTTCTGTTCCCTGTATGCTATGTTTTCAATAAAAATAATATGAGGTGTAGACTGTACTAAAGAACTGAGTGGTAGGTTAATGTGGCCCTCACTGTTAATGCATGTGGCCCTCACAGGTAATGTATGTCAAGGAAAGTTACCAAGTTACAGTGAAATTATTCCAAAACGAGTCATCCTATCAAGTTACAATGAAATCCATTCATAAATACAGCCTGTAGACTGTGCTAAAGGTTTTCGGGCTTCGGGCTTGTGTAGCCATCACAGTTGACCGATTGCAACTAAAAGGGGATGTCCTATTTATACAGAGTCATCCTACCAAGTTACAATGAAATTACTTCATAAATACGATCTGTAGTCTGAACTAAAGTTTTTTGGGTTTTGGGCTCGGGCAGTCATCATGGTTGAATGATCACAACCAAAAGGGGACGTTCTCATTATCTGGAGTCATTCTACAAAGTTACAATAAAATCCCTTTATAAATACGACCTGTAAAATGTGCTAAAGGTTTTTGGCCTTCGGGACTCTGTAGCCATCACAGTTGACCAATCATGACAAAAAGGGGACATTCTCATCTAGACATTATATGGAGTCATCCTTCCAAGTTACAATGAAATCTCTCCATAAATACAACCTGTAGACTGTGCTAAAGGTTTTCGGGTTTTGGGCTAGGGCAGCCATCACGGCTGAATGATGATTGCGAACAAAAGGGGACGTTCTCATCTAGACATTATCTGGAGTTATCCTACCAAATTACAACTAGATATCACGGAGATGGAATCCATCTCTGCGGGCCCCGCAGCAACTAACCGATGTTAGGTATAAACTGATGTGAACCGTAATACTAAAATATTTCAAACAATAGGTAAAATCAAATATCAAAACCCTATCCATTAAGGGAAAAAAGTTACAGCACGGACACGAACTTGTCAGAAAAAAAAAAATTCTGAATAATTTGACCTTGAGGTCAAAGTTCAAGGTCAAAGCATGGCAACCTTGGTACGATACACGTTGCCTTGAGACAATCTCCCTACATACCAAATATCAAAACCCTATGTATTAAGGGAAAAAAGTTATAGCACGGACACGAACCTGTCAAAAAAAAAAAAAAAAAATTCTGAATAATTTGACCTGGAGGTCAAAGTTCAAGGTCAAAGCATGGCGACCTTGGTACGCGACACGTCGCCTTGAGATAATCTACCAACATGCCAAATATCAAAACCCTATCTATTAAGGAAAAAAAGTTACAGCCTGGACATGAACTTGTCAGAAAAGAACCCCAAATTTGGAATAATCTGACCTTGAGGTGAAAGTTCAAGGTCAAAGCATGGCAACTTTGGTACGTGACACGTCGCCTTGAGATAATCTACCTACATACCGAATATCAGAACCCTACATATTAAGGGAAAAAAGTTACAGCCCGGACACAAACTTGTCAAAATTGAAAATTCTGAATAATTTGACCTTGAGGTCAAACTTCAAGGTTAAAGCATGGCAACCTTGGTACACGACACGTCATCTTGAGATAATGTACCCACATACCAAATATCAATTAAGAGAGAAAGAATACAGCCCGGACAACTTTTGCTATGGATGTACGGACGAATGCACGGACGGACGCACAGACAGAGCGATCACTATAGGGAGTCCGCCTGATGGCGGGGCCATAATGAAATCCCTTCATAAATATGACCTGTAGACTGTGCTAAAGGTTATCGGGCTTCTGGCCCCTGTAGCCATCACAGCTGACCAATTGCGACCATAAGAGGACGTTTTCATATGGACATTATATGGAGTCAACCTTCCAAGTTACAATGAAATCCCTCCATAAATACGACCTGTAGACTGTGCTAAAGGTTTTCAGGTTTTGGGCTCGGGCAGTCATCACGGTTGACAGATCATGACCAAATGGGGAAGTTCTCATCTGGACATCATACGGAATCATTCCACCAAGTTACAATGAAATCCCTTCATAAATACGACCTGTAGACTGTGCTAAATGTTTTCGGGTTTTGGGCTTGGGCAACCATCATGGCTGACCAATCGTGAACAAAAAGGGACATTCTCATCTTGACATGACCTCAAACCTACATATGAAATTTTGTGATGATCGGACAAGAACTACAGGGTGTAGCCTGTGCTAAAGGAAAATGTGGACAGAGTTAAAAGTTTTTCAGTTTCACGGTTAACAGATCATGACCAAAAGGGGAGGTTCTCATCTAGATATTATACAGAGGCATCCTACCAAGTTACAATGAAATCGCTTCATAAATACGACCTGTAGACTGTGCTAAATGTTTTCGGCTCGGGCAGCCATTATGGCTGACCAATTGTGACCAAAAGGGGACGTTCTCTTCTTGACATGACCTCAAACCTGCATATGAAATTTTGTGATGATTGGACAAGAACTACAGGGTGTAGCCTGTGCTAAAGGAAAATGTGAACAGACTCACAGACAAACAGACTTCTGCATGTGTAATGGCAATAGCTTATCTTGACTTTGTCAAGTTAAGCTAAAAAACTCCTTCAAATTTTATTATGTTTTCAATTTTTGTCTAAAAAACATAGCTTATGACACAAAATTGGAACGATGTCATTCAGCTCGTTCCAATGAGGTGTCATAAGCTATGTTTTTGAGACAAAAATAGAAAATTTTTAGTAATTCAAAAATTTATTTTGCAAGTATCTTCTGCTGTCCGCCATGGGCAAAGAGTTGAGAATGACCATTTCCAGCTCCTGATACAGTACAATGATCATGCAAGTGAACAAGTATGTCTGCACATAACTTGTAAGCTTTAATCTGTCTCATAATAGGTTCATCAATTAATCGGTTAACCGTTTCAGTTCTATCCTATCGTGTAGTATCTTCTTTCATAATTGACATTTTTGGTGGCTGTAATTATCCAAAGTGTGACAGCCTATGTACCATTGTGTCATATCATTCATCTGTTAATCTATATATGTTTGTTTGGACTAACAAGTGGATGGATGAACACTAAAATGAATGGATGGACAAACTAATATTAGTAACAAAATTGTTTAATTTATGCATGAGGAAAAACCCTGTATACTATGTTATGTTTATTGCTAGTTGTGTTCCATACCGAAAATAATGAAAATCCAAATTACCATTTGGAAGTTCTTGCTTGAAAAGTGTAACTGCTATTTTTTATTGTTATTAGAATCTAAAATATAAAATTGTGTTAGTTCCCACTGCACCATTCTGTGGTGTCTTCTTCCATATTGTTCATCTGTGATCCATATAAGTTTGTGATGGATGGATGGATGGATGGATGGATGGATGGATGGATGGATGGATGGATGGATGGATGGATGGACAGATGAACGGACATTCTAATAAATGGGTACTTAGGTGACTATTTTTACGGGACTACAATAAAATGCATGTCCATTATACTAAAACAAGTGATTTTTGGAAAAATTTTTGGGGTGGTAGCAAACCCTGACCATACCCTTTACTGACCCTAACCCTACACCCCCACCCTCTATTCTGAACCCCACCCTAGACTAATGAAATTGGCTATTTTTTTAGGGTACGTTATCATAAAATGCATGTCCATTCTATAAAAACAACTTTTTGGGAAAAAATTTTTTGGGGTAGTAGCAAACCCTAACCGTACCCTTTATTGACCCTAACCCTACCCCACCCCAACTCTAAACCCCACCCTAGAAAATTGGGATTTACTTGTGGGACTAGCCACCTAAATCGCGGTAGTCACCTAACCCCTGTTTATACCGATAATTAGCCCACTAAGTAGTCATTTATGAGTGCGGACGGATGAATGTATGGACAGATGTACAGACAGATGAATGGATGGACCAACGGAAGATACATTATGTGGCTAATTAAGTCCATAACACTCTGTGGCTACCGTATGTAGCCACACTATGTACCTATATGCTAACGGATAGACACATAATGTACCTCTTGCATTAAAAAAAAATGCCAATTTATTTATTATTATTTATTTATTGGTATTCAAGGTCACATATTTTTGCACAATGGCTAATCATGACCACAACATGAGTATCAACTCAAGACCAGCGTGAGCATTAATAAGCCATGCAGCCCATTTTAGAGAGGGTTTGCACCTCCCAAGCATTGGTGACTGGGTCCTATTTTACTGGCAAAACAGAGCCTATTTAACAAAGTGAATAGGCACTGCTTCACTTCCTGGGGTTCCTGCGGGGGAAAAAAAAAATCCAAAATCTGCAAACAATATCTGGTCAAGGGTTAATGTCATCTTATATTGATGCATTTAACACATGTATGAAATATAAAAGGCACAGCATACTGGTGGTAGCCTCCACTCACGTATAGCAAAACAGGTAAGAAATTTTCTAGAAAAACAGGTAAGTCCACACTTACAAAAAAGTCTAACATTGCAAAAACACTAAAAAAAAAAAAAGCAATAAAAAAAAATATCATTGGCTAAGGTTCTGTGGGTAATTGTAATGTTGCAAGTAAGCCATAGAAACAGTACGAGGTGCATAGTAACAGGTGGGAAAGTCAAAGTGGACTTTTAAAATAACTTTAACCCTTTACCCAACGTAACGGCCAAAACCGGCCAGCGCTATTCTCAAAAATCGCCAATTAATTTTCAAAATATTTTCATTTTTTGTCTCAAAAACATAGGTTATGACCCCTCGTTGGAACGAGCTCGTCGAGCTCGTTCCAACGAGGGGTCATAACCTATGTTTTTGAGACAAAAAATGAAAAAATTTAGTTATTCAAGAATTTTTTTTGCAAGTGTCGTCTGCTTTTCATGTTAGGTAAAGGGTTAACAAGTGTTGACGTCGACGTCGATACACCTTGGGCTATGACATAAGCTCACACAACTTCGTTGGTGAGCTAAAAACAGCCTGAAAAACAGAAGATCTACTTTGTGGGGCCTAATGCCAAAATATTTTGCAAGTGTCGTCTGCTAGTCATGTTTGGTAAAGGGTAAAGGGGAAGACAAACTGAGATGTAATATATAATCCTTCAACATGCCAAGTATCAGATGTTATGTTAAGTATGATACATTTACTGAACTCTTCAATTTTGAAGCAAATAAAGAATCATTATCATCATAATCATCGTTGCAACTGGCAAATAAATTGAAATATAAAGTCATAGATCACTAATGGAGGTGAAAATTAAAAAAAGATTTTATCAGTTCACAGTGGCAATAAATTCTGCAGTTCAAAAAGTTCAACTTCAGGAACCCCAAGTTACCAAGAGAAATAATTCAGAAATAATTCTGAATCTCCCAGTGAGAGACAGATAAAGAGTCAAGGGCAAAACAGTAAGTTTTAATGGTAACACTCAATGCCAAAGAAACAACTAAGTGTGCAGTGTGAATATCTGTTCTTGATCTTTTGACATATACAATGTTGAACCCAGATGCATCTTTATGGTAACAGATAATGCAACACATGCTATTAACCTACGTCCTGCATAATGATGTTAAAATTATACCTTCATTCACTGCACCCACCGCCTTCACAGGTTTCACACACTCCTGAGAGAGAAGATATATCCAGGACCTTTTCCCAAGTTTTTAAAGCTCTTCCTAAAACCAGACCTTGCGTATTGCCGGGGCCTCGTAATCAGCCCCATAATTTCTTTTACAGGCCTCATCAATAAGCCTTGTGAGATTAACATTTTTCCACCAAGTTAAAAGAACATTTTGCCCCGACAATGCTAAAGTTGGCCCCATTAATTCTTTTGGCGAGACCTTCAGGTATGGCCCAACATTATTTCAAAATGCTAGGTCTGCAGGACCTACATCCAAAGTTATCAGACCTTAAAATTTTTCCTGAATCATGAGAATAGGTCTTGATTCTTGCAAACTCCTGCTGCAAGAATCAGTTTTCAGTTCTTAAATCATTTTGAATTTCAAGAGTATTATTATGCAATCCACAGTAAAAACAAACCCTTTTTCATATATTTATTATACTTTAACCTTTCGGGGGCCTAGTTCCATGTAGATGAATTTCTCACCTTGCACGTACATGTAGAGCATATACTCCGACACACAGGCTTTTGGCAGTCTTGCTGATGGAAGTTACAGTACCCTGACTGTGGTTTCTTATGAAGTTCTTTGTGCACAGTGGCTCAGTGGTTACGGAATTGGACTTCAAACCGAAAGGTCCATGGTTCAATCCCTGCCAGGGGTAACTGCATTGTGGCCTTGGGCAGGGCACCTAATCCCAATTGCCCACATAGTGGCACTGTGTACTAATGTGTCCTGCATGTCGATGGTTCACTTGTCTTCAACCAATGCTAAGACTGCTTGTGTGAAGTTAGTATGTTGGAGAGTCTAGCAGTTGCTTGCTGTTGCCTGGGGGTGCTACGACTTCCTCCAATTGCAAAACTGTCCGACATGAAGTGGCCCTGGCAGTAGAAAGTGTCATTAAATCCCAATAAATAAATAAATTGTGACATATTGGTTGCTTGTATCACAATACACCACTGCTAAATAAGAGTTACCTTATTAAGAGAGAGAACAAAATGTAGAATTCTCCAGGCCTTTGAGGACACTTTCAGAATCTACGCCAAAAATCAAATGAACATGTTCAACATTTCCTTTACCCAATGTAATGACTGAGACCAGCCAGCACTATTCACAAAACTCACCATTCAATATTCATTATCACAGTGGAGCTCACTTATCTGGATATCTCTTAATTGTATATCCCTGTTAATTGAATATAACTTCCCAACACAAAGCCATCTGACTTATCTTTAGTACAAATTTGACCTGTTATTTGATGAAAGTGTCAATGACACTGCAGCTCAACTTGTTAAGACATGTACATGTATTGTATGTGACACAGCAAAGACAAACATCTAGGTACATATAAAGTATTGTAATGGTCTGTACATAAATACTGACTGTAGCCTGTAACAAATGTATAGGTACAGTATTGTAAAGGTGGGCGACAGTTAGATGCTAAACTAGAAAAGAAATCTTTGAGTCCCAGAGTGGGTCTGACTGAACCCGAAATATTTGTTCTCATAGCACAGTGATAAGAAAGGCCCAAAACACACTCGTTCCTGTCCCATGGTGATAACAAAGGTACCCGAGAAGTTTCGTGAAGATCAGTTCATAAATACGAGCCATATAGAAGTTGTGACAAAAAACTGATTGGACCTGATTTGGGTACAAAATGGCCACTGGCAGCCATCTTGAATTTTGGACCGCACCCAGAAACACTCATCCTCGTCCCAAGGTGATACCAAAGGTGCCCAAGAAGTTTCGTGAAGATTGGTTCATAAACACAGCCTCTAACCCGAGCTATATTGACATGTGCACTTACTGTGTACAAGTGGCACTGAATAAATCAAAGTTCATCTAATTTGCATAATTTCTGCACGAGAAAAAAACCCGTACTATTTGTGATGTATTCCATGTTACTAAACATTCATACAAAAATTTATTCAAATCAGAACTTTCATACAGAAGTTCTGTACAAAAAACTGAGTGCACTAATTTTGGTACAAAATGGCTGCTGGTGACCATCTTGAATTTTGGACCACACCCAAAAACACTCATTCTCATCCCACGGTGATAACAAAGGTACCCAAGAAGTTTCGTAAAGATCGTTTCATAAATACGGCCTCCAGCCTGAGCCGTATAGAAGTAGTGTACAAAAAACTGATTGGACCTAATTTCAGTACAAAATGGCCACTGGCAGCCATCTTGAAGTTTGGACTGCACCCAGAAATACTCGTTCTTGTCCCAAGGTGATAACAAAGGTACCCAAGATGTTTCGTGAAGATCGGTTCATAAATATTAACATGTGTACTTACTGTGCGTAAGTAGCACTGAAAAAATCAAAGTTCATCTAATTTGCATAATTTCTGCATGAGAAAAAAACCTGTATTATATGTGATGTATCCCATGGTACTAAACATTCACACAACAAATTATTCAAATCAGCGCTTTCATATGGAAGTTCTGTGCAAAAATCTGATTGCACCTAATTTTGTACAAAATGGCTGCCATCAACCATCTTGAATTTCAGACCAGACCCAAAAACACTCGTTCTCGTCCCACGGTGATACCAAAGGTACGCAAGAAGTTTCGTAAAGATCGGTTCATAAATACGGCCTCTAGTCTGAGCTGTATTCACATTTGCACTTACAGTGCTGAAAGTAACACTAAATAAATCAAAGTTAGTCTAATTTGCATAATTTACGCACGAGAAAAAACCCTGTATTATATGTGATGCATCCCATGGTACTAAACATTGATACAAAACATTATTCAAATCAGTGCTTTCATATGGAAGTTCTCCCAAAAAATCTGATTGCACCTAATTTTGTACAAAATGGCTGCCGGCGGCCAGCTTGAATTTCGGATTGGACCCCAAAACACTCGTTCTCGTCCTAACAAAGGAACCCAAGAAGTTTCGTAAAGATTGGTTCATAAATACAGCATCTAGCCTGAACTGTATTGAATTGTTGACGGACAGGACGGCCAGACAGCCAGATGGACGACGGAAGACTGGCCATGGCATAAGCTCAAATTTGACTTATGTCAAAGTTGAGCTAAAAATGGGTTATAGAGTAAACTCCTGTTAACTGAATAAAAAATCTTGTAACCTGGCGAGAAATCACCGACCCGCCCCAGTTTTCCTTTGTTTATAGACCTATATGGCCCCAGTACATCCAATACAGGCATTTAATCGATTACATCTTGTTTGTCAGAGCTCATTGAGCTCTGTCAAACAAGATATAATAGAATAAATGCTAAGTTTATCTCTAGAATACAGGAAAGTGACACAATCCCTGTTAATTGAATACTCTTGTTAACTGAATAATTTTCATTGACAAAGTGGCTATTCAATTAGCAGGGTTCCACTGGATTTAATCTTTTTGTCTCAAAAACATAACTTATGACCCCTCATTGGAATAGCTCTATGAGGTCATAAGCTTCTTTTTTTTACGCAAAACAATGACAAATTTAGTTATTCAAAAATTTTTTTTGCAAGTCATCTACCTTTCGAGTTAGGTTAATGGTTAAAAGAATAAAAGTTGCTTTTCATTGTTATCCTTGTGAGAATCATTTTCGAGAAAACTGATAATCTCCAAGTACACTGGCTTCCTCCAAACATAAAACTATCCGATATATATGACCCTGGCTGTTGAAAGTGTGGTTAAATCACAACAAACAAACAAACTACAAAGCAATTATCGTGTTTGGTACTTGGCAGAATTGTCTTATTTTGTCGAGAGAAGAGTTAAATGCATTTGTCGTTATATCCCGATAAATTCTGTCTTCTGATTGGTCAGAATGCCTAGGACAAATAATAGCCATGGCAAAGGGCGCACCCACATCCAAGGTATATGAGAGTGTGCAACATCTAGGGTATAAGGGCAAGCGAAACATCGGGGGTATATGGTTTAAATGAAAGCTTTTCGCTTTTGCTCTCCTCAATATATATAAAAATAGAACACAAAAACCTGAAAATAGTCACAAATATCGTCAGATTTCTGACAATTTGATCGTATTTTGCTGTTATAAATTAAATTGTCGATTAATAAAATCAAACAACTTGAGAAAAATAAAACAAGTGCAAATTTGTCAAAAAAATACTGCTTACTTGTTTCCCTTAATGACCCAAGGGATGTAACTCTATCTGTTGTCTTCTGCACTTGTAAAAACGAAACAAATATTCGTAAATTTGGTCCAACTGATTGTGGAGCGTGAGAAACACGTCCACAAATTTATTTCCACTATGTTTCTATTGTGTTTCAAATGCAAACGGGACAAATTCGTTATCTCCACTGACATGTGTGGTATATGGAGATTTACTACCTGGATGTCTCATTTAAAGACCTCGTCTGCGGCTCTGTTTTTAAAAACCGAAGTCCAGGTATTAAATCACCCAACACCGTACATGTTGGTGGAGAAAACTTATAGAATTCATATTTACAAAAATATTCATCATGCATGTGAATTTGTTGGGTTTTTTTGTGAATGGTGTTGGGGAAATTCTGTTGATATGTTATGTGAAGAGTTAACAGTTTGTGTTCACAAACAAAACACTTAACAGCAATGCTGATTTACTGTAATAGAAAATGAATAAAAAGTTAGTAATCTTTTTGAAGAACATTCTCAAAGAGATCTGTTCCAATAAATTATCTAATGATAAGAAGGAGGTGACTTTTAAAAAAAAGTTTATTATATGTTTTTTGTAGCATATCACAGCATTTATTGATACAAAGGTACCTATAGTTGAATATTACTTCCTGTTGAATGTTATGCTGAACATGAGTCTATCATAAATAGAACAACAGAAAACCCTATCAATTGTATTTTTGAATTAACACCACACTTGCTAAATCAATTGTGAATTTGTCTTTTTCAGTTATACAAGACAAGACAAGTGTCCAATACTGAAGTATGTAGGTGAGCATGACATATATTTTTTAGTCTGAGCCAAACATGCCTCACCCAAACCCTCAGTGCAAGATGTAAATGTGTCTCATAATTCATAACTCAAAGCCAAACAGCATATGAATTAAAAGCATGAATTAGTTTCAGGACAAACATGGCACATGTACAACATGACAAAATGTAGGTCAGAGTGACCTACTTATAGCCTGTGCCACTCTCCTCCCAAAGATGTATAAGCATGTCAGTTTTGATCACCCTTAGCCATACTTATTAGAATTATGAACCTGAACGGTTTTGGTTTTGATGGGTTTTGTCCCCACCATCTTCCAGGATCTCTTGAACAAATGATAATCTTATCCACCCACATATACATTTGACTAAATTTGACTGCATGAATTGAAGCATAATTCATTTCAACAAATGAACAGAAAATATTTTCTACTGGGTTCTATGTTAAAATTCAAACTCCTCTGGTGCCCACCCCCTTTCCAAAAACTGTCAACTTTAACAGGCTGAACCATCTTCAATCCTTTACCCAACGTAATGGCCAAAACCGGCCAGCAGTATTTACAAAAATCACCATACAATTTTCATTATTTTTTCATTTTTTGTCTCAAAAACTTAGGTTATGATCCCTCTTTGGAACGAGCTCATTGAGCTCATTCCAATAAGGAGTCATAACCTATGTTTTTGAGACAAAAAATTAGTTATTCAAGAATTTTGTTTGCAAGTGTTGTCTGCTTTTCATGTTAGGAAAAGGGTTAAGCTAGGAGGCATATGAACTCATGCAGGGATTTGATTTCAACAAATATGAATCTGAGATGTTTACCAAATATCAAGGTATTCTGACTGGTGGATGTGAAGAAGTTTTTTAAAGATTATTCCTTATACTGCTTTAAGTTGAAATTCAAGCACCCATAGGAAATACAAATATTAATCAAGGGACTTAGCTTGAACAAATTTGAATCCAATATGACCCCGGGGACTTAATTTGAACAAATTCGAATCCAAACCTCCTGAGGATGCTCTAACAAAACATCAAAAGATTTTGACTGCTGGATATGAAGAAGATTTTGAAAGAATTTTTCTCATAAGTTATAATGTGTTATAATGTTGGTGGTTCTGGAAAGGAAAATTTTTAAGGTTTTTTGACTTATCTCCCTTTTGGGGACCAAAGAAAGCAGAGCAGTCTGATTTGAAATGAAAGTGTCAATGACACTGTAGATCAACTTGTCAAGACAAAGACATGTACATGTATAGTATGTGACACAGCAATGACAAACATCTAGGTAATGACCTGATAACAAAGGTACATATAAAGTATTGTAACAGTCTGTACATAAATACTGACCGTTGCCTGTAACAAATGTATAGGTAAAGTATTGTAAAGGTGGGTGACAGTCAGATGCTAAGCTAGAAAAGAAATCTTTGAGTCCCAGATTGGGTTTGACTGAACCCCAAAATATTTGTTCTCATAGCACAGTGATAACAAAGGCACCCCAAAACACACTCATTCCTGTCCAAAGGTGAAAACAAAGGTACCCAAGAAGTTTCGTGAAGATCAGTTCACAAATATGAGCTGTGTAGAAGTTGTGACAAAAAACTGATTGGACCTAATTACGGTTCAAAATGGCCACTGGCAGCCATCTTGAATTTTGGACCGCACCCAGAAACACTCGTTCTCGGCCCAAGGTGATAACAAAGGTACCCAAGAAGTTTTGTGAAGATCGGTTCATAAATACAGCCTCTAGCCCGAGCCATATTGACATGTGCACTTACAGTGTATAAGTAGCACTGAATAAATCAAAGTTCATCTAATTTGCATAATTTCTGCACGAGAAAAAAACCCGTACTATATGTGATGTATTCCATGTTACTAAACATTCATTCAAAAATTTATTCAAATCAGAACTTTCATACAGAAGTTCTGTACAAAAGACTGATTGCACTAATTTTGGTACAAAATGGCTGCTGGTGGCCATCTTGAATTTTGGACCACACCCAAAAACACTCTTTCTCATCCCACAGTGATAACAAAGGTACCCAAGAAGTTTCGTAAAGATTGGTTCATAAATACGGCCTCTAGCCTGAGCCGTATAGAAGTTGTGTACAAAAAACTGATTAGACCTAATTTCGGTACAAAATGGCCACTGGCAGCCATCTTGAATTTTGGACCGCACCCAGAAACACTCGTTCTCATCCCAAGGTGATAACAAAGGTACCCAAGACGTTTCGTGAAGATCGGTTCATAAATACAGACTCTAGCCCGAGCCATATTGACATGTGTACTTACTGTGTGTAAGTAGCACTGAATAAATCAAAGTTCATCTAATTTGCATAATTTCTGCACGAGAAAAAAACCCGTATTATATGTGATGTATCCCATGGTACTAAACATTCACACAAAAAATTATTCAAATCAGCGTTTTCATATGGAAGTTCTGTGCAAAAATCTGATTGCACCAAATTTTGTACAAAATGGCTGCCATCGGCCATCTTGAATTTCGGACCGGACCCAAAAACACTCGTTCTCGTCCCACGGTGATAACAAAGGTACCCAAGGAGTTTCGTAAAGATCAGTTCATAAATACAGCCTCTAGCCCGAGCCGTATTGGCATTTGCACTTACAGTGCTGAAAGTAACACCAAAAAACATCAAAGTTAGTCTAATTTGCATAATTTACGCACGAGAAAAAACCCTGTATTATATGTGATGTATCCCATGGTACTAAACATTCATACAAAAAATTATTCAAATCAGAGCTTTCATATGGAAGTTCTGTACAAAAAACAGATTTCTGCATCGTCGGTACAAAATGGTGGCTGGCAGCCATCTTGAATTTTGGACCGCACCCAAAAACACTCGTTCTCGTCCCACGGTCATAACAAAGGTACCCAAGAAGTTTCGTAACGATCGGTTCATAAATACAGCCTCTTGTCCGAGCCGTATACAATTGTTGATGGACAGACGGACAGACGGACCACGGGCCATGGCATAAGCTCAAATTTGGCTTTGCCAAAGTTGAGCTAAAAAATTGTATTGTGGGACCATAGGGAACATGTGCCCCAAATTTGGTTAAATTTGGCTTGATAGTTTTAACTCGTTTCAATGAGGGGTCAAAAGCTATGTTTTAAAGGCAAAACATTTTTAAAATTAAAACAGAGATTTCAATGGTGATTTTCTGGTCATATATGGCAGTTACATTAGGTGAAGGGTTATTAAGAGGTTAAGATACATCAAAAATGATGGGGACATCACAAAAACACATTGCTTGTAGTACAAAGATATTTAAATGTAATACAGTAGAACATTGATACAGATTTCTCCTTAGATATACTATTATCTGATAAATAATGATTGATTTAGGGTCCTCCACATGTCTGAAGCATACCTTGCCTGGAATATTGTTAGAAGAGCAAAAAAAAAACACACTGAACAACTCCAATTCAATATGTGAGACTACCATATCTTTTATCTCCACATGATTTTCTGGAAATATTATTTTATGTTTTCATGTAATTACAAATTACTTTAACTCATTCAATGACCATTTCAACTTGACATAACTTCTCTATTGGTGTCCATTCAATACAAATTAAAAAGTAGTTTTGTGTGTGTGTGTGTGTGGGGGGTACATTAGCATACTCTTGGTTTTTTTGCCAACGATGTTCAAAATAATTGAACGTAGTAAACAACAACCAAGTTTCAACAATGCTCATATTAATATTTTGACTGAATTGTTTACACACTTAATTGTTAGATATTCTACTTGCCATACTTAATACTAAAAAACTTACTTCCAGAGTTGATGATTATCTGCCAGTAGCAGAGTAATGACTTCCTCAATAGGGTGTTAGATTACACAATGTAGTGTTGAACTGACTTACAGAACTTGGGAGTCGACCATCACCCAAAAGTAGAGCTGAAGTTGACTAATCAAGACTTTCCATCAACCTTTTCATAACTTTGTTCCCAATTGGCACACTACTCGTGCCATTCAATGGGCGTTCACGTTACTCGAACACTGCTCTGTTGTGGCATTTACTACAACACAGCCAATTGCTGTAGTCACTTTCAGGGGATGGGGCTTCAGAGTGTGTGTGTGTGTGGGGGGGGGGGGGGGGGGGAGATTCACACTTTTGGAGCCAACAATGTTCAAAATATTTTAAAATAGTGAATGAGACGAACTTAATTGCTTGTTGCTCTGTTTTTAAGTTGGCGATTATCTGAGTCAGTGTCGGCTATGGAGTAGTGACTACTCTAAACTCAGTGTCACAAAATAGGATCGGTGCCGGTAGTCCACTATTTGTCTAAAATCACCCAGATTGCTTCTTAGGTCACTTTTTTTTCTTAATTTTCTAGCAGAGGCAAGCCTGGAAATAAGCAGACTGTCAGCTGCAGAATGAGGTCCTCAGAGGGTGAATTTGGTGATGCTATCCTGTGAACCTCAATCTGAACCAGGAGGTACTCAGATGATAAATTGGCCCACTGTATGGGATAGCATCAGCAAATTCACCCTCTAGGGACCTCATTCTGCAAATAACAGATTGCTTATTTCCAGGCTTGAGCAGAGGGTACTGGAATCCCTGCTCACACTTCAGCCCCCTCCTCATTTTCAAATTCACTGCACTGTCCCTAACTTTCAAGTGCTGAACAACAGTACCTAATTAAATGAATCTGCATTGTAAGAAGTGAAAGGGTTGTGTGTAGATAAATACCAAGTCCATCAAATTTGATGTAGTATCCAAGAGAAGTCAATTTTCAAAGAGCTTTTGTCAGGAATATTGATTTATTCTTCATAGGTCAGGACAGAGTTTAATTCACTTTTGTCGGCTGATAAAAAATGGCCATCTCATAATAGGACCACAGGGGATTTCTGATCTCATATACTCAACACAGATACCATGTTATACAACGTGATTAGCTTCCCAATTTAATGGCAACCAATGTTGAGATAAACCACACCTCAGGCACAAAGGTCTTCAATAAGCTAAGTTCTATACACACATTCTTTTACAGTGCTAGGTCTTTTAGAACTGATTTTTACATGCTCTGAAAAAAAACAGAATAACCCCAAGGCTGACTATGCCCCTGCACCCCATCAAAATAATTGACCATTCCCAAATTCAAACACCATGAAATCTCTCTGGTAGAGCAGCAGAACAAATATGTCCAAGGGACACTAATGCACAAGCTTTATAATAAATCTTTGTGAAGCAAAAAAAAAAAAATAACCAAGAGACCCCCAAGGGGACTTAATTGCTCACCTGGTAAAATTGTTTTAAAGATGCATTTACTGTCACATTCAGCATCTACATGTTTATATAGTTAATCTAATTTAGCTGTGGAGGGTGAGGGGGAAGGGGTTGAGGGGAGTAGGGTGAATCTTTCTTTTTTTTTTTTGCATAAAGTCATCAAACCCCTTCTTCAAAAATCCTTATAAAGCATAAAGAAAACAAGAGGCCCCAGGGGGCCTGTGGGCGCTCACCTGACATGGTAGTTAGTCTAAATATCAAACCAGGGACTTGAATAAGCAGCATACGCCCCTCCTAAGAAAAGCATATACCAACTAGATGAAGAGATTGTGCCCACACAATACACAGGATTTTCCTTCTATTTTCAGTTCCTGCAGTTTTACGACCCAAAATTGAGATAAACGCATAAAAAACAGATTTTTTTCCCCAAACAAAATATTTTCAGCCTAATTTTTTTTTTCTTCTTAAAATGCATAAAAAACCAAAAAACTCATTTCCGGATTTTGGTCCAAAAGTCCCACCCGGACCCCAAATTTTCAATGTAAAAAAAAAAATTTTTTTTTGTCTTAAAAGTGACCGAAACGCATAAAAAAAAAAAAAAAAAAAAATTTTTTGTCTAATTGACTGAAACGCATAAAAAACAAAAAAATATTTCCGGATTTTGGTCCAAAATTTTCTAAATCCCACCCGGACCCCAAATTTTCAGTGTAAAAAAAAAAAAATTTTTCGTCTTAAAATTGACTGAAACGCATAAAAAAACCAAAAAAAAATTTCCGGATTTTGGTCCCAAATTTCTAAGTCCGCAACAGGACCCCGAATTTTCAGCCTAAATATGAACCTAGGGACTTGGCTTGAACAAACTTGAATCTCACCCCCCTAAGGATGCTGCATACCAAATATCAAAAGATTCTTATTGGTAGAGCTGAAGAAGAAGATTTTTAAAAAATACTCCTCATACTGCACTAATTTGAACATTTGGGCTCCCATAGAGAGCCCAAATATGGACCCAGGGAATTGATTTCAATAAACATGTGAAACAATCTTCCAAAGATGTTATATGTGAAATTTGAAAACTTTTGAAGCAGTGGTTTGGGAGAAAAGTAGTCTTATATGTTTTTCCCATTACCCACAGTGTTAAAAAATGCTGACTCAGCACTTTTTCAATGTCCCCAAAAAGTACCCCATGATAAAACCGATGGCAATTTTTTTTGACCATTCCATTCTGTTGGTGTTAAGGAAGCTTCACAGCAAATAAGAATTCTCAGTGCCGTGTAGTTTGGGAGATATGGCCGTTTTAATTTTTTTCTATTTTTAGCTCCTGCGGTTCCATGGGGCGATGGAAAAATTTTTTTTTTGCATAAATTAAGTACTTATGACCCAATAAGCCCTCATATCAAATTTGGTCCAAATTTGCCTCTTGGTTTGGAAAATAGAAATTTTGGGCGGGGCAAATATTCTTGCCCCTCCCATTATGACGCCAAATACAGCCCCACAAACTTCTCTTGAACAAATCTGAGTCTACACCTCAAAAGGAAGCTGCATACCAAATATCAAGTCTCTGCTACTGCTGGTTCATGAGATGAAGATTTTTTAAGATTTCAGCACACTTTTTGGGTGTGGCCCTTCCAATGGGCGAGGCAACTTGATTTGAACAAAATCAAATTGCGATGTCATAACAAACTATTATCTCAAATATCAATTAAATTGGTTCAGCGGTTTGGGAGGAGAATACGCAAACACCATGTTCACGGACGACGGACAACGGACGACGGGCGGTGAGTGATCACTACCTACTTGATTTCAAAAGAGAGAAAGTTTTTTTTTTAAATCAATCAAAATTCTAATAATCTTGTTCTCAAGCAAAAAAATGCTGTCCAATGAACCCTCCTCCCCCTCCCCTTGGGCATCAAGTGGACTCATGGAACCCCATTTGAACAAACATTAACCTTATGTACTCATATTTACATCTAACTCAAGTTTACCAGCTCAGTCATTCGTTGGCACAGCTCGTTTGAACAAATAGTAAATTTTCCATCAGGTTCTGTGTTAAATTTCAAACCCCTTTGTGTGCCCATAAAAATCAGTCAACCACAACACTTTGAAAAAAATTTAATCTAGGCATCATAGTACTGGTATATACAGTGGAGCCCACTTAACTGGATATCTCTTAATTGTATATCTCTGTTAATTGAATATAATTTTAAAACACAAAACCATTTAGCATACCTTCAGTACAAATTTGATCTGTTAATTGCATATGGGTTGTAGAGAAAACTCCTGTTAATTGTATATAAATTTTTGTAATATGTCTAAAAAATTACTGTGACACGCACCAAATTCCCCTTATTCATCAACCTTTTTGGCCTCACTGCATCCAATACAGACATTTATTCTATTATATCTTGTTTGACAGAGCTCTATGAGATACAATAGAATAAATGCTCCAGTTTACCTCCAGAACACAGGAAACTGACCTAATCCCTGTTAATTGTATACTCCTGTTAATTGAATAATTTTCACTGGCAAAATGGATATTCAATTAAGAGGATTCTACCAAATATCAAAGGATTCTGCCTCTCACCATACTAAGGGTATAAATCATAAGTAACACAAAAGAATCGTGAATGTAAAGAAGATGTTTTTAAAAATAGTCACTATATTGCACTAAGTAAAATGTTGGGAGCTAAAATATGACCCAAGTCTTGGTTTGACCAAACTGAAATCTGAACCACATATGGTTGCTGCAAATCAAATGGCAAAAGATTCTTACTGGTGGATCTGAAGTAGTAGATTTCTGAATTATTAATTCATTTATTTATTGGTGTTTAAGATCACATATTGCTGCACAATGACAAATCATGACCAAAACAAGGATACAAAGTCAAGTCCAGCCAATCGTTTATATCCTTGTTGCCTCTTTTAAAGGACTTCTACCCCACTGGTGACCGAGGTCTTATTTTACCAGTAAAACATACCTAGTTTATCACAGTAACCAAGCACTGCTTCATTTCCCAGGGATCCCACGAGGAGAGATTTTTGAAAGATTTTCCCCAATATTGCACTAAGTTAAAATTTAGGTTGCCACAGGGAGCCCAAATATGAACCAGTGATCTGATTGGAACAAATTGGAACAAATTGGAATTGGACACAACTAAGGATATGACGAACCAAATATCAAAGCTTCTGACTGGGAGATCTGAAATAGGTTTTTAAAGAATATACCTCATATTGCACTGAGTTAAAATTCGGGCTCCCACAAGAAACTCAAATATGACCCCAAACTGAACCTTCTAAGGATACAGTACATCCAAACACATTCCAACACATTCCAACTCGTAGATCTGAAGAAGAAGATTTTTAAAGATTATTCCTCACATTGCACTAAGTTAAAGTTCAGAGTTCCCATTGGGAGCCCATATATTACCACATGGACTTGATCTGAACAAACTTGAATCAGGATGTTACATTCCCCCACCCCTGCAGTATACCCAGTATTATTATTATTATTTATTGGTGTTTAAGGTCACATACTTATGCACAATGGCTAATCATGACCGTGACAGTTTTACGGGTGGAGGAAGCCGGAGAGAACCACCGAGCAATAACGAGCAGCTGCAAGCTCCCCAACATCATAACTCCACACTGCAGGACAGGCAGGGTTAGATTGGTTGAAGACATGTGCACCATCGACGTGCAGTACGCCTTAGTACATGGCGTCATCGTTCCCCCATGTGGACAATCAGGGTTAAGAGCCTTGCCCAAGGACACAACACGGTATTCCGAAACGATCACTCAGACGGTCACCCATCCAAGGACTAACCGGGCTCGACGTTGCTTAACTTCAGTGATCTGACGAGAACCGGTTACCGCAATGCCACCGCACCCCAAGTATACCAAGTATCAAGAGATCTAGACTGGTAGATCAAAAGACAAATATTTTTAAATAATTTCCTCAACAGGGATATTCTGTTAACTAGACTCCAGCTGATTGATGTATAGTACCATTATCAAATGGTACTAACTACACTGTTCATAGTATGTGTCAAACTAGTTGAGAATTATCTCATATCCAATAGCATTTTATTTTGTCCCATTAATGTTAGCTGCTCAAAATTTAACTCTTAACCTGCTGAGTTTTTTCTAAATATTTTTATCTGCTGTAAAGCATCCCTGACTGGATTTGCTGAAAATCTTTTTGGTAATTTAACTCAAAGAAATCATTGGTGAAAACCTTGATTTAATTTACAGGAGGTAAATTTAATTAAAAATGCCCAAATTTTACTTATTCTTGCGGTAAGAGATTATGTTCATGGCAGGAATATCTGCCAACAGCCAGCAACAGCGGGTAAAAAGTTGATTAAATTGCAATGTTCCGAATACCTCATACAACGCAGTTATCCTTCTTGTAACTAAAGATAAAAGGACACATAGTTTCATTATCTTTATCCAAAAAACGACAGCTTTGTTATCTTTATTTGGAGAATAATTACCATCTAACATTGATAGTCTCTCCTTAGGCATTATTACATTAACTCTCACAATTATCATCACCATACCCATCATATCAACATCACAATCAATTGTTATTGTCTCAGCAAAATGTAATTATTTATTTATTTATTACAAGCTGAAATAAAAGTTCAAGTTCAAAGTTCAAGTTCAAATGGGTCTTTGATGAGAAATTCAGCTCTCTGGATAAAACCACCACATTTTTTTCAATTATTCAGTAAGTTGAAGCAAAGTACAAAGTAATTTAATGGCATTTATTATTGTCAACTTTCAGAAGGTTTTGAGCTCTGCCATTTTATTTATGATAAGTTGAAAGATTTTAGTCTGTGCTATTCTGATAAGGGGCATTGCAAAGATGACCGACTGAGAGGGGGGGGGGGGGGGGAGGGGGGGGAGGGGGGAGGGGGGAATATACCTGACTTGTCCCAACTGTGATGGCTCAAGTACCAACTGAGAAAATATTCCAAATATATAATCAAGGCATTTTCACATGATGGAATGAATGGAATTTAAATATTAGTTGGTCAGTATTGTAGTAAAAAATTTCAACAAAACCATATCATGTGATCACCTTATTGGAACAAGCTTGTGTTTGTTGGGTAAACGGTTAACCTTTAATGCAATGCTCACGATATCAAATTTATTATTTTGTTTTCTTTTAATTTTTCAAAAAATACCTCTCCCCCTGGAATGAGTGGGAGGAGCTTGTTCAATGAGGGATCACATGATATGGTTGGGGGTGTGGTGGCTCAGTAGGTAGAGGCGCAAGCTGCATGCCGAGAGGGCCTCAGTTTGAATCCCACATGCGGCAACAGCGTTGTGTCCTTGGGCAAGACACTTCACCCCCCCCCCCTCCTTTGCCCACTTGGGGACACGATGGCATTGTGTACTAAGGCATACTACATGTCGATGGAGCACCTGTCTTCAACCAATGCTAACCCTGCTTGTGTGAAGTTAGTATGTTGGGGAGCTGACAGTTGCTCACCGTTACTCGGTGGTTATCTCCAGGTATTCCGGCTTCCTCCACACGTAAAACTGTCATGATCATGATTAGCCATTGTGCAAAAATATGTGTCTTTAAACACCAATAAATAAATAAATAAATACATGATTTGTTTTTTTGTTTTGTTTTTTAACAGCTCAAATTGTATATTATGAGGGTGGATACATCCGATTTGTTAGCTATTTATTTATTTATTGGTGTTTAAGGTCACATACTTATGCACAATGGCTAATGGTGACCGTGACAGTTTTACGGGTGGAGGAAGCCGGAGTACCCGGAGAGAACCACCAAGCAACGACGAGCAGCTGTCAGCTCTCCAACATCGTAACTCTGAACTCTGCACCGCAGCACAGGCAGGGTTAGATTGGTTGAAGACATGCGCACCATCGACGTGCAGTACGCCTCAGTACACAGCGTCAGCGTGCCCCCATGTAGGCAATCGGGGTGAAGTGTCTTGCCCAAGGACACAACGCGGTTGCCGCAGGTGGGATTCGAACCGAGGACCTCTCGGCTTGCAGCCTGCACCTCTACCAACTGAGCCACTGCGCCCCCGATTTGTTAGCTAAAGGGTTAGCTCAGAAGGAAGCTGAAAACAGCATAGTATGCATCAATACAGCTAACCCTTATTTTTGACAACATCATTGTTATGTTGTGTAATAACAGTAATGGTAAAGGATAGAAATCTGGGAATCAACAAGAACTACAATTTAACTACTCCTAAATTTAATAAAAAGAAAGTTAAAAAATTTATAGTAATTTATATATTTTTTATACTTACCAATGACCCAGACTTAGCTGGTGCTAACTCTAACAAAACCAGGGCCAAACACAAATTTTGCCCCCCAATCCCCAAAATTTGCATCCAAAACAAAAAGAAATCATGTCCTAAAGGACCTCCATACTACGCCTCTACTGCGCATGCGCAGTGACGCAGTCGTCCCGAAATTGGCGCCAATTATCATTCTTACTGGCAGTGCCTGGTCAGCGCTATGTACTCAGCGGGGAGGCAAGAGTTCCCAACTCCAGGGAGGGCCATCCCCGTCTGGGTCATTGGTAAGTATAAAAAATATATAAATTACTATAAATTTTTTAACATTTTTATACTGTACCAATGACCCAGACTTAGCTGAATAGTAAACAGGCTGGAGGGCCTAGGACATAGAGGAAAATCCAATAAGCTCAACTATATAGTAAAGAGGTAACCCCTTAAGGAGAAAAGGAGTATTAGGCTTTACATGTATCTTTCTTATTTAATATTAAATTAGAAAGATACACTACCCTTAATAATTGAGCACAATAACATTCATGTTCTCTATTAACATCCAGTATAACCCTTATACTAATTATTTTTAAAGCAAGCCAATAAATAAAGTAGTCCAGAGAATCGAGACTCTTTATAATCATTTAAAACTGTCCGAGTATTGTATATTAAAGCCCGTTTGACACTTGACATATACAAATGCTTCACACCAAGCTACACTTTAAAAATAAGACATGAATGAATTTAAACATTAATATTACACTTTAAAACCATCCCGGAAGCGACTCAGAAATACTGACTTGGAGGAGGCATTCCCTTGCTTTTCACTATAAAGCAGGTGACCTAAGGGAACATCCGCCCCCCCCCCCCCCCCCCCCCTTCCACTTGCCCTGGGTCAAATAGCCCAGAGCGAAGAGGGCAGCCGGACGGAGTCACTGCCGGAACAGAAAGCCTGCATAACTATAGTTGCAACTGTTTAGTGGACGACATTCTGAGCAACAGATAACGGACCTAAACAATGCAGGTCTCCAGAAATGGACTCAATATTTCTGAGATAAAAATTCGTAAATGTGGATGGCTGAGACCAATAAGCAGCCTTCATTAAATCTGTAATAGCAACACTATTAGCATAAGCCCTGGAAGTAGAAAGAGCTCTTACTTCATGAGCAGAAATCTTAAGCACAGACTGCTGAGAAGAAGATAAATCTTCATAAGCAGTACGGATAGTTAACTGAATCCATCTAGCAATAGAATGGACTGAAATGTCCTTTCTATTAGGCATCAAAGACAGAAAGAAACGTTTCCGTCCCTTTCTGATAAACTGAGATCTCTGTTTATAGATACGTAGTGCTCTAACAGGACAGAGTAAAGGCCTACGCCCGTCTGAAGACGGAAGAGCCTTAATAACAATAGGTTCCGGATATTTATTAGGAGCCTGATTCTTAGCTAAAAAACCCACATTAGTAGTGAAGGTGATAGTGTTCCCAACACTACGATAATGAGAATCATCCACCGATAGTGCATGAAGCTCACTGACTCTTCTGGCAGAAGAGAAAGCTAAGAGAAAAGCTGTCTTATAAGATAAGAATTTGAAATCTACTGTCCCAAGAGGTTCAAATGGCTTTTCCTTCAATTTAAGGAGAACCCAAGCTAAATTACACTTAGGAATTAATCTAAGAGTTCTGGGTCTATTTATCGAAAAGTTTCTAACCAACTTCGATAAAGAGACATTAGATCCAATTTGTAAACTATCATGATGTGCATAGGTATCAGATAACATAGATCTATAACCCTTTATAGTAACAGGCTGCAGTTTGATTTCGTCAAACAAGTATACTAGAAAGTTTGCAATGTCTGGTATAGAGGGATCAAATATATCTACAGAATGATCCCTACACCAACGACGAAAAACCTTCCACTTAGCCGCATAGTTTAGCGAAGAGGAGGTCCTCCTACAGTTAGAAATCGCGTCCACTGCTCGTCCTGTAAAGTGCTTGCCATGCAAGAAGGACCGCACAACGGAAAAACGTGAAGGTTGAGACCTTGCGGGTTGTGATGGAGTTGGCGCGATTTCCCCTGCGAAAGAAGATCCTCTCGTGGAGGAAGCTTCCGCGGTAGGTCCCACAACAGACACCTGAGTAGATTTATCCACGGTCTCTGTGGCGACAGAGATGCTACCAACAGAATCTTGCATTGAGATTGTTTTATCTTTAGCAATACTTGTTGAATTAACGGCGCTGGAGGATATGCATATCCTATCATTCCGCCCCAAGGGATCGACAGAGCGTCTACTGCAAATGCTCTTGGATCCAGACACGGAGACACATACGTCTGCAACTGATTGTTGAGATGTGTCGCAAATAAGTCTATCATTGGCCGTTCCCATTGGTAGCAAATCTGATTGAATACTTGTTTGTTGAGAGTCCACTCCGACGGCAACAAGCGACCCTTTCGTGAAAGGGAGTCTGCTAGCACATTCAGACAACCCGGTATGTGACGGACCGAAAGAAGAACGTGATGTTCTAACGCAAACAGAAGGATTCTTTCCGTTAGATTGAACAACGGAACTGAATGAGTGCCTCCCTGATTCCGTATATACGCCACTACTGTCGTATTGTCGGATAGGATTTGAACATGAGCATCGTGAATAATGTCCATCCAGTGACGTAACGCAAGCCAAATTGACATCATTTCCTTGATGTTTATGTGCTTGCACAGGAATTGCGGATCCCAAAGACCCTGGCATCTCGAATCCGTTGGGATTAATGATGCACCCCAACCTGTTTGACTGGCATCCGTCATAACGGTAAAACTCGGATCCGGCAACTGCAGCGGAACTCCTTGAGTTAACCACTGAATGTTTGCCCAAGTCTGAATCTCTTGTTTCACTTGATCTGACAAGAGAACGTCTACATCGAGCAAATGAATTTTCACACTCCAATTCTGAGTCAGGAAAATTTGAAGAGGACGTGTGCGTAGCTGCCCCATCGGAATGAGATCCGCGGCGGCTCCGCACAAACCTATCAGTCTCATAAATTCTCTCGCCGTAACAACTGACTAATTTCGCTCTGGTTAACGGCAGACGAACGAGATTGTTGTGCGTCTCGAAGCTCATTCCCAGATGAGTGAATGTCTTGGACGGCACCAGATCCGACTTCTCCTCGTTTACTATAAAACCGAGACGTCGGAGCAATAGAAGAAGATTCTGAACATCGTTCTGAAGCGTTAACTCGTTGCCGTACCTCTGAAGAATGTCGTCCAGGTAGGCCGACGTTACCGCAGACGAATGAGCTCGGAAGTAGATCATTACCGAGTTCATTACCCGAGTGAAAGCCCAGGGTGCTAGATTCAATCCGAAGCACATCGCCCGGAATTGATACACCACTCCCAGGACTGCAAAGCGTAGATACTTTCGGAATGTCGGATGTACCATGACGTGAAAGTACGCATCTTTGAGATCTATGCTCGTTGCATAATCGTTCACCCGAATACTCGCTCTGACCGATCGAATCGTCTCCATATAAAACTTCGGAGCGACGATCAGCTTGTTTATCCAGCTCAAATCTATGACTGGACGGAACGAGCCGTCTGGTTTCGGAACCAGAAACAGATGGCTGTAGAATCCCAGAGATTCCTGGTTTTCTACGGCCTCTACCGCGTTCTTCATTAAAAGAGACTGCACCTCTGATAACAGAGCGTCTCTTTTCTGTGGATTTGACGGAAGATGAGTCCACTTTGGACTTCGAGTTAATGGAGGCTTTCGTTTGAAGGATATCTTTAGACCTTCCGAAGTCACTCCTCTCACCCAAGGGTCGTCCGTAATCGACGCCCACTCTTGTGAAAAACTCGACAACCTTCCGCCAACCGGAACGCGATAGAGGTTTAAGCCATCACCTCCTGGACCTGCGAGGCCTGCGGTAGGAGAAACCACGTCTTCCACGACCCGCACCTCGCCTCGTCGACCTCGGGGCGTCCGACCGATTGTCCCGGCCTGAAGGACGTCCCGAACGAGAGTCGCTATCCTGACGGTCTCTCGAATAAGACCAAGAGGACGCACCGGAACCTCTACAGGAACCTCTCTTGGGCGCATTAGACCCAGAAGTGCCTGTCTTATTCGTGTCTGCTGTATCCGACTTCTTAGGAGCCGATCTGAACAACAGAGAATCATTAGCTTTCTTTTTAATTTTATCATAAATAGCGGAAAGCTTGCCGTCAAAGAGAAGTTCTCCTGAGACCGAAGCAACTCTAAGAGAGTTCTTCACCTTAGAATCCACTAGTGTGGATGTAGCTAGGGCTGCGTCACGTCTAACCAACTCCAGATTTGCCACTGAAAGGGCGGAGTTACACGTGGAATAAGCTACTGCCCTTGAAAGAAGTCTTAAAGAGGATTGTATATCCTGAAACTCTTCCCCTTGAAGGCGCAGTGATAACGCCTTAGTAAGGTGATCTGCGTAAGATAAGGCATCTAAATTGGCTCTGTTAGACGCAATAGCTGTTTCCAACACCGCGGTTGGAATAGAAGCCGACGACGGTAATGATAGCTCTAAGTCTTCCGCCTCGTCGTCCATACGCAGAGGAACTCTCGGTATACCCTGTCCTGCCGTATCGAATTTATTCCTTGCATTAATGAAAGGCAGGTAGAGAGTATTAGCGGACAAGAAACCTGCTTTCCCCGTCCTGGAAGCAAGTTTAAATATAGCGTCGTTCAATAATTCAAATGTTCTAGCAGCATTATTGGACTGCGACGGAAACTCGGGAGCGATGTCCCTGAACCGCTCAAAAAATTCAGAGTCCAATGACGCTATAATTCTCTTGTCCGGAAGCGCAGCAGTCTGGCCCGACGGAACAACTTGAGGGAGAAAGTGCCGGATGAAGTCCACGGCAGCTTTATGTTGTTCCGAAAGGGATAGCTCCAAGTCATCCGTATCCCTTTCACCATCCGGTCGGACCTCACGATGTTCCCGGTCGTCCGCCCCCGATGCTTCGGCGGAGCGTACCGACCCAGCGCCGTCGGATAATTCTCGATCCGACACTGTTTCTGTCGGCTGCTGGGATGCTGCGATAAGCTGTGCTATCTGCACAAGAATGTCCGGCGTCGAGACCTGCGGAGGCGCAGTCTTTCGCTGCTTCGCCGAGGGCAGCTCCGCATCAGATGGCTCCCGCATACTTTTCCTATGCGAACGTCCGGAGTCCATCAGTCTCGAATCCCTGGCTGCCGGATGGTGTGACCTGGTCGCCGAAGAATCCTTCATCGGCGAAGCTGGTAATATATCGGCGGTCACGCAGCCAAGGTGCGGTTGTGTCCGCTGACGAGAAGAGGAAGCCTTAACAGTCTCTGCGGACTGCTTATACAACGGAGCGTCCCGAACGACGGACGTATGCTCCGCTAAAGACACATTTTGTACCACAACATCTGGTCCCAGATGTTGTTGTACGAGAGAGGGACCTCTCTCGCTCGTGGCCCGGCTGGACCTGGACGAGCTATGAACCGGACTAAAAGGCTTCCTCCGTTCTCGCTTACTATCCGCCGTCACTGGGTGTGCATCTATTATGTTTATAGTGCTCGCATCACCCAAAATTTCCTTTTGGACCGCATCGGACGAACCCGGCTGCCGAACCATTCGGTGAATGGACGCTACACCGGGCGAGCTAGCGGACGACATTTGTCTAATCTCCATGAGCACTTTTGCCACTAGCTCTGAATTCATTTGTGACGACGGATGCACACTTGAAGAAGATAACATGGAAACATCACCCTGTTCTGGTTCCTCTGAAATAGAAACTGAGAGAGTAGAGTGACCTTGCGGAGAAAGATCCGGCATCGCTCTTTCTCCAGAAACAACATATCGTGACACACGTTTCCAATGTTTCTCATCCCAATGTTCACATATAGGACAGGGATTAATGCGAGAACACTGACTACAATTAATACAATGATCAAGAAAGTCAGAGGAAGATTTCTTCCTATTACAATTTGAACAACGTCCCTTCATTGTGAAAGAACAACAATAAGTCCTAGTTACTCGCAAAAACCCCTGACACAAAGATACATAATAACATGATCCATTAATAAATGAAAAAACAATTGCAAAACAAAATAATTTTGAAAAAATATTTTTTCAGAGAAGCCCAAGTTGCTGAAAAGTAACGTTGAGCCCCGATGGATCCGATGGCAAAGTGTGGTCAAAAATTTTAAATTTATATAAAATAATTAATGAGACACTTTCGGATAATATAAATGTATCTTATAATGAGATAAACTACCACAAAGGCAAACAGCCCCCCTCAAAAAAGGCTGTTGCCAATGAAAACAAACAGTGTAAACACACTAGAAAACATGACTCCAGGCACTGAAAAAACTGGCCCGGAATCAGTCATCAATTACACTCTATCTGATGCAAAACAGAGACTCCCAGGGGAGAATCTGTAGAACATCAGATGGAAGATGCAGAACACAAACGTTATACACCCATGGGTGAAAACGTAACTATGGGGAAAATAACAGAAAACATTCTGTAACCAAGCAACTCTCCCAGGAAATTTTAGAAATGAAATTTCTCAAAGATATGCCAAAAGCATGGGAGAATTGCAAGGGGGGACTTTAGAAGGCTAGGGGAGAGGAAACACTGAATAAGCAGTGCAACAATTAGCAAGAATGACAACAAGAGGCCCATGCCTCGAAAATAGGCAACTTAACATAATTTCATCAAAAAATTTTAAGTACAGCCCTGATTATTTTTTGCCACTTCTTTTTCCTCTCCTCCTTCTATCCTCCTTAGAATCACATTTTCTCCAAAAATTACGTGTCTGGCATCCTTTAAACTGAGATTTACAAGCACAAAGATCAGTGAGATGTTGACTGATGAAGGGCCAAACAGAGAATGATAATTGGCGCCAATTTCGGGACGACTGCGTCACTGCGCATGCGCAGTAGAGGCGTAGTATGGAGGTCCTTTAGGACATGATTTCTTTTTGTTTTGGATGCAAATTTTGGGGATTGGGGGGCAAAATTTGTGTTTGGCCCTGGTTTTGTTAGAGTTAGCACCAGCTAAGTCTGGGTCATTGGTACAGTATAAAAATATAAAAAAATAATTGCAAGGAAAATGGTACAAAATCTTTTAAACTATTTTGTTCACAGAAAAATAACAAGAGCAATGCAAAGCATGGCATATGCCCCTGACAGAGGCATAAAAGGGTAGATAAGTCTTAGAAAATCCAAAGTAAGGATGGCGACACTAGTAACAATCTTGGTTCAGCTGAATGGTCCAAAACTGAAAGAAAGCTTCCTATAGATACCAACAAAGAAAATAAAACTGATTTGAGTCAGCATTCATTAGTGTTGGGATGGAAACAAAATTCAAGATGCCCACTATGGTGACCACATTGAATTGGCTCTCTGATCCAAAATGAAAAGGAAGCTTCCTCTAGACACCAACAATGCATCACAAAAAAATAACATTGATTTGAGTCACCATTCATTAGTTACTGGACATAAACCCAATTCAAGATGGCTGCCATGGAAGCCATAATGAATTAGCCACTCATGGCCACCTTGGTTCAGATGACTGGTCCAAAATTGAAAGGAAGCTTTCTGTAGATACCAATAATGCATAATCAAAAAATAAAATTGATTCGAGTCAGAATTCATTAGTTACTGGACGGAAACCAAATTCAATATGGCCACCATGATGGCCATACTGAATTGGGTTATCTGGTCCAAAATTGAAAGGAAGCTTTCTCTGGACACCAACAATGCATCACAAAAAGTAAAATTGATTTGAGACAGCATTGATTAGTTACTGGACAGATACCAAATTCAAGATGGCTGCCAAGGAAGCCATAATGAATTGGCTACTGGTGGCCATCTTAATTCAGCTGACTGGTCCAAAATTGAAAGGAAGCTTTCTCTAAACACCAGCAATACATACTCAAAATATACAATTGATTTGAGTTTGCGTTCATTAGTTATAGGAAGGAAACCAAATTCAATATGGCCACCATGACAGCCATACTGAATTGGCTAGCTGGATCACAACTGAAAGGAAGCTTCCTCTAGACCCCAATAATGCATAACCAAAATGAAAGTGTCAATCACACTGTAGCTCAACTTGTTTAAGACGTGTACATGTATAGTATGTGATACAGCAATGACAAACATCTATGTAATGACCTGATAACAAAGGTACATGTAAAGTATTGTAAGGGTCTGTACATAAATGCTGACCATAGCCTGTAACAAATATATAGGTAAAGTATTGTAAAGGTGGGGGTGACAGTTAGATGCTAAACTAGAAAAGAAATCTATGAGTCCCAGAGTGGGTCTGACTGAACCCCCAAAATATTTGTTCTCATAGCACAGTGATAACAAAGGCACCCAAAAACACTCGCTCCTGTCACAAGGTGATAACAAAGGTACCCAAAGAGGTTTCGTGAAGATCGGTTCATAAATACAGACTCAAGCCGTATCGACATGAGCACTTACTGTGTATAAGTAGCACTGAACAAATCAAAGTTCATCTAATTTGCATAATTTCTGCATGAGAAAAAAACCTGTATTATATGTGATGTATTCCATGCATGTTCCTAAACATTCCTACAAAGATTTATTCAAATCAGAACTTTCATACAGAAGTTCTGTACAAAAAACTGATTGCACTAAATTTTGGTACAAAATGGCTGCTGGCGGCCATCTTGAATTTCGGACTGCACCCAAAAACACTCGTTCTCGTCCAACGGTGATAACAAAGGTACCCAAAAAGTTTTGTAAAGATCGGTTCATAAATACAGCCTCTAGCCTGAGACGTATAGAAGTTGTGTACAAAAAACTGATTTGACTCAATTTCTGTACAAAATGGCCACTGGCAGCCATCTCGAATTTTGGACAGCACCCAGAAACACTCGTTCTCGTCACAAGGTGATAACAAAGGTACCCCAAGAAGTTTCATGAAGATCGGTTCATAAATACAGACTCTAGCCCGAGCCGTATTGACATGTGCACTTACTGTGTATAAGTAGCACTGAATAAATCAAAGTTCATCTAATTTGCATAATTTCTGCACGTGAAAAAAACCTGTATTATATGTGATGTATGCCATGTTACTAAACATTCATATAAAAATTTATTCAAATGAGAACTTTCATACAGAAGTTCTGTACAAAAAACTGATTGCACCAACTAAAGTACAAAATGGCTGCTGGTGGCCATCTTGAATTTCAGACCGCACCGAAAACCACTCGTTCTCGTCCCACAGAGATAACAAAGCTACTCAAGAAGTTTCGTAAAGATCGGTTCATAAATATGGCCTCTAGCCCGAGCCGTATTGGCATTTGCAGTTACAGTGCTGAAAGTAACACTAAATAGATCAAAGTTGGTCTAATTGGCATAATTTAGGCATGAGAAAAAAAACAAAAAAACCCGTATTATATGTGATGTATCCCATGGTACTAAACATTCATACAAAACATTATTCAAATCAGAGCTTTCATATGGAAGTTCTGCGCAAAAATCTGATTGCACCTAATTTTGTACAAAATGGCTGCCAGCGGCCGTCTTGAATTTCGGACCGGACCCCAAAACACTCGTTCTCGTCCCACTGTGATAACAGAGGGACCTAAGAAGTTTCGTAAAGATCGGTTCATAAATACGGCCTCTAGCCCGAGCCGTATTGGCATTTGCACCTACAGTGCTGAACGTAACACTAAATAAATCAAAGTTAGTCTAATTTGCATAATTTAGGCATGAGAAAAAAAACAAAAAAACCCGTATTATATGTGATGTATCCCATGGTACTAAACATTCATACAAAACATTATTCAAATCAGAGCTTTCATATGGAAGTTCTGCGCAAAAATCTGATTGCACCTAATTTTGTACAAAATGGCTGCCAGCGGCCATCTTGAATTTCGGACCGGACCCCAAAACACTCGTTTTCGTCCCACGGTGATAACAAAGGGACCTAAGAAGTTTCGTAAAGATTGGTTCATAACTACGGCCTCTAGCCCAAGCCATGTTGACGGCACAATGGACGGACAGCTGGACAACGGGCCATGACAATACCTCAAATTTGGCTTTGCCAAAGTTGAGCTAAAAATGAAATTGATTCAAGTCAGTTTTCATAAGTTATTGGACGGAAACCAAATTCAAGATGGACACCATGGAAGCCATAATGAATTGGCCACTGGTGGCCATCTTGGTCCAGCTGACTGGTCCAACATTGAAAGGAAGCTTTCTCTAGACACAAATAATGCATAACCAAATGAAAGTGTCAATGACACTGTAGCTCAACTTGTCAAGACATGTACATGTATAGTATGTGACACAGCAATGACAAACATCTAGGTAATGACCTGATAACAAAGGTACATATAAAGTATTGTAACAGTCTGTATATAAATACTGACCGTAGCCTGTAACAAATGTATAGGTAAAGTATTGTAAAGGTGGGTGACAGTCAGATGGTTAACTAGAAAAGAAATCTTTGAGTCCCAGAGTGGGTCTGACTGAACCACAAAATATTTGTTCTCATAGCACAGTGATAACAAAGACACCCCAAAACACACTCATTCCTGTCCCAAGGTGAAAACAAAGGTACCCAAGAAGTTTCGTGAGATCAGTTCATAAATACGAGCTGTATAGAAGTTGTGACAAAAAACTGATTTGACTTAATTTCGGTATAAAATGGTCATTGGCAGCCATCTTGAATTCTGGACCGCACTCAGAAACACTCATTCTCGTCCCAAGGTGATAGCAAAGGTACCCAAGAAGTTTCGTGAAGATCGGTTGATAAATACAGCCTCTAGCACGAGCCGTATTGACGTGTGCACTTACAGTGTATAAGTAGCACTAAATAAATCGAAATTCATCTAATTTGCATAATTTCTGCACAAGAAAAAAACCTGTACTATATGTGATGTATTCCATTTTACTAAACATTCATACAAAAATTTATTCAAATCAGAACTTTCAAACAGAAGTTCTGTACAAAAGACTGATTGCACTAATTTTGGTACAAAATGGTTGCTGGTGGCCATCTTGAATTTCGGACCACACCCAAAAACACTCGTTCTCAACCCACGGTTATAACAAAGGTACCCAAGAAGTTTTGTAAAGATCGGTTCATAAATACGGCCTCTAACCTGAGCCATATAGACAGACATGTTAACCTTCCAAAATTTTTTTCAGGGAGATTGAAGAAAATTTTCAGGGAGATGACATGATTTTCAGGGAGATTTTTTTTTGCGCGTAGAAGCCAAGTGTGGATCAATTTTAAATACAAATTAATACCAAATACCCCCCCCCCCCCCCACCCCCACACACACAGACATAACAGGAAACAGTCCAACAACAATACATCAAAGGAACATACGCGAACGTTCTACTAACCGGTGGTGAGTGACCCAGACCTGTTAACCTCTCGAGGTGACTGTCAGTGAGATTTTGATGAGCTCCCAGTGAGACTCGGATGCTTGTCAGTGAGATTTTTGCACGTGGGCAGCACATCAATAATTTCCATGTTACCACCCCCCACCCCCACCCCCCCACCCCCCCCCACACACACACATACATTAAACATTCCACCCTAATGTGTTTTATTTGAACAATTTGTCCTTTCAAAAGCCAAAACATAGAAATATAGAGAAAAACAGAAATCAAAAATATGGATGTTGTTATGTGCCAATATCTGAGTTGTTCCAATGACATCCATATTTCAATGGTTTTATGTACAAAATGTTTGGAGATATTTTCGACCTTTTCAGCACTATATCAGTTTTGACGCTGTGTTGAAAGTTTTGGATCTATTTGGGAAATTATGGGTACTTGCGGCGACCTGCGGTAACCTGCGGCGATCTGTGGTGTTTAGGCACACCCCGAGCCCGGTTGTTGTGGTAATTCAATCTGCCAAAGCACAGCGCCCCACCTAACCACACCGGGTACTCACTGGAAGTAGTTGGTCATTTACGAAGGGGATTTGGAATGGGGTGATCATTTTTCAGTGAAACGTGAACATTATGCCACACCCAGCCCAGGACGAAACATCTCCGGGATATTTAATTTATTTTGTTGTCCATTTATCACAACGAATGAAAAAACGTCCATGTGCCGTAAATTAGCAACTTTTTAGAGATTTTTTTCACCAAAAACATAATTTTTTTCACAGCCTGCTTTAGAAAATTGCGAATCGGAAATTTTTCCCAATATATTGAAAATTACGGCAACTCATATGTTTGAGCCGTTTGTCTGCAAAATTGGCTATAATTATCTGAAGTGAAAGTGAAATCCAAAATGCACAATAATAAATTTGTGCGTATTTTTGCACATGTTCGATTGGACAAAATTTATGCGTATGGAACTTATTTTTCGATTTGACTGCTACCTGTATACAAGCAAAGGTGTGCCCTTAATATATAATCAATTTCAGCAATTATCCTGCATCTCAAATTCATTTAATCCGCCTGTCAAACGTGTTGCAAATAATCACAACACGGCCATTGACAGAAATGAGATTGGTCACCAGTTCTTACGTAAGTGGTGACGTTTCACACAAACTTAATGACCTTGCCATTGAGAGTAGAGCACATGCTTTTTTGTATTTGTAAACAAAAGCTGGTGGATTCATTTTTTGTCTGGTATGTCGACTTTCCGGGAGATTTTGGCCCAAATTGACTCCCGGGCAGGAGGGTGGGAGGGGATAGCTAATTCCGGGAGAAACCCGGGCATTCCGGGAGAGTTAACATGTCTGCATATAGAAGTTGTGTACAAAAAACTGATTAGACCTAATTTCGGTACAAAATGGCCACTGGCAGCCATCTTGAATTTTGGACTGCACTCAGAAACACTCGTTCTCGTCCCAAGGTGATAACAGAGGTACCCAAGATGTTTCGTGAAGATCAGTTGATAAATACAGCCTCTAGCCCGAGCCGTATTGGCATGTGTACTTACTGTGTGTAAGTAGCATTGAAAAAATCAAAGTTCATCTAATTTGCATAAATTGTGCACGAGAAAAAAACCAGTATTATATGTGATGTATCCCATGGTACTAAACATTCACACAAAAAAATTTTCAAATCAGCGCTTTCATAAGGAAGTTCTGTGCAAAAATCTGATTGCACCTAATTTTGTACAAAATGGCTGCCATCAGCCATCTTGAATTTCGGACCGCACGCAAAAACACTTGTTCTCGTCCCACGGTGATACCAAAGGTACCCAAGAAGTTTCGTAAAGATCGGTTTATAAATACGGCCTCTAGCCCAAGCTGTATTGGCATTTGCACTTACAGTGCTGAAAGTAACACTAAATACATCAAAGTTAGTCTAATTTGCATAATTTACGTACGAGAAAAAAACCCATATTATATGTAATGTATCCCATGGTACTAAACATTCCTACAAAAAATTATTCAAATCAGCGCTTTCATATGGAAGTTTTTCTCAAAAATCTGATTGCACCTAAGTCTGTACAAAATGGCCGCCAGCAGCCAACTTGAATTTTGGATCTGACCCCAAAACACTCGTTCTCGTCCCACGGTCATAACAAAGGTACCCAAGAAGTTTCGTAAAGATCGGTTCATAAATATGGCCTCTAGCCCAAGCCGTATTGAATTGTTGACGGACAGATGGACACTTCGCCATGGCATAAGCTCAAATTTGGCTTTGCCAAAATTGAGCTAAAAGTGATATTGATTCGAGTCAGTATTCATCAGTTATTGGATGGAAATCAACTTCAATATGGCCACCATGGTGGCCATAATGAATTGGCTAGCTGAACCAAAATCGAAAGGAAGCATTGTCTAGTCATCCACAAGTCCCCTTAAATTACTTGTTCAAATAAGCGGTTCTTTAGTTATTGGGCACAAACCAAAAGTTAATGGATGGACGACAGACGGACATGTTGAAAATATAATGCCTCCGAGTTAGACCAAAATAGAGGTCAACAGAATCTAGAAATCCAGTGATGGTGAAACTTTCCAGCTGGAATTGATACAATTTGTAATCTCCAATGTTCAATGTATGCTGAATGTATAAACAATTGTCACTTCTCAATGCTCTATGTGAGATGAATGAGATAAAAAAAACAACATCTGATGAATTGTCATAAGTCTGTTGACAGTGACTGTCTTCCAGTAAAAAGTTCCAGAATGAGAAGTTTCCTCAATATTCTATCGTTCCATTAATTGCTGACTGACTGAACTAAATCACCTCATTAAGTTTCGAGATGATTCTGTCTAATTTCAAATAAACAAGTGGGACCCGAATAAATGATCAGTGAGCTAAAAATAGACCCTGTTTAAGAGTATTTGTAAACATGATGATAGGTACATACAAAGATCACTCAGTGCAAACAACTGTTGGGCTCAGCATCCGACTACATAGTCAAAATAAATCTGGAAAATATTGTTCATAATTATTTACCAAAGACATCAATTCTGACATCATAATAGGGGTCTATAACAATTGCTTATGTAAAATGACAGTGTCCACCTTCCTGAAAAAGTTTCTCACACTTTCCATGGTGGTATAGCTAACCCAGGGATATTCCTGGCTATTTTGGGAAAGAGGCAGCACCTCTGGAAAAGGGAAGAATTTGTGTTTGAAAATCCAAATTGAGAAAATAAATTTCTACATGTTTTTTTTTACAGTTCCCACAAATGATGATTTTGATTGATATTTGATGTCTTGATGTATCAGATGTCATATTGTTATGAATGGACAGATATTCCAGAAAAACAATTCTTTGTTTTGACTGGAAAAAAAAAACATAATTATCAAGCATCAACTATGCGTAACAAGTTTCGATGGTTTAGGGCTCAGGACTGGGAATTTTCAAGCTGGAGTTGGGAAAAAGAAGGCCAATTTGGCATTGGGAAAGGGGCTCTTTTATTGGCACCTGGTGCTGGCTCAGATTATTCCCGCAACCTGTACATACTTTATCAACCCTCGAAGAAAATGAGGACTTTATTTAATGCTAAATCTAGTTCGAGATACTAGAAATCAGAATAGCTTTGAAAAACAAAGTTTTAAAAAGTACCATCATTATCTGCTTCAAATTTGAGTTTATTGGAATAAGAACGGTCAAACTTTTGGCGAATGACACACTTGTTGACAGTTTGAAAACCTACACAGAAGAAATATTCTGATGTGTAACAAAACTTGTGACCATGAGGTTCATCAGATGGTAGTTGATTTGCATCTCTTATTAGACTTGAAGCATGAGATTAATAATTATTTAACCCTTTACCCATGGCACACGATATCTAAATATGTTATTTTAATTATTTTTTTTCCAAATTTTTCAATAAATGTCAACAAAAAGATCTTATGTGATCTCCTCACTGAAACGAGCTCCATAAGCTAGTTCCAATGAAGGGTCATATGAAATGGTTTTGTTGACATTTTTGAAAAAAAAAAAATTTTCTCACCCAATTTGTAACTTACGTGGGAAGATGCACCCAATTTGTTCAGTAAAGGGTTCAAGGCCAACTTTGACAACTTTTCTTGCCTTAACTCTTTACATGCTGCTGGCTGATATTCCTGCCAGGAGAACAGTACTCTTACCAACAGAAAGTGTATAATTTGGCTTCTATTCAACATAAAGTATCAATGTAAATTGGACCAATGAGGTCACAAATAATAGCTGGGCTTCATTTGTTCAAATGTTTCATGAAATCCAGCCATGACTGCTTCATAGCACAGCCATGACTGGTTTTCATAAAAAAAATTCAAGAAAATCCTCAGCAGGTTAAGAGTTAAAATGGGTGTCGATAACAAGCAATCCTGAATTACTCTTTCAGACAAAAGTTAAAGCACCCAGGCACTCAGGTCTTGGCTGCCTATGCAGAAAGGAAAGACATGACTGGAAGCAGCTTCTATATACCAGGCGAACAGGTTGTACTATGGTAGAATTTCGGAAAAATTGGTGAAGCCTATAAGAGTTGAAAGACTTATTCCAACTTCTGAACTTAAGTGTAATTTGACAGGTGATTTAGCATGCCATCACAGCAACCTTCCACATAAATGTCAGATTATTGGTGTATTTGTTTCTCTAGCCCTGTCTGTCTGTAAACTATTTATTCATTTATTTATTGGTGTTTAAGATCACATATTTCTCGGCAATGGCTAATCGTGACCACAACATGGATAGAAAGTCAAGACCAGCCGATTGTTTATACACGTTGCTCAATTTAGAGGACTGGTGACCAGTAAACAAGCACTGCTTCATTAAGTTCACTTTCTGGGGTTCCTACATGGAAAAGGACACAAATGCTTGACTAGAAACCACTACAAAGCTGACATTCATTTCAAGTCACTGGAATGTTTTTTTAATATTAATGAGAGATGATAAATATATATCACACAATTCCACCTTATTATATGACTACCATGAATTTCCTCTCAATACCACAGTAGTTTGCCAATCAATTTTAGATTAGCTGAGAGTCTAAAACTTTTCCAAATTTGCATCATAACCATCTCAAACGAGCCTCTTGTGGCATAAATGACATTAAAAGATTTTCAAACCAACAGTTCAATAAAGTGAAATAAAAATTTGACTGCATTGGCACTGTGGACAAATATCCATAATTTCTTTTTTGTTTACACTACAGGTGCCGTATTAATTTTTTATAGATCTGCTGTCATATAATAATTTAATTATTAGAACAGTCAGTAAATCTAGGTTGTCATATTCTGTCTAGTTGACAAGATCAGATCACAAGACCAAATTCAACACCTACAGCATCTTGTTTGATCTGGTTGTTATGGTTTAGTCAACTCGGTGGAATCTGAAAACCTAGATCAACTGACTGTTGCAATAATCTGTACATATCATCAGCTGTATGTTTGGATTCAGCAGTTGTTCCATGTTCACAACTAAATATGGATTTCAATAAAATTACATATCCATTTGACTTCTTGAGGTTGGGGGAAGGGCTTCTTTCTTTTCTTTTTTTTTTTTGGGGGGGGGGGATGGGGTGGGGGGGCACTTTTAAAATGAGGGGTCATAAGCTATATTTCTGAGGAATAAATTGAAACAAGAAAATATCAACAGAGCTGATGAACAGGACAAAGTTAGAATGAATGAACAAACACACAAACAGTCTCTGACTATGACCTTGGAGGCTATGATTTTGGGCAAAGGTCATGACACAACCTTGGGTCATGAGCAATCACTGGTTGAAGTATGGGAAGAGTGGTCCACTGAATAACTTTTTAAGGACTGGATAAAGTTAGAATGGATGAAGATGAATGGAAACAAGAATGCTTTGTGACCATCACCTTGGATCGGTGACAATGGGTCAAGGTCATGACACACTCTTGGGTCAAAAGCAATCATTGTGTGAAGTAGGAGCAAGATTGGTTGCTGAATAATATTTTATGGACCAAAGTCAGAATGGATGAACAAATGAAAAGTCTGTGACCTTGACCTTGGAGCAATGACCTTGGGTCAAAGTCATTCCACACTCTTGAGGCACAAGCAATTATCATGTAAAGTATGTCCAAGATTGGTACCAAGATTAATGTTTTATGGAGTGGACAAAGTTGGAATGGACAAACAGTCTGTGACCTTGAACTTTGGGTCAAGGTCATGACATACCCTTGAGTCATAAGCTGTCATTGTGTAAAGTATGAACAAGATTTGTCTCTTGAATAATTTTTTTATGGACTGGGCAAAGTCAGAATGGATAAACAAACAAATGAACAGCCTGTAACCTTGAGCTTGGAGGTATGACCTTGGATTAAGGTCATAACACACCCTTTAGTCATAGGCAATCATTGTGAGAGGTATGAGCATGATCAGTGCACTGAATTATTTTTTATGGACCAAACAAAGTTAGAACAGATTTAATGGATGGATGGACAATGCGGCTGCTAGATACTCCACAAACATTTTTGGGGAGCGTAAGTAAAGCTAAATCTGAATGGTGATTTTTGTGAATAGAGCAGTCATGGTATTCAGCATCCGAATAATTTCTGCAGGCAACTGGTACTGAATTGGTTGTATTCAAATTGATAGTCGGGTGTTCGGGTGAAGTAAAACAAAGCAAAAACACAGTCACTTGCACCAGACTCATCTTGAATCGTTGTTTCACTGTCAGTGGTCCAAGAACATTGAACATGTGGATCGAGGGAAAGAATTTGTTAAGCTGATATCTGTTGACCATTTATATACTTGTTACTTGTAAAAATTTCTTGCCATACTTAAAACTTATGAGTACAAATTCCCCCATATCAGCAAGTATTTGCAATATTGCCTAACTTGACATAATTTGCTTGATAGCCATCTTTCAAGTCATTTCAAGCCACTCAAAACTCCTTTCCATACCACTTTTTTCTTAAAAGACACACTTATCTGAAATTTTGTATATTCTGTTCATGTAAAACAAGAATTGGAAAATTAAGGACACTGTCACTGACAAAATTCAACAGTATCAGACAAAACATGGGGGCGGAAGTAACAAAGCACACAGTGACTTTTGATTGGTGTGGTTTTCCAGAACTTTTAAAGCCCTATCTTACAAAACGTCTGTTTTCACAGAATATTCCAGGCCATTCCAACACCAAATTCCAGAACTTTCAAAGATTCCAGGGCCACCTCAAGTGTCCAGAAAACCTATTCATCAATTTCGTATCAACATGTCCAATAGGATCCACAACCATGTGCAAGAACAGAATATGCATATGGGAAAATACCTGAGTAGAGTAAATCTTGAATGGGTGTAATGTCTACCAACACATGAAAACAGGGGAAGGTTGATTACTTGATTTTTCATTGGCACTGTCATACTTTCCACACCTTTATCAGGGTGTTTCTTTGCTTGTGGTGGTGGAGAAATATTGCAGGTGCAGGTGGGGAAATTACTAACACCAATATGGTATATCATATTCACAAAACTACAACCTGGCTCTCTGTTTTCACTGTCTAACACTATGATTACAAAACTTTTCCCCAACTGTTAATGGGGTTTCGACTTTCCCATAAAACAGTGGCAATCATGAGGCTTGTCCTTCTGAACAATCTACATGTAACATTTTGATTGCATAAACAGGGTAAAGTTTATCAAAAAAAAAACTGGTATTTTCTTATTATCATGTAACAGCTTGAGCACGAGTTATCTTTTATTACATGTTTAGCTTAGCAGCTGCTGTCTTTGATAAAACTTAATCATTTCAAAAAAATAATTCTTATGAGCCTATTGCAGCCAACAGAAATAGAATAAGTTACTGCAGACAGCATCAACTGAATGTCAAGAACTGGTCTTTTCCAGTGTTTTTTCCCAGTTTTCAAGTCTTTTCATATTTGGTCAGAAACCAAAAGTGTCCCTTTTTATGAGCCTAAATTGATTTAAGAAACCTGAAAAACCACACATTGATAGCGACATACAGGGTATGTAAGAATGTATTAGGCTCGATCTCAGCAATCAGACATTAACCCTGCCACTGTTTGTGCTAGATTTTTGTTATTTGGATTTGGGGGTGCTGTATGCCTGAAGAGGGCAAGTATTTCAGGGAGAGGGAAAACAGGTGTGTTTTGTGAGTGCATGTGTGTGTGTGTGTGGGGGGGGGGGGGAGCTTATTAGGGTGGAAAATCTATGGAGTGTGCATGTGTGTGGGAGGGGAGGAGGAAGGTGCCACACCACCAATTCCTGCACCAAGCACGTCTTTAGTACATCTGAAGGTTCATTTATCGATGGGAAAGTATGTTAGCTGAGTTAAAATATGATTCCAGTGAAAAGGAAACCATCAAGTGATCATTCATGACTTTGGTCAAATTGTAACATCAGTCACAGCAATGTTAGTTGAAAAATATCTGCACTGGCTATGTTTTATGAATGGTTCAATACAGAAAAAGTCCTGTTTGTATAAAGGATAATGACTGGACGATAGTATCCAACTAGAATCGATTCCTGTTGGAATTTAGTTACTGTTATAATCAGAAGTCTGCAACAATAGTAAAAATGCAGGTCCTTTCCATGTAATGTCAGTCACAATTAGAATGTAAAGCAATGTGCAAAATTTAAAAAATGACATTAACCGATGGACATGGGTTGGAGATGGCTAACCGAATGCTCGGCTATGTAAACATTCTTGGGAAACTGCTTTTTTATCATTAACAAGTATTCATATATTGCAAGGAATTGAAATATATATAGCTTCTCAGGGCAAAGGTCTAAAAATCTATCAAGACACAAGAAAGTCTGCTTAACTGGTATAGTGCTAGAAGCCCATATCTGGGCTTTATTCTGAACTGCAGGTACCTAAAGTTAAAGCCTTCATATTCTGTGGATGTCCTTCATATTATCTTGAAAGAACAAATTACTTATCTCCATCGATTTCCATTGTTACAGTTTATGGGAGAGTGCCTTTAGGCACTCTCCCATAAATTGTAACAAGACAAAAATGTGTGAACAAATCTTGTGGCTGAGAAAAAAGTTAGCACTCTACCAGTTAAGTGACTCAGACTTTACCATTCATGATGCAACTTTTGGCTAACTGGTCATCCGTTATTATTTATTATTATTTATTGGTGTTTAAGGTCACATACTTATGCACAATGGCTAATTGTGACCGTGACAGTTTTACGGGTGGAGGAAGCTGGAGTACCCGGAGAGAACCACCGAGCAACGACGAGCAGCTGTCAGCTCTCCAACATCATAACTCTGAACTCTGCACCGCAGCACAGGCAGGGTTAGATTGGTTGAAGACATGCGCACCATCGACATGCAGTACGCCTCAGTACACAGCGTCATCGTGCCCCCATGTAGGCAATTGGGGTGAAGTGTCTTGCCCAAGGACACAACGCGGTTCCCGCAGGTGGGATTCGAACCGAGGACCTCTCGGCTTGCAGCCTGCACCTCTACCAACTGAGCCACCGCGCCCCCTGGTCATCCGTTCGCATACATTTAAATTTGCATAACCACCACACAAACAAAACAAGCGTTCTCGTCAAATTTTGCACACTGTAAAGCGTAATAAACTGTTGGTACACAGCCTAACACAGCCCCAAGAACATATTCTACATCAAATTAAAAAAGATAAGGATAATTGTTTTTAGCTGCAGAGATTAAATCTATGTTGAAAAATGAAAAAATTGAAAGTAATTTATATATTTTTTATACTTACCAATGACCCAGACTCAGCTGGTGCTAAGCCAAAAATATCTAGGGCCAAACACAAATTTTGCCCCCCAATCCCCAAAATTTGCATGCAAAAAATTAGAGGTCCTATCTGGCCCTCCATACATTTACCCTCCACGCATGTGCAAACGCCAGGAAGTCACCGAATCTGGCGCCACTCATCATTCTTTGTAAAAAAAAAGATATAATAATTCATCGGGGAGGTATGAGTGCCCAGTACTGCCCACTCATGGGAACGTCATTCCCGTCTGGGTCATTGTTAAGTATAAAAAATATATAAATTACTATAAATTTTTTCATATTTTTATACTGTAACCAATGACCCAGACTTAGCTGAATTGTAAAAAGGTGGAGGGCCTAGAACTACCGAAATAAATCAACATAGATCAAATCCTTCAATCAACGATGAAGAAATTAGAATAATTAGAATTTACATGTATGTTTCTTTATATCTTAATAGAAGAGACATATCTTAATATGGATCCCAATTATGTAAATCCTAAATGCGAGCATGAAATCATGTTAATTAGGATGTAACAAATAAACAATTTTAGAGACTAGTCTGGACTAAGCCCTAAAAATTAGAATGGCATATTGAGAATGAGAGAAAATTGCCCATAAACCTACGCCAAACAATAATACTACAGCTGATCACCGAATAGAGTACGGACAAAACAGCTTCCTTAATAGTTACATACCCAATAAGCCAGAGAAGTGGACAAAATGCCACCCCCCCCCCCTTTTTTTTTAACATATCTTCAAAAGAAAGAGGGGAGAGCTCTGGAATCAATAATCAGAACCCGGAAACGATATAAATAAATATCGATCAGGCACTCAAAAATTAACTCATGAATAATAAATGGTGCTTAACGCCACTTCACAAGCCAAGGCTATAGCGATGATTTTGGTAAATAACATTATCCGCTACAAAATATGCACTGCAGACAGCGTATACAGGTATGACAAAATCAGTGAAATAATAATATAACAAACACATACAAAAGCGAGAAACGATGAACAATCTCTGCAGAGAAAACACGCTTCAAGATCATTCACAGGAGGCCTCTGTAATATTAAATCCGGCAAGAACACTCTCCAACGTGTACTATTTGGTATCTACAATTATAAACACATGAGAATATGCAATTTGAGAACCGACAAAATAGAGACCAGGATTTAGAAAAGGAGGTAGGTATGATTAACCGGCTACTAATGCAACAGAACTGCATATATGCCAATGAGGGCGCCATCCAACACGACCCAAACACATAGTATGTATGTATTAAGTATACTGCGACAATGTGTGAGTGTGGTATGGGGGGGGGGGGGGGGGGGGGATTTGAAACCTATATAGTGACCACAAAGCTCTTTCACGTCTGACATACTCCGTAATACTGCTGAGAGCAGAGAATGACGTGAAGAACAAAACTTCCCTTGAAGAAAACCCTCTTGTGGGGGAAGCTTCTGGTGAATGTACAGTAATAAACACTATAACCTCAATGTAATCAATAGAAACAAATGATTTGAGGGATACACCTATCCTATCATTCATTCCCATGAAAATGGCTGAGCGTCAATTGCGCTCAAATGCCTAATACTGGCGACACAAATAATGGAAAACTATTATTCCTGTGCGTCGCAAACTTAACTATCTTGAAGTGATCCTATATAAGATCATGTAATAGCCATACAGTTAGAATAAGCCCAAGATGTAGCCAGCGCTTTACTTCATGCGCTGAAATCTTAAGCACTGACTGCTGATTGGAAGATAAATTTACCTAAGCAGTACAAATAGCTAACTGACTTATTAAACAATAGAAGGAACGTAAACATTCCTTCTATTGGAAGTTAATGACAAAAGAAGAGGTCTTCTCTTCTGATAAACACTGATCTGTGTCTAATCCAAACTTGACCTTATGTTAAAAGATTCTCTAAAACAAAACAGGTCGAGAGCGAAAAACGTCTACCACTCCAGTTAAGTATAACTGAAGGGGACGTGTACGTAAGTGACCCATCGAAATAACATTCATAGCCACTACGCACAACCACGTCCGGCACATAAAATTTCCGCTGTTAATGCGTCAGATAACAGATAAAAGCGAGCCAAACAGCTGGCTAATTCACTCTGTGAAACAAGAGATGAACCAGCTAGATGAAAAAGAATTGTGGGATATGTGTATCCTATCATTAATCCCATGAGACATTATCTAGTGCACAAAACAAGTGATCTAAAGAACTATACTCGTTACATTGCCGAACGCTCGCTTTTAGACTGAAAGATAATCATAAAAAATGCCGCTCAGGATCACAGATCCAATGTCGAGTTGTGACCTTGACCTTTGACCTGGCGAGTCCAAGGTCAATAGGGTTCTTCCTCGCACCAAGGCCAACACACCTATGAAGTTTCATGACTCTAGGTTGAACCACTATCAAGTTCTCATCCGGAAACCAATTGTTGCGATATACTATGTTCAAGGTCACTGTGACCTTGACCTTTGACCTGGTGAGTCCAACATCAATAGGGTTCTTCCTCGCACCAAGGCCAACACGCCTGTAAAGTTTCATGGCTCTAGGTTGAACCACTATCAAGTTATCATCCGGAAACCAATTGTTGCGATATACTATGTTCAAGGTCACTGTGGCCTTGACCTTTGACCTGGTGAGTCCAAGATCAATAGGGTTCTTCCTCGCACCAAGGCCAACATACCTATGAAGTTTCATGACTCTAGGTTGAACCACTATCAAGTTATCATCCGGAAACCAATTGTTGCGATATACTATGTTCAAGGTCACTGTGACCTTGACCTTTGACCTGGTGAGTCCAAGATCAATAGGGTTCTTCCTCGCACCAAGGCCAACACACCTATAAAGTTTCATGACTCTAGGTTGAACCACTATCAAGTTATCATCCGGAAACCAATTGTTGCGATATACTATGTTCAAGGTCACTGTGACCTTGACCTTTGACCTGGTGAGTCCAAGATCAATAGGGTTCTTCCTCGCACCAAGGCCAACACACCTATGAAGTTTCATGACTCTAGGTTGAACCACTATCAAGTTATCATCCGGAAACCAATTGTTGCGATATACTATGTTAAAGGTCACTGTGACCTTGACCTTTGACGTAGCGAGTCCAAAATCAATAGGGTTCTTCCCCTCACCAAGGCCAATCTACCTATGAAGTTTCATGAATGTGAGTTGAACCATTATCAAGTTATCATCCGGAAACCAATTGTTTAAGATTTACTATGTTCAAGGTCACTGTGACCTTGACCTTCGACGTAGCATGTCCAAAATCAATAGGGTTCTTCCTCCCACCAAGACCAACCTATGTATGAAGTTTAATGAATGTGAGTTGAACCACTAACAAGTTATCATCCGGAAACCAATTGTTTACGCCCGCCCGCCCGCCCGCCCGCCCGCCCGCCCGCCCGCCATTCACCAAACTATAAGTCGAGTTTGACTTCGTCACAACTCGACTAATAACCTAATTATCCAGTTCCAGTCAAAAACGGTCTTACCGAGCTCTATAAAGGCCTCGAGCCACCGGCTCAGGGGTGTCTGATCAGTAACTCAAACAGACATAAACCCCCTATCCAAGTGGCTGTATAGCCAATCCTAAAGAAATATATAGCAGAGATACCTATACTTTCGCTATGAGTCCTTATAGACGAACTGAGTCTAGGACAACCTCTCCTACTCTTTCTGTTGGTGTGGTCGAGTAGACTCCTACTTAAAGAGTCAAGTATTGATGCTTTCTTGTAGCTTAATCCTACAATAATGAAAGCTTACCATCAAAGACTTAGGTATACCTATACCTTCACTATGAGTCCTATAGACGATCTGAGTCTAGGACAACTCTCCTTTAATAAAAGCTTACTATCAAGACTAGAGTCTGGAAAACTAAAGCAAATGAAGCAAGTTTTCCACCTAGTCAAATGTTAAACATTAGAATAACTCCCACTTAACATTAGTTAAGACAGAGATATATACATATAGGTCTGGAAAGAATTTTTAAAAGATACTAATGACCACATAATTCCTTTCCATATAGATGTTGTGTCACAGTACTTAAATTGAATTACATAAGACCATGAATCTAAATTCGCTCTAAGATATTATCTTCTCAACTGTGTCCGAGCGAACAGCAAAAGATGAAGGTAAGGCTACAAATAAGATATTAGCGTGCTCATTAACGCAGAGAAACTCTCAACACATCTTCTCCTGTTGTTTTTAAAAGTATGTGAACAAACACAAACAGTTAAAATTACAGAAGATGATAAGAAACCAAATTACTTCTTCCTGCAGGAAGTTAAATATGGTGTCGTCTACACAATCGAAGACCTGTGACACCCGTGTAGACTTAACCGGAAAGAGATCTTATTATCCTGCTCTTTGTCCGGATGAAGTCAGCATCTAACTACGCTAGCGGTTTCTCATAATTACTCGCTATATTGTAATTTACTGGAACAAGTTCAAGGAAACAATAATGTATAGTATCCATATCATCCATGAGTTTTTCCGAAAGAGAAAGTTACCGTATCCCTTTCATCATTCGTCAAAATCAGTTAGAATCAAAGTCACCAGCATCTGAACAGGCAGATGCTTGGACTGATCAAGCACCATTCAACAGCTCAAGTTTTGAAAATGACGTTGAGTGCTTCTGCCTTAGCAGGAATACTGCGATTAGCTGTGCAATATGCACCAGCAAGTCCGTTATGGAGGCCTGAGGAGCAGCGGTCATGAATTATTGCTTGTCCGCCAGCTGCTCCTGGGACCGGGTGTCCAAGATGACTATTACATTGGACATCCCGATGAATGAAGCATCATCTCCTTGGCTACTAGATGATGTGACTTCCTTCACAAAGACGGACCTTTTGACGATGCATACTAGATATCCAAAGTCACTTAGCCAAGGTGCGGTCGGGAGTGATTGGTAGACGCCAAAGAAGCAAAACTGTAGCCATCCCCGGCTAAGAATTGAACTAAGCGTATCGGACAATAGCTATGTACGTAAGCTCTGACTGACGCAAGTTCTGCCAACAACACCTGGCCCCAGATGTTGTTAAAATAGAGAGAGGGGTCTCCCTCTTACTCACGATCCGGAGAGACCTGAATGAGCATACCTCAGAACTTGCCGGCTTCTTCCTTCCATCAACACAGGGTGAGCATGAATGGATTAAATAGTGCTCGCTACACCCTTATTCTCTCTCGACCGCTACGGACATACCCGGCATCTCCTAATATCATTGAGCACTTTTCCACCAGCTCTGAATACAATGCACATGCGACACATCCGGTGTCACGGTCCTCATATTCAATCTTAACCGCTTCAACGGCATCAGGGAACTGAAACCACTCATCGCGGTTTATAGCCCTGTGCAATATAAAGATCACTTTGTTCGTTATGTAGAGGAAACCATAAGACTAGCCGACCACAGTTACCTATTAGATGGGACGTCCCGGAGAGGAGGCATGGACATATACTCCGACTGACGCAAGTTCCTACCAACATCAGTCCCCAGATGATGCTGTAAGAGAGAGACAATGGACTTGTGCGGTCGTGTGTGCTTTTTGAACTTAGAGGAAGCTATAAGACTAGCCGACCCCGGCAATCTATGGAAGAAGCGTCCCGGACAGGAAGGCATGGACGTAAGCTCCAACTGACACAAGTTCCTACCAACAACCTCTGACCCCAGATGTTGTTATAAGAGAGAGGGGCCTCTCTCTTGCTCATGATCACGGAAGACCTGGACGAGCATACCTCAGAACTTGTCTGCTTCCTCCTTCCTGTGCTTCCTCCTTTCCATCGTCGCAGGGTGAGCATGTTCGTATTTTATAGTGCTCGCTACACCCATATTCTTCTCCTGGACCGCAACAGACTTACCCGGCGTCACACCACCCATTTGAGGGGTGATGCAACCGTCGGTCGAGCTAGCTGGCAACAAGGCCGTAAATCCCTTTTGGGACCTAGGCACTTGTCTAATTTCCGAAAAGGCCGTAAATCCCTTTTGGGACCTAGGCACTTGTCTAATTTCATTGAGCACTTTTCCGCTAGCTCTATAATTCGACGATGGAAGTACACTCCCTGACGGCATCACAAAACCATACCATGTTCTTGTTCCTCTGTAAATAGAAACTAAAAAACTATAGTGACTTTTTGACGAGAGGACCAGAAGTGTCCACTTGCATAACACAAACCATGACACCCATCAACCAATGGAACAAGAATTAGTGGTAGTACATCAACTATACTCAAAACAACAACCAAGTAAATAGAGGAAAGGCTTCCTCCATTTTCCCTTCTATTAGATAAATATTATTACCTATATATTCCAATATATGTCATTGTACCACCACCAAATCTACATATAATATAAGATAACATTAAAATACAATCGATGAAATAAAAATATCCAAAAGAAAAATTGCTTCAAAACTAAAATAAAAATTTCTGAAAATTTTTTTCTTATATGCCCAAGTTCCCAAAGGGAACGATGAGCCCAAAAAAGCCTAAGTGTGGACAAAATTATAAAAATCTGCTGTAAAATTAGCTACCACACTATCAGAATATTTAATGTTACTTACAACTGTTGTTCCTAAACGAAAATAGGAAACTACCTAGAGCATTGTAAAAGTAAACAAAAACCAGAAACAAGACCCCAGGCAACACGGCCCGAAGTCAGTAACAGAAACAAGACTATCCGATGTAAAGCAAGATCTTCATCAGAAGAAAAAACGATACATTGGATGTATGATGCATGACCAAAAATGCCCAAACACCCCAAGGGTGAGGACGTAACCATGGGGATATAAAGAATAATCTTCTGTATAATACATTAAACTCCCAAGAAATTTTTATTAAAAAATTTCAATAAAACAAGCCAAAAGGCTTGGGAGCTTAAGTGGGGGGATCAAGGGAAGGTAAGGAAGGAATACTAAATAAACAGTGGATAGATCATAATCAATGAGTGATAACATCAGGCCCATGTCCCGAAATTAGGGAACATGAACTAATTTTTATAAATATTATAAAATTACAGCCCTGAACATTTCAAACCACCGTTTCTTCCTTCCTTCATCCAGTTGTGTCCTTGGATCCAGCAATTAACCATTGATTTGTGTCTGGCATCATTATTAATTGAGATTTAAAAAGCACAAATGTCAGTTTGATGTTATCTGACAAGGGCCAAACAAGGAATGATGATGGGCGCCTGATTCGGTGACTTCCTGGCGTCTGCGCATGCACGGAGGGTAAATGTATAGGGCCAGATAGGACTTCTAATTTTCGGTTTTGCAAGCAAATTTTGGGGATTGGGGGGCAAAATTTATGTTTGGCCCTAGATATTTTAGGGTTAGCACCAGCGAAGTCTGGGTCATTGATTACAGTATAAAAATATTCAAAGTTTAATGTCAGTCACACATGGACTTGCCCGACAGAACATTTTCTCCTATTCAAATCCAATATTGACCATTTTAGTTTGAGCCAAGGACTTGCAAGGACAATGCTTGAGTTTCAATCACTTTTTCAGGCTCTGACAACAGAAAAGTGGGAGTTAATATCTTTTAAATCTTACATTTTAACACATATCCTGCCAAGACTTTCACAAATCTTTCATAAAACTCAGGTTCCTGCACTTGTCGGGGGTGTGTGGGGGTGGGAGGCAGAGCAGGTGCAAATTCTAAGACATTCAAGATCCTTTTCAAGATAAATTTAAGATTTTTAAAGGAAACAAGAGGCCCCATGGGGCCTGAGGAGCTCCCCTAACCAAAGTTGTTTAAAGAAGGTTTTTATTACTATCTATGGCTAGGTAACACAAAAGAGGAATGAAGTTATTTAATTATTTATAACGTTTCTAGTATGGGTATACTACCACTAAAATAATGCCCAAATTTTCAGTAATGAAAAACTAGGGAGTCCAAATATCACCCTAGGGACTTGACTGGAACAAACTTGAAGGATGTAGTATACCAAATATATTCTGACTGTTGGTTCTGGAGAAGAAAATAATTTTGAGAATATTACCAATTTTGAAATATGTTAAAATTTGCCCACCCGCCAGAGGCAACACAAATATCAACCCAGGGATTTTATTTGAACAAACTGAATCTGAACCCTCAAAGGATGCTGTATACCAAATATCGAAAGATTCTGATTGTTTCTCAAGAAGCAGATTTTTAAAGATTATTCCTCATACTGGACTAATTTAAAATTCGGGCTCCAACAGGGAGCCCAAATATTAACAAAGGGACTTGATTTGAACAAACTTAGATCTGACCTCCCTAAGGATGCCGTGTACCAAATATTAAAAGATTGTAAATGGCGGATCTGAAATAGAAGATTTTAAAGATCATTCCTCATATTGCACTAAGTTAAAATTTGGGCTCCCTTAGAGAGCCCAAATATTAACCCAGGCACTCGATTTGAACAAATCTGAATCTGCCCCCCCCCCCCCCCCTCCACCCAAGATGTTGTATACCAAATATGAAAGCATTCTGACAGGTGGATTTGAAGAAGACAATTTTTAAAGAAATTTCCTCATATTGCACAAAGTTAAAAACATCCCTTTTTAATCATTACATTAGATAAAGGGTACTGTAATGTACATCAAATGTGAATGTAAGAAAATGACAAACCTGAACAGAAGAAATCCAAGGGAAGTAACTGCACATCTTCTTACATCATCATTCACATCACTCACCTGAAACAAATAAAACTTGGTCAAATATTCTATTTGAAAGAGTTTCAGGTGGTATTCAAGAACTTGGCTTGTTTGTTTTTTTCACAGAGTCAGATATACTAGAAAGGAAATTGAACAGTTGAAAATCATGACAGTTCTGATTCTAGAAATAACAGTGACCACAATAATAATACAGACCAAAATTGAATGGATATATTTTCCTGTACACTGATGTCAACAGACTTCCCGAGCATATTTTTTTATTTGAAAGAGGAATAAAATCTAAAACATGGATCCTGCACTTCAATGAGTAGTAGACTTAAGGTGTTTATAAGATCTACCACTCCATCCAGTCCACGCTCCTCAATGATAAAAAAGAACCCATTGTTAGAAACTTTGACCAATCAAGTGTATTTTCTTTGGGCTTACTTGAAAAGTTTTGTTTCATAATTTCTGAGAAAGCATTTATATAAAATAAACAGGTGTTGGGAGGAAAAATTGGAAGATCAACTGATTTTTTTTTAACTGTTTAACCATCAGCACACTGATGTCATAATATTAAAATTTCAAGTAGCAGTTTTTTTCCTAAGATGCAACAAGGAATTTAATCAATTCAGTCTTGTTTGACAGAGCTCACTAAGCCATGTCTAACAAGCTGGAATTAGTTGAATTCCAAGTAACATTATGGGAAAAATTTGCAGCTCAAAACCCTCAGAGTTCAGAGGATTAACCAAGTAAGATAAAGAAATTTAGGTCATTTTTCCTCAAAATCAAGGATGTTAAGATTTTTCAAGAACCGGTGGGAAGTCTGTGTGATGAAGGTTAACTGGTAGAGTGCTTGATTTGAACAAAAGCAAAATGTGATGTCACAACAAATAGTTGCCCCAAATTTCACTGAAATCGGTTCAGCAGTTTAGTTTAAACATATTTTATCTGCAAAAGTTTACAGAAAATCGGATCGGAAGACAAGTGCTTAACACTTAGAAATCCCTCCTTTCCATTCAGCAGTTTTGGAGGCAAAGCCTTGACTTTTAGTCAGATGGGTTAAAAATCAAAGGTATAAGATGTAACTTAGTCATACTGGTCTTTTGCAAATTAAGCATGTCGAATACGAAGATTTAAAAGCAACTTACAGCAACATGTAATAATTTCCTAATGGCTTGATTGTTCCCTGAGCCACAATAAGCCATAGCAAGTGTGTACATTCCAGACCAGCGAAGAATTGGATCCTTGTCACGAGACAGGCTTTCAATCAAGGCATCAGCTTCTTCTAATCTTCCATACATTGTTAATGCAATACCCAAGGCCAAACCTCTCAATATTTTTTCATGTTGAGTATCTTGAGCATACTGTAAAAAATGAAAGCAAATTAGAATTTTTAAAACTTATCCAACATTATGATGGGAAAGATACAGCTGATGGTCTTTTGCAGGTAACAAGAAATGACGATATTATGTGAGAAATGATACTTGAGGATACTGCATTAGTGAGGCTTTTCTTTTGACTGACATTTGGCATTGATCTCTATAATGCTGACTGAAAAGTTTTCCAACAGGCTCCCTATCACTGGTCTCATCATTTTTGGAATGTTTTGAGAATTTATTCAGTAATTTCGGAGTAAGCTTACTTTGGTTTTATACATCAAAAATACAGTTTGACAAAAAGTGAGGACCAAAAACGAGCTGGTCCTTAAAATCTCTCTATTATTAAGAATCAGTTTTGATTCTTGTGACCTCCTGCTTTGACAATCAATTTTCTGTTCTTGAGCAATTTTGAGTTTGAGAGTGGTTATACCCTTGCGAGTGCGACCAGTACATATCCCATACCCATACATTTCCTTGAAAAAAAAACAAGCCTCATATTTATATATTTACTGCATGTAGCGTTTAACCCTTAAAAGCCTAGTTCCAAGCCTGAAGAGTTTCTTGCCATACTTGTATATGTTGAAGACATGTTCCCACACAAGACTTTGGTGGTATGGATGATTTAAGTTTCAGTACCTTGGCAGTGGTTTCTAGTGAAGTCTTTACTGGATACTACTGCTAGGTCAAAGTATTAGCTTGTTGTGAGGGAGCAAAAATGATAAATTTAAAGTAATTTGTATATTTTTTATACTTACCAATGGCCCAGACTTAGCTGGTGCAAACTCAATTTAATTCAGGGCCAAACACAAATTTTTACCCGCCCCCCCCCCCCCCCCCATCCCAAAATTTGCATAGAAAACAAAAAAATTGAAGTACTATCTGGTCCTCCATAATTTTGTTTACTGTACATGCGCGGTAACCAGGAAGGTACCGAAATTGGCACCAACCATCATTCTTTCTATAGTGCCTGCTAAATGTTATAATAATCAGTGGGGAGGAATGAGTGCCCACTCATGGGAGGGCCATCCCCGTCTGGGCCATTGGTAAGTATAAAAAATATACAAATTACTTTAAACTTATCATATTTTTATACTAATAACCAAGGGCCCAGACTTAGCTGAATAGAAAAAGGGCTGGAGGGCCTAGGACTTAGAGGAAAATCCAATCTCTCAATTACTTCAATAAAGAATAGCTCCTACAGGAGAATAGGAGAAGACAGAGGAATTACATATGTCCTTCTCTTATAAAAAAAAAAACAAGAGCACCGCTGGGCATTGCATCATATGCCCGTGAACTGTTCAAATTGTACCATTTTAACACATTTGCAATTTTTTTAGAGTGCGAGAAATTTATACTGGCATATATATATATGTTACGGTCAGACTTTGAAATCAGTGATTTTGTGAAATGACTAAATTTTTCAGTCATTTGAGAAAAAGACTAACAAGTTTGAAGCCAATCGAAAAACAAATACTAAAGTTATCATCCGGAAACCAAATATTTGACGAAGAATTCTAAGTCCAACAGGGGCCATAATTCAGGCAAAAATTGTTCAGACCGACCCCATATTCGAACTTGACCTGTATTTTGTTGTGATTAAACCACATACCAAGTTTGGAGCCGATCAGAAAACAAATACTAAAGTTATCATCCGGAAACCAAATATTTGACGAATTCTAAGTCCAACAGGGGCCATAATTCAGGCGAAAAATGTTCGGACCGACCCCATATTCGAACTTGACCTGTATTTTGTTGTGATTAAACCACATACCAAATTTGGAGCCGATCGGAAAACAAATACTAAAGTTATCATCCGGAAACCAAATATTTTACGAATTCTAAGTCCAACTGGGGCCATAATTCAGGCGAAAAATGTTCGGACCGACCCCATATTCGAACTTGACCTGTATTTTGTTGTGATTAAACCACATACCACATTTGGAGCCGATCGGAAAACAAATACTAAAGTTATTTTTCGGAAACCAAACGCACGGACGGATGGATGGATGGAAGGACAGACAGACAGACGGACGGACAATGCCATACTATAATACGTCCTGTTTTTCAAACGGGCGTATAAAAAGAGAATGACATCACACCAACAATGTAATTGAGAATTACATAATTTCTCAATTTAATGCCAGCAAAACCCCTTATTCAGTGAAGGAAACCAATTATAAACCTAGTCCAGAGAATGAGATGCTTTATACTCATTTAAAAGTGTCCGAGGATTGTATAGAAGTGCTCGTTTGACACGTGACATATACAAATGCTTCACAGTGAGCTACACTTTAAAAACAGTACATAAATGAGACATAGTTATTGCTTCACACCAGGCTACACATTAAAACCATCCAGCACCGACGCTGGACTACTGTCTCTGGAAGAGGTATTCCCTTGCTTTTCACTATAAAGCCAGATAACATAAGGGAAAAACCCTCCCCCCCTTGTTCCGAAGGAAAATTCCTCAGAACGAAGAGGACAGAACGATGCCAGTGCTCAGACAGACTGCCTAAGACATCTTGTAGATGTAATATTATTGGAAGACATTATGAGCAACAGAAACAGGACCCAAAGATCAAAAGTCACCAGAGATAGTCTCTAAATTTCTAAGGTAAAACTGGTAAATGAAGAGGGCTGTGTCCAGTAGGCAGCGCTCATAAGCTCAATAATGGCTATTCTGTTAGAATAAACCCAGACAGTGCTCTTACCTCATGCGCTGAAATCTTGTTGACAGTACGTTGATCCAAAGATAGACTTTCATAGGCAATACGTATTGCCAGCTGAACCCATCTAGCGATAGAATGAACAGATATATCCTTTCTGTTAGGTATCAGGGAAAGAAAGAATCTTTTTTTTTCCCTTTCTAATAAAACTCGATCGACGTTTATAACTGCGCATTGCTCTAACTGGACACAGCAAAGGTTTACAGTTGTCCGAGGATGGTAAAGCCTTAATGATAATAGGCTCCGGCTACTTATCCGGAATCTGATTCTTAGCCAAGAATCCCACTTCCGTAGTGACGGTAACAGTATTACCCACACTACAGTAATGCGAATCATCAACAGATAATGCATGAAGTTCACTCACTCTTCTGGCAGACCCAAAGGCTAAGAGAAAGGCTCGCAGTCACTGCGGGGGATTGTTGACAAAAGCGAGCATAACAACGGACTAATTTTGCTCTGGGTAAAGGCAGACAAACCGGATTGTTGTAAGTCTCGAAGCTCATTCCCAAGTGAATGAAGGACTTGGTCGGAGCTAGATCCGATTTTTTCTCATTTACTATGAAACCGAGATGTCGGAACAACTGAAGCAGACTCTGAACATCGTTCTGAAGAATAATTCTGTTGCTGTATCTCTGAAGAATGTCGTCCAAGTAAGCCGACATTACCACTGCCGAATGAGCTCATTAGTATGACATTACCGATTTCATTATTCGAGTGAAAGCCCAAGGAGCCAGGTTCAGATTGAAGCACATCGCTCTGGACTGATAAACCTCTCCTTGCAGGTACTTTCTGAATGCTGGATGTACCAGGACATGAAAGTATGCGTCCTTTAGATCCATGCTTGCTGCATAGTCGTCCACTTGAATGCTCGCTCTTACCGACCGAATGGTTTCCATACAGAACTTTGGAGCTATGCTCAATTTGTTTATCCAGCTCAAGTTCATTACCAGTAGGGACGAGCTGTCTGGCTTCGGTCCGAGAAACAGGTGACTGTAAAAACCTGGAGAATTTTTATTCTTGACGACCTCTATTGCTTTCTTTGATAAGAGAGCCTGTACCTCTGCAAGGAGAGACTCACTTTTGGAAGAATTCGCCGGAAGATTTGTCCAATGTGGACTTCTTGTAAGTGGGGGCTTTTCTCGGAATGATAGCTGCAGGCCTGCCGAGAGACTACATTTCTCAACCACTGATTTTTCCGTAATTTCCATCACAGTTTTTCGCGAAGTTTGATAACCTTCCGCCAACTGGAAAGCAACAGAGGTCTAGACCATCACCTGTATGACTTGCGAGGCTTGCGGGAGGAGAAACTACATCCTCCCCACGAAGAACCTCGTCCCATCGGCCTAGGGGTGCCTGACTTATAGTCTTGATCAGACTTGCGCCCCTTTCCCGAGTCGCTATATTGATGACCTCCAGAGTAACTGTAAGAGGGTTTTCTATACCCTCGCGAGGAGCTTCCTTTCGATGATTGGGAACTGGAACGACCTCGGCTACTCCGGCCAGCTGATGCCTGCTGTTGAGACACTGATTTCAGTAGCAGTGCGCTGGAAGCTTTTTTGGTAGCTTGTTCATAAACTCAGGAAAGGTTGTCGTCAAACAGTGTGTGTCCAGAGACCGGAGCGACTTGGAGAGAGCTTTTCACCCGGTCATCGATAATTGATGACGACGCAAGGGCTGTATCATGTCTAACCAACTCCAAATGTGCCACTGAAAGGGCAGCGTGGTACGTGGCATACATGACTGCCCTGGAAAGAACTCTTAGTGAGGAACTAACATCCTCAAATGCCTTTCCATTTAGACACTGTGCCAGAGCCCTGGTGATATGATCTGCGTAGGACATAGCATCCAGAATCACTCTATCAGATGAAATAGAAGATTCCATCAACTCCAAGCGTAACTTGAATGATGATGATGATGATATGTTTATTCACCGGGAAACAAGAAAATTAATACAGTGTTTACAAATGTACATATACATTTATACAATATTTACATGATGTAGGCAAGGATATATCCAAATCCCCAGCCTGCTCATCCAGACGCAGAGGAGCTCTCTGAGCATCTTCTCCAACCATTTTAAAACAACATGATCCAGAAAACGGTATACCGATTGAAGATGCAGATAAGAAAACGCGTTTCTTTTTCAAACTTGCTAGGTTGAATATGGCATCGTTAATGTGGCTGAAGGCCTCCGACACTTGCCAAGATAGTTCCAGGAAGGAAAGAACATCATCTTTCCTTCGCACTAAATCTCTGTCTAGAGACGACAGCGGTTTCTGCCTAGCAGATGCAGCTTGCTGATCAGGTGGAAGAAGGTCAGGATAGAATTGATGAATGAAATTCATCACTACCATATGTTGTTCCGAAAGGGATGGGTAATCCTCTTCCTTCTCCCTTTCACCATCCGACTGAGAATTTCGGTCAACAGCATCTGAATGTACAGATGACCGGACCAACCCAGCACCGTCCGACTACTCGCCACCGGAGTCTCGGAAGGCTGCACTTGCACTTGCTGGGAAGCTGCGATGACCTGAACAATTTGCGACAGCAAGTCCATTACAGAGGCTTGAGGAGCAGCGGTCTTCTGTTTTTTCGCCACTTGCTGCTCCTGGGACAGGGATCCGGATGTAGATCTCTTCTATGCATGTCCCAATGAATGAAGCCTCGGATCACTAGCTACCGGATGGGCCGACTTCACACGGCTGCCTGAATATCTGAAGTCGGGTAGCTGGTGTGCGGTCGTGTGTGCTTATCTGAACCTGAGGAAGAAGCCGTAACTGTAGCCGACCCTGGCTGCAGTTTAGATGCTCATCCCTGAGCGGCAAATGTGAACGTTAGCTCCGACTCAGGCAAGTTTCTCAAAACAACATTTAGCACCAAATGTTGCTGGGTTAGAGAAGGCTTTACCGCTCGCAGTCTATCAGACCTAGCCGAGCTTCCCGAAGAGAAACTTGCAGGCTTCTTCCCTTTTGCCGTCGTCGCTGGGTGAGCTTTAGTTTTTGAGGTGCTCGCTCTACCCAATTCTAAACTTTCCTTGACCGCAACAGACTTACCCGGTGTTACGGCTCCCACTATCGGGTTGGCCGCTTCCCTGGTCGAACTGGCTGCTGGAATAAGAGGCCTTATTCCTTGTTAAATATTAAGGAGCACCTTAGCAGCCAGTTCTGTCTACTCATCAGAGCACAACGGCGCCAGCACACTTTGGATGGGTGTCGCAATACCACCACCATATTCTTGTTCCTTTGAAAAAGAAACTGAAAAACTTGAATTATCCTGCGGTGACAGCTCCGGCATCGGAACTTCAACCGCTGACGATGTAGCGCGACACCTGTCTGGCATCCCAATGTACACATGTAGGAGAAGAATCTGTAGGAGTGCATCGACTACAGGCAAGACAACAAGAATGTAAATCCGAGGAAGACTTCCTCGCCTTGCATTTAGAGCAGTAAGCTTTCATAATTAATTACAATCCAAAAACAGAGTCAATAGCACTCCTACAAGTTCCACAACAAAAATACATGATAAGGATACATGAAAATAGCAATCAAATTAATTTCGAATCAATTATAAAAAATTTTTTTTTGAAAATGCCATAGTTCCCAAAGGGATTTTTTTTTTAAAATGCCATTGTTCCCAAAGGGAACATCATGAGCCCAAGGGCATCCCGATAGAGCCTAAGTGTGGACAAATGCCAACTTTTTAAAGCTACACTACTGGAATCATAATTAATGTATCCAAGAATAATTCTAAAGTATTATAATACTAAATACTAAATACATGTTAAGGGCGTTGCCAAATGTAAACAATGTAAACAATGTCAATAGAAAAAAAACGGAAACAAGACAACAGGCACACAAAAAGGCCCAAAGTCATTAACCGATTTAAATGCTACCAGATGCAAAGCTAGATCTTCATACAAAGAAAAAACGATACATCGGATAGAAGATGCAAGACAAAAACAACCCAACACCCCAAGGGTGAGGACATAACCATGAGGATAAACAGAATAAACATTCTGTAACACACGTTAAACTCCCAAGAAATTTAATAAAAAAATTTAAATAAAAACAGCCAAAAAGCTTAGGAGTTTAACAGGAGGGTTCATGGAACGATAGGGAAGGAACACTTAACAAACAGCAGGTAAATAATTAGCAAGAATGATTACGTCAGGTGCATGTCCCGAAAATGGGAAACATAAAATAATTTTTGTAATTATTGTAAAGTTACAGCCCTGAACGTCTCAACCCACCATTGTTCACTTCCATCATTCATTTATAGCCTTGAATCCACCGATTCTTTCATTGATTTGTGTCTGGCATCCTCAAAAAAGGAAATTTAAAGCACAGATGTCAGATCATTGTTTACTGACTTAGGGCCAAACAAAGAATGACGCTTTGCGCCAATTTCGGTACCTTCCTGGTTACCGCACATGTGCAGTAAACAAAAGTATGGAGGAGCAGATAGGACTTTAATTTTTCGGTTTTGTATGCAAATTTGGGGGATTGGTTTAAAATTTGTGCTTGGCCCTGAATTATATCGAGTTTGCACCAGTTGTAAAGCAACAATGACTAGATTTGATGAATAATTAATCTATATTTAACTAGAAAAATCATTGAAGAAATCTATTCAATTAACTGGAGGAAAATTTGATCAAATTATCCTTATTTGAGTGTAAAGAGAAATTCTGTCAAGGGCAGGAATATCCACTAGCAGCATGCAAGGAGTTAGAAACACTTTCAGAAATGATGACAAGAATGAAATGGAACAATTTGTGAGAATTAAAGATGATTCTCATTTATTTCTTTGGGAAAAGACAAAAACCTTTTCTTAAATTATCTTTTGTATTCATTTGCTAACTCTTTCAGAAACATGATTCACATTATAATGATATAAAACTTTGTATTCTTCATTCTTTGACTTTGGATACAATGTGCTCTGATGTAAAACTCTCTGGGCCCTTTCAAACAGTATTTTACATCCCAGCACTTCACCAGGTTAACCCTTTACCCAACGCAGATGATATTAACATTTATTATTTTAAATACCATTTTTTTTAATTTTTCAAAAAATTTCAACAAAACCATGTCATGTGATCCCTCACTGGAACAAGCTCATTCCAAAGAGGGGTCACATGATATGGTTTTGTTGAAATTTTTCGAAACACAGTATTTATTCAGTTGCTGAATTTGCATATTACGTGGGCGGATGTGGCCGATTTGTTGGGTAAAGGGTTAATGAAAGAACTTTAAAGGATAAGCTGCAGTATTCTAGGTTGTTCATCTCGACATTTGCCTTAACAATAGTAAATTATAATTATCACTTTATCTTTGTTTATTTATTGATGAGCGAGCGAGCAAGCAACCATGCATGCATGTGTCGGTGCGTGCATGTGTCGTTGCATGCGTGCAAGCGTGCGTGCATGCGTTCATGTATGCATGCATGCGTGTGTGCGTACGTGCATGCATGCGTGTGTGTGTGCGTGTGAAGCTGCATATGAAATGTGAAAAAATTTTGATATGAGAAGTGACCCACAGAATGTGCTAAATGAACTGTGACTCTTCTAAATTCAAAATCCAAGATGGCCAGTGCTGGTCATATTTTCAATAAAATTTGAAACTTTTTGTTCAGGCCATCAGAAGCAAACCAAATTTGAAAAAGATCGGATGAGAGATGTAGCCCGTAGGATGTGCTATAGGAATTGTAGACAATTTAATAGCAAAATCTGAGATGGCCGCTGGTAGCCATGTTTATTAACGAAATAAAAAAAACAAAACATGACAACTCACATCTAGACATCACCCTAAAGCCACATAAGAGAGTAGAAAAAGATTGAGAGAGAGATTCACTCAATAAGGTGTGTGTACTAAAGGAATTATTCACAATTTATATGCAGAATCCAAGAGGGATGCTGGCGGACAAGTTTTGAAAAAAAATAATTGATAGCTCCCATCAAGACATAACACTTTTAATGAAATCTGAAAAATGAAAACATTTATAGTAATTTATATATTTTTTATACTTACCAATGATCCAGACTTAGCTGGTGCTAACTCTTAAAAATTTAGGGCCAAACACAAATTTTGCCCCCCACCCCCACCCCTCAATCCCCAAAATTTGCATCAAAATCCCCAAAATCAATGTCCTATATGGTCCTCCATACTTGGTGCCAAATCTTCATTCTTACAACCAGTGCCTGGCAAATGTTATATAATCAGCGGGGAGGTATGAGTTCCCAACTCATGGGAGGGCCATCCCTGTCTGGGTCATTGGTAAGTATAAAAAATATATAAATTACCATAATTTTTTCATATTTTTATACTGTACCAATGAACCAGACTTAGCTGAATAGAAAAAAGGCTGGAGGGCCTAGGACATAAAGGAAAATCCAATAGGCTCAATTACATATAAACAGAATTATCCTCTCAAGGAGAAAAGGAGAAACAGGATTTACATATATCTTTCTTGTTTATACAAAAAAAGAAAGACATATTACCAATCCGTAATTGAGCACAATAACATCAATGATTTCTATTAACATCCAGTATAACCCATTATACTAATTTTTGAAAGGAAAGCCAATAAATAAAGATAGTCCAGAGAATGAGACTCTTTATACTCATTTAAAAGTGTCCGAGGATTGTATATTAACGCTCGTATGACACGTGACATATACAAATGCTTCACACCGAGTTACACTTTAAAAATATTACATAAATGAGATAAACATTAGCTTTACACTTTAAAACCATCCCAGCACCGACTCGAAATTACTGACTCCAGAGGAGATATTCCCTTGCTTTTCACTATAAAGCAGGTGATATAAGGGAACACCATCCCTCCCCCCCCCCTTCCTGTTGCTCTAGGTCAATCATCCCAGAACGAAGAGGGCAGCAGGACAGAGTCACTGCTGGAACAGAAAGCCTGCATAACTATAGTTGCAACTGTTTAGTGGACGACATTCTGAGCAACAGATAACGGACCTAAACAACAAAGGTCGCCAGAAATAGACTCAATATTTCTAAGGTAAAAATTTGTGAACGTAGAAGGCTGAGACCAGTATGCAGCCTTCATCAAATCGGTAATAGCAATACTATTAGCATAAGCCCAAGATGTAGACAGCGCTCTAACTTCATGTGCTGAAATCTTAAGCACAGACTGCTGAGTAGAAGATAATCTTTCATGAGCAGTACGAATAGTCAACTGAATCCACCTTGAAACAGAATGGACTGTGATGTCCCTTCTATTAGGCAGCAGAGACAGAAAGAAACGTTTCGTCCCTTTCTGATAAACTCAGATCTACGTTTGTAAATACACATAGCTATAACTGGACAAAGCAAAGGCCTATGGCCGTCTGAGGACAGAACAGCCTTAATAACAATAGGTCCAGGGTACTTATTAGGAGCCTGGTTCTTAGCCAAAAATCCCACATTGGTTGTCAAAGTAATAGTTCTACCAACACTACGATAGTGAGAATCATCAACAGATAGAGCATGAAGCTCACTAACTCTTCTAGTAGAAGAGAAGGCTAAGGGAAAAGCTGTCTTATAAGATAAGTATTTGAAGTCTAGCGTATCAAGGGGTTCAAATGGCAATTCTTTTAGCTTCAGAAGAACCCAAGCTAAATTCCACTTAGGAATTAACCTAAGGGTTCTAGGTCTATTTATCGAAAAGTTTTTAACTAACTTTGATAAAGAGACATTAGATCCAATTTGTAATCTATCATGATGAGCATAAGTATCCGATAGCATAGACCTATAACCCTTAATAGTTATTGGCTGCAGTTTGATCTCGTCAAACAAGTAGACCAAAAAATTAGCAATGTCTGGAATGGAGGGATCATAAATATCAACAGAATGATCCCTACACCAACGAGAGAAGACCTTCCACTTAGCAGCATAGTTTAGCGAAGAGGAGGTCCTCCTACAGTTAGAAATTGCGTCCACTGCTCGTCCTGTAAATTGCTTGCTGCGCAAGAAGGATCGCACAACAGAAATACGTGAAGGTTGAGACCTTGCGGATTGTGATGCAGTGTGTGCGATTTCCCCTGTGAAAGAAAGTCCTCCCACGGAGGAAGCTTCCGAGGAATGTCCCATAACAGACACCTGAGTAGATTTATCCATGGTCTGTGGGGTGACAGAGATGCTACCAACAGAATCTTGCAGTGAGATTGCTTGATTTTTAGCAATATCTGTTGAATCAACGCAGCTGGAGGATACGTGTATGCTATCATTCCATCCCAAGAGATCGAGAGAGCATCTACTGCGAACACTCGAGGATCTGGGCATGGTGACACATACGTCTGCAACTGATTGTTGAGATGCACTGCAAACAAGTCTATTATCAGACGATCCCATTGGTAGCAGATCTGATTGAATACTCGTTTGTTGAGAGTCCATTCTGATGGCAACATACAACCTTTCCAAGAAAGGGAGTCCGCTAAAACGTTCAGACGACCCGGAATATGACTGACCGACAGAAGAACCTGATGCTCTAGGACAAACAGAAGGATTCTTTCCGTTAAGCTGAACAACGGAATGGAATGAGTGCCTCCCTGGTTCTGAATATACGCTACTACTGTCCAATTGTCGGACAGTATTTGAACATGTGAATTCTGAATAATGTTCATCCAATGAAGTAGCGCAAGCCAAATTAACATCATCTCTTTCATGTTTATGTGCTTGTTCAGAAATTGCGGATCCCAAAGACCCTGGCACCTCGAATCTGTTGGGCTCAATGTCGCGCCCCAACCTGTTTGACTCGCATCCGTCATAATCGTAAAAATCGGATCCGGCAGTTGCAGTGGAACTCCCAGAGTTAACTACTGAATATCTGCCCAAGTCTGAATCTCTTGTTTTACTTGGTTGGACAAGACGATGTTCATTTCGAGCGAATGAATCTTCACACTCCAATTCTGAGTAAAAAATATCGAGTGCACGAGAGCGTAGGCGCCCCATCTGAATAAGCTCTGCGGCGGCTCCGCACAAACCTATCAGTCGCATGAATTCTCTATCACTACATCTGAGTGTAGACAAAAGCGAGCGTAACAACTGACTAATTTCGCTCTGGGTAACGGCAGACGAACCAGATTGTTGTGCGTCTCGAAGCTCATTTCCAAGTGAATGAACGACTTAGATGGAACTAGATCCGACTTCTTTTCGTTTACTATGAAACCGAGACGTTGGAGCAATTGAAGCAGACTCTGAACATCGTTCTGAAGCGTTAATCTATCTCCGTACCTCTGAAGAATGTCGTCCAAGTAGGCCGACATTACCACAGACGAATGAGTTCGGAAATGAGTCATTACTAAGTTCATTATTCGAGTGAAGGCCCAGGGCGCTAGATTCAGTCCGAAGCACATTGCTCAGAACTGATAAATGACTCCTAGGACAGTGAAGCGAAGGTACTTTCTGAACGCCGGATGTACCATGACGTGAAAGTACGCATCCTTGAGATCTATGCTCGCCGCATAGTCGTTCACTCGAATGCTCGCTCTCACCGATCGAATGGTCTCCATATAAAATTTCGGAGCCATGATCAGCTTGTTTATCTAGCTTAGATCTATAACTGGACGGAACGGGCCGTCTGGTTTTGGTACCAGGAACAGGTGACTGTAAAAACCGGGAGATTCCTGGTTTTCTACAACCTCTATTGCGTTCTTCTCTAGAAGAGATTGCACCTCTGATAGAAGCGAATCCCTCTTCTGAAGGTTTGACGGAAGTTGAGTCCAACGTGGACTTCATGTTAACGGAGGTTTTTCTCTGAAGGACAGTTTTAGACCTTCCGAAATAACCTCCTGAACCCATCGGTCGTCCATAATTGACAACCAATTGGTTAAGAATCTTGACTGGCTTCCGCCCACTGGAGCGCAATAGAGGTTCTGATCTTCACCTCCTGTACCTGCAAGGCTTGCAGGAGGGGAAACTACGTCCTCCCCGACCCGCACTTCAACCAGTCGACCTGGGGGCATTTGACCGTTTGTCTCAGCCAGCATTATGTCCCCTTCCTGTGTTGCTACTCTGACGGTCTCTGGAGTAAGACATGGAGGCTTTCTTAGATCCTCAAAAGGAACTTCCCTTGGACGTACTCGCCCCAGAAGTCTCTGATTTACTCCTCTCTGCTGAGTCCGTTTTTTTCGAAAGGGACTTAAAGAGCAGAGAGTCCGAAGCTTTTTTGGTAATCTGATCGTAGATTAGTGAAAGCTTACCATCGAAGAGAAGTTCTGAAACCGGGGCGACTCGAAGAGAGATTTTCACCTTAGAATCCACCCTAGTGGATGAAGACAGGGCAGCATTACATCTGACTAACTCCAAATTTGCCACTGAAAGGGCGGAGTTATACATGGAATATGCGATTGCCCTCGAAAGAACTCTCAAGGAAGTTTGAACATCCTGGAATTCTTTACCATCGAGACGTTGTGATAACGCTCTGGTAAGGTGATCTGCATAAGATAAGGCATCTAAACTGGTTCTGTTAGACGAGATTGTCATCTCCAATGTACTGGAGGGAATCGACATAGACGCCGGCAATGACAACTCCAAATCTTCTGCCTGGTCATCTAAACACAGAGGAACTCTCGGAATGCCCTGACCTGCCGTTTCAAATTTATTTCTACTCTTGATGAACGGCAGATGTAGAGCTTGGTGCAATAAGAAACTGGATCCGTCAGTCTTAGAGGCTAGCCTAAAAATAGCATCATTCAGCAATTCAAATGTCCATGAGACATTTCTGGACTGGGCCGGAAACTCATGCGCGACGTCCTTAGTCCGGCCGAAGAAGTCAGTGTCCAGTGACGCTGTCGGTCTCTTATCTGGTATCGCAGCTCTCTGGTCTGGAGGAACAACATCTGAAAGGTATTGCCAGATGAAATCTACGGCCACCTTATGTTGTTCTAGAAGGGAAAAATCCAGCTCTGCAGATTCCCTTTCACCATCCGACTGGACCAAATGTGAATCTCGGTCGTCCCTATCTGACATTGCAGGGGAGTGTACCAACCCAGCTTCCTCAGACAGTTCCTGATCTGAAAGAGTTTCCGAAGGTTGCTGGGATGCTGCGATAAGTTGAGCTATCTGCGATAGCAAGTCCACCATGGACGCCTGTGGAGCTGCGGTCTTACGTTGTTTAGCAGCTGGAAGCTCCTGGGATGGTAACTCTTGCATAATTCTTTTATGAGAACATCCTGACTGGTAAGGCCTCGTGTCCTTGGCTACCGGATGGAGTGACCTGGTCGACATGGAATCCTTGGTCGGCGAAGCAGGCTGGATATCTGAGGTCACGTAGCCAAGGTGCAGTCGTGTGTGTTGGCGTGTGGAGGAGGAAGCCAATAGACTAGCCGCCCCCGGCTGTCTATGTGACGGAGCATCCCGAGCAGGAGGAGTGGATGTATGCTCCGACTAACGAACGTTATGTAAGACAACATCTGGCCACAGATGTTGTTGTAAGAGAGAGGGGCCTCTCTCGCTCGTGGTCTGGGTAGACCTGAACGAGCTTGCTATCGGACTGACTGGCTTCCTCTGATCCTTCCTCCGATCCGTCGTCGTCGGGTGTGCGTGATCCGAGATTATAGTGCTCGCAACACCCTTTCTCCTCTCCTGGACGAACCTGGCATCACATCACCCACTCTACGAGTGATAGCTTCGCCGGGAGAGCTAGCTGGCAACAAGGTCATCAATCCTATTAAGGATCTAGGCACTTGTCGAATTTCCTTGACCACTTTTGCAGCTAGCTCTTCATTTGATTGCGACAACGGCAGCACACTTCCTGAAGACATCACGGAAACATCACCCTGTTCTTGTTCCTCTGAAAAAGAGACGGAAAAACTAGAGTGACCCTGTGGCGAGAGGAGTGTCTTGCACAAGGACACAATGCAGATGCATGGAGCAAGATCACACTGTCAACTTCTTTGGTTTAAAGTCCATTGAAGCCTTGAGGTACAGCAGTAAATGAACAGTTTATGATGGAAGGCATGGTCCTATTGGCTGTCGCATGCTCTCTTTTTATAACCAATGTAAACTTTAAGAAAACAAAAATTACATTCTTTATGTCTGATATTTTACTCAAGTTATAAAAATTGATAATTTTGTCCATTGAGTGCAAGAAGGCTTTGCAATGCTTTGGCATTGCAAAACCTTTTTGTTCTCAAGGGACGAAATACACCACTACACATGCTATTCCGTACATTATGAGACCTAAAACATAAACCAAGAACATGAACTTTTTTGATGGCAAAGAAATAATTACAGAAATAAAAAATGAAAGTGTCAATGACACTGTAGCTCAACTTGTCAAGACAAAGACATGTACATGTATAGTATGTGACACAGCAATGACAAACATCTAGGTAATGACCTGATAACAAAGGTACATATAAAGTATTGTAACGGTCTGTACATAAATACTGACCGTTGCCTGTAACAAATGCATAGGTAAAGTATTGTAAAGGTGGGCTACAGTCAGATGCTAAACTAGAAAAGAAATCTTGAGTCCCAGAGTGGGCCTGACTGAACCCCAAAATATTTGTTCTCATAGCACAATGATAACAAAGGCACCCCAAAACACACTTGTTCCTGTCCCAAGGTGAAAACAAAGGTACCCAAGAAGTTTTGTGAAGATCAGTTCATAAATACGAGCTGTATAGAACTTGTGACAAAAAACTGATTGGACCAAATTTTGGTACAAAATGGCCACTGGCAGCCATCTTGAATTTTGAACCGCACCCAGAAACACTCATTCTCGTCCCAAGGTGATAACAAAGGTACCCAAGAAGTTTTGTGAAGATCGGTTCATAAATACAGCCTCTACCCTGAGCCGTATTGACATGTGTGCTTACATTGTGTAAGTAGCACTGAATAAATCAAAGTTCATCTAATTTGCATAATTTCTGCACGAAAAAAAAAAACATTACAATATGTGATGTATTCCATGTTACTAAACATTCATACAAAAATTTATTCAAATCAAAACTTTCATACAGAAATTCTGTAACACTCCTTCTCATCCCACGGTGATAACAAAGGTACCCAAAAAGTTTTGTAAAGATTGGTTCATAAATATGGCCTCTAGTCTGAGCTGTATAGAAGTTGTGTACAAAAAACTGATTAGACCTAATTTTGGTACAAAATGGCCACTGGTAGCCATCTTGAATTTTAGACCGCACCCAGAAACATTCGTTCTCGTCCCAAGGTGATAACAAAGGTACCCAAGACATTTCGTGAAGATCAGTTCATAAATACAGACTCTAGCCCGAGCCGTATTGCCATGTGTACTTACTGTGTGTAAGTCGCAATGAAAAAATCAAAGTTCATCTAATTTGCATAATTTCTGCACGAGAAAAAACCCCGTATTATATGTGATGTATCCCATGGTACTAAACATTCACACAAAAAATTATTCAAATCAGCGCTTTCATATGGAAGTTCTGTGCAAAAATCTGATTGCACCTAATTTTGTACAAAATGGCTGCCATTGGCCATCTTGAATTTTGGACCGGACCCAAAAACACTCGTTCTCGTTCCACGGTGATAACAAAGGTACCCAAGAAGTTTCGTAAAGATCGGTTCATAAATACCGCCTCTAGCCCGAGCCGTATTGGCATTTGCACTTACAGTGCTGAAAGTAACACCAAAAAACATCAAAATTAGTCTAATTTGCACAATTTATGCACGAGAAAAAAACCCGTATTATATGTGATGTATCCCATGGTACTAAACATTCATACAAAAAATTATTCAAATCAGAGCTTTCATATGGAAGTTCTGTACAAAAAACAGATTTCTGCATTGTCTGTACAAAATGGCAGCTGGTGGCCATCTTGAATTTTGGACCGCATCCAAAAACACTCGTTCTCGTCCCACGGTCATAACAAAGGTACCCAAGAAGTGTCGTAAAGATCGGTTCATAAATACGGCCTCTAGCCCGAGCCGTATCCAATTGTTGACGTACGAACAGACGGACAGACGGGCCATGACAAAAGCTCAAATTTGGCTTCGCCAAAGTTGAGCTAATAAAATAGAAAACCATTCGCCTTCATGCAATTTAACAAATAATGGTCTGAGAAACAGAAGATCTATTTTATGTGGCCTATCATAAACACAAAAAGATCAAGTACGGAATCAATTAGGAATACAAGATCTAAACTTTGATGTATAAATAACTCACTATGACCATATCTTCTATCGCTGTAGCAGATTTTGTACCTAACATCACAAGGCCCATTGCCAATCCAGCAGCTTCACCTGTAAAAAACAAAATTATATTTTACCAACTTTCATTTTACTTAACTCTTATTACTTCTGAAAGTCAAATCAAGCCTCCAAATGAACCTAGACATCATTCTTCTGGCTACATCTGGTAGAGTGCTAGAATCATTTTGAAAGTTAGAATTTGTTTGAACAGAAATGTCTTGGCCAATAAATTTTTGACAAAAAGCAAACTGCACATTTTTTGCTTGCATGAGAATATGAAGAACACTCCTAGGTGAAGCATTTCAGTTGCATTGTTGTCACCAAATATGGGATGGTAGCACTAAACCTGTACAAACTATCATGCACATCTTACCATTCACCACAACCCCCCACCACCACACGCCCCCATCCCTTAACAAACTTGTTAAAAAGATGACACTTTATCTTGGAAACACTAAAATTTAATTTTTGGTTTGAAACACACAGCTTATTACCCCTTATTGAAACAAACTTGAAAAGTTCATTCCAGTGATGGGTCAGAAGCTACATTTTGGCATTAAATTATTGAAAAAAATGCCTGTCCATCACTTGGGAACAACTTGAAAAAAATATACACATAATATTCCAAATACCAGTTGAGTAACAATTATACTGTCTTGTCATAATTTAAGACTTGAACATAGCTGATATACAACTTCAGAAATTGTTACATTAACATGCCAGTTCAGACATTTCCATAATGTCCCAACAAACAGCAAGAGGGGAGCAAGAAACTAAATTTTCTCTTCAAGTAGATGAAATTTGGCTTCATTCATTATTGCCCAATTATATTTAAAACAAGAAGCCCCAAGGAGCTCACCTGCCAAAGTGGTTTAACAAAGTATTTGGGGTCACATTCAGTTAGACATGGTTCATCAACACTACAAAGGAATGAAGTCATGAGAGGCAAATTTTATGGAAAAATACTAAGGAATGGATTTGAACAAACCTAAATCTAACATGCCCCCCCCCCCCCCTGTCCCCCGGACTCAAATTGAACAAACTTGAATCTGATCCCCCTTGAGATGCTATATACCAAATATGAAAGAATTCTGACTGGTGGATCTGAAGAATAAAATTTTTAAAGAAATTTCCTCATATTGCACTAAGTTAAAATTTGGGCTCAAATAGGGAGCCAAAATATTAACCCAATTTGAACAAACTTGAATCTGACCCCCCTAGAGATGTTGTATACCAAATATGAAAGCATTCTGATTGATGGATCTGAAGAAGATTTTAAAAGAAATTCCCTTATATTGCACTTAGTTAAAATTCAGGCTCCCATAGGTAGCCCAAATTAATAACCCAGGGACCAGATTTGAATAAACTTGAGTCTTACCCTCCAAAAGATATTATATACCAAATATGAAAGGATTCTAACTGGTGGATCTGAAGAAGATTTTTAAAGAAATTTCCTTATATTGCACTAAGTTAAAAGTTCGGCTCCCAGAGGGAGCCCAAATATCAACCCAGGGGCTAGTATTGAACAAACTTGAATCTAACCCTCCTAGAGATGTTGTATACAAAATATTAAAGCATTCTGACTACAGGGTCTAAAGAAGATTTTAAAAACAAGTCGGAACTGAACCCAAAATTTTCAAGCTTTATAAAAAAAAAAAATTGTCTCAAAATTGAACAAAATGCATAAAAAATCCCCCCAAAAATTGCAAATTTTGGTCCCAAATTTTGGAATCCGAACCAGACCAAAAGTTTTCAGGCTAAAATTCCCCCCCACCCCCTCTCAAAATTGAACAAAACGCATAAAAAACGGAAAAAAAATTTCAAAATTTCCATGTCGGAACCGGCCGCAAAATTTTTTTTCCGTCTCAAAATTGAACAAAAAGCAGAAAAAATAGAAATTTTTTTTTCTTCGAAATTTGGTCCAAAATTTTTAAGTCCGTACCAGACCCACATTTTCAACCCAGGGACCCGATTTGAACAAACTTGAATCTGATATCCCTAGAGATGATGTATACCAAATGTTAAAGGATTCTGACTAGTGGGTTTGAAGAAAAAATTTTTTAAAGAAATTTCCTCATATTGCACGACGTTAAAATTCGGGCTCCCATAGGTAGCCCAAACATTAACCTAGAGACTCGAGTTGAACAAACTTGAATCTGACCCCCCTATAGATGTTGTATACCGAACATGAAAGGATTCTTACTGGTAGATCTGATGAAGAAGATTTTTAAAGAAATTTCCTCAAATTGCACCAAGTTAAACTTTGGGCTCCTACAGGGAGACCAATTATTTACCCAGGGACTCGATTGGAACAAACTTGAATCTGACACCCCTACAAATGTTGTATACCAATCCACAATGTCCTGACTGCATCACTAACCCCTCTGGATCTCTCCACATCGATCTACAACCCTAACCGTATAGTTCTGGTTATTAACCCATGCTACTCTCACAACCGGGAAAAAAAGAAAACTAGGCTCAACCACCCCCACCTCCAACTCTGATGTCAGAACAAATGTGTTTTTTTGTTTGTTTGTTTTTTTTGTTTTTTTTTTTAAATGGGGGCGGCAGGAAGACAGCCTTTATGGCTATGCCGTTTCCATGCAGTAGACTATTACCTTGTATAATACTTTATTTTCATTATGAACTTATCATATAATAGTGTACTGCAAAATAAAAGATTCATTCATTCATACCAAACATGAAAGCATTCTGACTGGTGGATCTGAAGAAAAAGATTTTTAAAGGTCTTTCTTCAAATTGCACAAAGTTAAACTTTGGGCTCCAATATGGATTCCAAATTCTAACTCTGGGACCTGATCTGAACAAACTTGAATCTGAACCCCCCCCCCCCCCCCCCCCCCCCCCCCCCCCCCCCCGCCCCTCCCCAGAGATGTTGTATACCAAATATCAAAAAATGCCGCTCAGGATCACCGATCCAATGTCGAGTTGTGACAACAGTTCCTCGCACCAAGGCCAACACACCTATGAAGTTTCATGACTCTAGGTTGAACCACTATCAAGTTCTCATCCGGAAACCAATTGTTGCGATATACTATGTTCAAGGTCACTGTGACCTTGACCTTTGACCTGGTGAGTCCAACATCAATTGGGTTCTTCCTCGCACCAAGGCCAACACGCCTGTAAAGTTTCATGACTCTAGGTTGAACCACTATCAAGTTATCAACCGGAAACCAATTGTTGCGATATACTATGTTCAAGGTCACTGTGACCTTGACCTTTGACCGGGTGAGTCCAAGATCAATAGGATTCTTCCTCGCACCAAGGCCAACACACCTATGAAGTTTCATGACTCTAGGTTGAACCACTATCAAGTTATCATCCGGAAACCAATTGTTGCGATATACTATGTTAAAGGTCACTGTGACCTTGACCTTTGATCTGGTGAGTCCAAGATCAACAGAGTTCTTCCTCGCACCAAGGCCAACCCACCTATGAAGTTTCATGAATGTAGGTTGAACTACTATCAAGTTATCATCCGGAAAGGAATTGTTGCGATTTACTATGTTCAAGGTCATGTTGACCTTGACCTTTGACATAGCGAGTCCAAAATCAATAGGGTTCTTCCCCTCACCAAGGCCAATCTACCTATGAAGTTTCATGAATGTGAATTGAACCATTATCAAGTTATAATCCGGAAACCAATTGTTTAAGATTTACTATGTTCAAGGTCACTGTGACCTTGACCTTCGACGTAGCTTGTCCAAAATCAATAGGGTTCTTCCTCCCACCAAGACCAACCTACGTATGAAGTTTAATGAATGTGAGTTCAACCACTATCAAGTTATCATCCGGAAACCAATTGTTTACGCCCGCCCGCCCGCCAGCCCGTCCGTCCGTCCGCCCGCCCGCCCGCCCACCCGCCCGCCCGCCCGCCCGCCCGCCAGACATTCACCAAACTATAAGTCGAGTTTGACTTCGTCACAACTCGACTAAAAATATCAAAATTACAACTGGTGAATCTGAGAAAAAGATTTTTAAAGAATATTCCACATATTGCATTAAGTTAAAATTGGGGCTCCAATAGAGAGCCCAAATCTTAACCCAGGGACTCGATTTGTACCAACTTGAATCTGACCCCCCCCTCCCCACCCCCGCCCCCACCCCCCTAGAGATGTTGTATAACAAATATGAAAAGATTCTAACTGGTGGATCTGAAGAAGATAATTTTTTTTAATTTTGAGAACATTTATGGGTGTTATCAGAGTTATGCCCCTTGTGGTGCCCACTGTGGCTACGTCAAGTTTATTTGAACAAACTTGAATTGACATATGATAAGGAACATGCACACCAAATTTGGTTCAATTTGGTCCAGTAGTTTGTGAGAAGTCGATAATGTAAAGTTCACAATGGATGACGACGGACGACGACGGATGGCAAGTGATAAGTTAAGCTCCCTTTGGTGAGCTAATAAAACTGCCCAAAGTCTTGTTGTCTCATAGACTTTCTGTTACTCTGAAACTGTCTCAATTGTGAAATAAATTTTAAACAAGAGGCACCAAAGTTGTTTAAAGGATTTAATTACCATCTATAGCTAGTTAACACAACAGAGGAATAAAGCTATTTACTTATTTTTAACTCTCCATGCCAGCTCATTTTTTTCTAGTATTGGGATGCTGCCACAGAAATAATGCCAAAATTTTCAGTAATGGAAAACTATCAACCTAGGGACGTAATTGGAACAAGCCTGAAGGATGTTGTATACCAAATATCAAAAGATATGGACTGGTGAATCTGAAGATTTTTTAAAACTATTCCTCATATTGCACTGAGTTAAAATCTGGGCTTAGAGTGCCTAAATATTCACAGAGGCACTCGATTTAAACAAACCTAAATCTGACCCCCCTAGAGATGTTGTGTACCAAATATAAAAGGATTCTGACTGGTGGATCTGAAGAAAATTTTAAAAGAAATTTCCTCATATTGCACTAAGTTAAAATTCAAGCTACCAAAGGGAGCTCAGATATTAACTCACGGACCCAATTTGAACAAACCTGACTCTGACCCGCCCTCCCCCCCCCCCTCATAAGGATGTTGAATACCAAACATGAAAGCATTTTGACTGGTGGATCTGAAGAAGAAGATTTTTAAAGAACTTTCCTCATATTGCACGAAGTTAAAATTTGAGCTACCATAGGGTACCCAGATATTAACTCAGGGACCGGAATTGAACAAACTTGAATCTGAACCCCCCTCTCCTCCCCCCCCCCCCTCCCCCCAGAGATGTTGTACACCAAACATGAAAGCATTCTGAACGGTGGATCTGCAGAAGAAGATTTTTAAAGAAATTTCCTCGTATTGCACCAAGTGAAAATTTGGGCTACCATAGGAAACCCAACTATTAACCCAGGGACCCGATTTGAACAAACTTGAATCTCACCCCCCTATATATGTTGTATACCAAATCTGAAAACTTTCTAACATGTGGATCTGAAGAAGATTGCAATAAGTTAAAATTCGGGCTACCATAGGGAGCCCAAATATTAACCCGGGACCTGATTTGAACAAACTTGAATCTGACTCCCCTAGAGATGTTGCATACCAAACATGAAAGCATTCTCATTGGAGGATCTGAAGAAGAAGATTTCCTCATCTTACACTAAGTTAAAATGTGGGCTACCATGGGGAGCCCAAATATTAACCCAGGGACCCCATTTGAACAAACATGAATCTCAACAACCCCCCTCCCCCCCATGATGAAAGCATTCTGACTGGTGGATCTGAAGAAGAAGATTTTTAAAGATTATCCTTCATATTGCATCAAGCCCAAATATTAACTGAGAGACTTGATTTGAACAATCTTGAATGTGACCCTCATAACAATGATGTATACCAAACATTAAAAGATTCTGACTGGTGGTTCTGAAGAAGATTTTTAATGATTATTCCCCACATTGTCCAAAGTTGAAAATTTGGGGCTCCTGTATTGAGCCAAAATGTGAACAAAGGAGCTTCATTTTAACAAACTTGTATCTGACCATCCTATGGATGTTGTATACCAAATATCAAAAGATTCTGATTAGAGGTTCTGGAGAAAGTTTTTTTAAAACATTTTTGCAAATATGCTGACTCAGCATTTTATCGATGCCCATTCCCCAACCCCCCCCCCCCCCCCCCTACAGAACACCCTGACACAACCAATGGCAATTCTTGTTTACCATTCAATTCTAGTGGTCTTAAGGATGCTTCATACCAAATAACAGCTCTCTGTTCCGCGTGGTTTGGGAAATATGGGCGTTTGAAAATATTTCTATTTTTATCTCTATTTTTAGCTCCTGGGGTTCCCCCAGGGACCCGGGAAATTTGTTTTGCATTGGTCAAGTACTTGTGACCCAATAATACCACATACCAAATTTATTTCAAATCGGACCATCGGTTCAGAAAATTATAAATTTAAAGTAATTTGTATATTTTTTATACTTACCAATGGCCCAGACTAGTTGGTGCAAACTCAGAGGTATCAAGGGCCAAACACAAATTTTGAACCCCCACCAATCCCCAAAATTTGCTTGCAAAACCGAAATTAAAAGTCCTATCTGGTCCTCCATACTTTTACTCTCTGCGCATGCACAGCCATCTGGAAGTGACCAGAATTGGCACGAAATTCATTCTTTGTACAAAAGAGTACTACATAATAACTCAGCGGGGAGGTATGAGTGCCCACTCATGGGAGGGCCATACCCGTCTGGGCCATTGGTAAGTATAAAAAATATACAAATTACTTTAAATTTATAATATTTTTATACTATAAACCAATGGCCCAGACTAGCTGAACCGTAAAAAGGCGGAGGACTTCAGAATTAGTAGACCAACATAGTTCCAAGCCTGTAATCCAAGGTGAAAGGAAATTAAATTTAAAAGGAATTACATGTATGTCTCTCTATACAGTAACAGAGAAGACATATCATAAATAAGGAGCCAAATTCAAGTAATTCCATATTCTTAGCATAAAGACTATGCTAACTGGATGGAACAAGTTCCCAATTTTAAGGCTAGTCCAGACTAAGCCCCAAAAATTAGGATGGCGTATATGAGAATGAGAGGATATCCCCCACAAACATACGCCATACACAATAAAACACAAGCTGTATCCAGGATATAATCTACAGACAAAACAGCTTCACTCATAGTTACACACTTATCAAGCCGGAGGAGAGGTAAAAAATCCCCCCCCCCCCCCCTTTTGAAGGAAACCTCTTCAAAAAGAAAGAGGGAAGCGCTCTGGAATCAGTAAAAGCGGTACCAATAACAATATAAATATTCGTCGAACAGGCACCCAGCTATTAATTATTATTAAATTGGTGCTTAATGCCACTTCAGAAGCTAAGGCTATAGCAGTGATCCCGGTAATTAATATAACCTGCTTGTAATGTATACCGGTGTCGGCATACATAGATAGGTCGAAAACCGGTGATATAATATATAACATACACATGTCCAATAGAATCACAATGAACGATTTCTGGAGAGTAAACACACTTCCGAGGTAACCCACAGGTGACCCTATTCAGGTGTACAATAAATTCCAGTGAATAACACTCCCAGTCATGTTTTATCCGATATCTATGCCCCTAGAAATGTGTGAATATACGAGGGTGGAAAGACGAGATGTATTCGATTGGGTACTGAAATTTAATAGAAAACTGGATCTAGAAATGTAACGAGCTATGATTAACAGACTCGTCATGGACCGCCCCGAAATAATTCATTGTTTCTAAGGTCCATAATATACAAAAATGCATCTGCCTAATAATGCATTTATTTTGCGAGTGAGCATTGAAATCCCGCAAGTAATCATCTGAATACCAGTTAACTGATTAGACAGCCTCCCAGGTACTCAAAGGATAGCAATTTATTGATGATGAATCATATGCTCGTATTTGACAAATAGACGAACAACCACAGGAAACAAACCAACTAAAAAATGGATGTGGGGAGGGGGGGGGGATACAAAATCATATCGAACCCCCCTCACCTGCATTACTTCAATCGTTCTTGTGTTAGTCATCAAATAGTATAGGAACCGCAAGTTTCCCTCATGTCTGACTGACTCCATAATGCCATTAAGGGCCAAGAAGGATGTGATGAACAAATACACCATATTTACATAATAACTCACACCAAACCATACTGATTTGAAGAGAATAACCTCCTCTAATGAACAGTATCATGTCCGATAGGACAACTAACTCAGCCTAGATGAAGCAGCTAAAGGTCTTCCTGTACGTGAAAACCATTAAAAGCTGAGGTCCCAGAACCTCACTAGGGAGACTTACAATGCGAGCCATAGCTTATAAGTCTTCATCTACGTGAAGACAGATATAAGTTGCGACCCTGAAGGCTCACTTAATGGAGACTTACAGTTACCTTCGCACAAGGTAGGGAATGAAGAGCCGCTATACAAACAGCCCTGAATTCCCAAAGAGACTGCTGTCCAAAGAGATTCAGTTATGCCACTGCATAATACAGAAAAAATCTCACTCAAGATTTTAGCTAGGCTACTATGGTGTAACAATAAGACCAAGTCTGTGACACCTAGGAAAAACAAACCGAAAAGCACAGTATCTTTTTTGGTTGTAATCCCAAAGACAGCGGACAGAGCCTAACCGAAGAGACCGCTGTAACCTTACAGAAGGCTACTATGCATCCACAATGACATAATTGTCATGACGCCAAGACATATCTCAGCCTATCTATGCACTATCCATCCGGATTCAGGACGAGAAACAGGTGATAATAAAAAACTGGAGAATAATTTTGATGAAGTCTAATGCTTATCTTCAAAAGAAAAGCTTATACCTCCAGAAGGAAGCCTCTCTTGGAAGATTTGTCTAACAAGTATTCTTGTAAGTGAAGCTTGCTCGGGCTGATAGCCACAGGCCTGCCAAGACTACATTCTCATCCACTAATCTTCCACAATTATCCACTTTTGCGAGGTTGTGACCTACGGCCAAGTGGCAAGCAACCAAAATCTATTCTCGACGACCTCAATTGTTCCCTTCATTAAGAGAGCCTTTACCTCCACTAGCAGCGACTCTCTTTGAAAGGAACTTCCATGATTAATGTCCAGTTTCTCGTGAAGAAGATAATCCTCCGTCAACTGGTAAGCAATAGAGGTCATGTCCATCACCTGTACGACTTACGATACTTACAGGAGGAGAAACTACGTCCTCGCGAAGAAGCTCGTCTCTTCGACCTCAAATGTTCGCTTCAATAAGAGAGCCTTTAGCTCCACTAGAAGCAACTCTCTTTGAAAGGAACTTCCGTGATTAACGCCCAGTTTCTCGTGAAGATGATAACCTTCCGTTAATCTCAGCCTAGGGGTGTCTGATCCATAGCCTTGATCAGACTTATACCCCTTTCCCGAGTCACTATAATGAGAGTAATCCAGAGTAAATATAAGAGGGTTATTGTACCCTCGCGAGACATTCTCATGATGCTTTCTTAGAAGCAGAATGGCCTCGCTTACCCCGGTCTGCTGAAGTGTGTTGATGAGACAGCAACATCAATAGCAGAGCACTGAAGCTTCTTGTAGCCTACACATATGTCAACGCAAGCTTGTCGTCAAATAGTATATTTCCGGTAACCGGAGAGACTCAGAGAGAGCTTTTCACCTTGTCATCTATAAGTGATGACGACGCAAGGGAGCATCACGTCTTACCAACTCCAGATTCACTGTCCGTGCAAAGTTGTACGTGGCATACATGACTGCCCTGGAAAGAAGTCTAGCGAGGAACCACGTCCTCATATTTCTTTCCATTGAGATGGTGCACCATAGCTCTGGTAAGGTGATCTGCTTAGGGCATAGCACCCAGAATTGGTCTTTTCAATGAAATAGCCCATTCCATTATTTCCAAGCATATATTAAATGATGAAGGTAGGGACATATTTTCATCCCCGGCCTGCTCATCTAAACGCAGACTTATTCAGATGGAACAATATTCTTAAGAGCTTAAGACTTTTCATAGTCGTGCCCTTCTGTGAGAAAGCAGACTCACACTCCGAATCCCTCTCACCATCCAAATGTTCATCTGCAAATATGGTCAACTCCATCCGACTAAACGAAGGACTGGACCAACGCAGTACAGACTGACAGCTCACCATCAGAGTCTGTTAAACAGTAGTACTAGTCTCAAACGATTAGCTATCAACCCGAACTTGCGAAGTCAGATAACTAGTCTGTGGTCAACGCACTTCATTAATGAAGCAAGGGAAGATGCCATAGCTGCCACCGAAATCCGGCTGCAGTGTTGAAGAAGCTTCCCGAACCGCAAGCGTGAACGGGCGTCCCAACTCACTAAAGTTTCTCGCACCAAAAACAGTCAATCCCGACTGCTGACGGAAAGGAGAAGGTTCTCCAGCTCGCAGTCTGCTCCAGACCTCGCCGAGCGTTCCGTTAGAAACTTTAAGGCATCTATCCCTTATCACACATATCCATGGAAGAAGAGGAAGCCGCAACCACAGCCAACCCCAGCTGAAGTGCAGGAGAAGCATCCCGAGTCCCAACTCGTCACATACGATGGATGCTCCTCCTCACTGAAGTTTCTTACAACACAAAACAGTTGTCCCCGACTGTTAACGGGATGAAAATGCTCTGCACTCTCGATCTGTCCCCAGATCTCGTAGAGTATCCTGCTTAGAAACTTCTAGGCTTAATCCTCTTTTGTGCGCTTCCATGTAAGTAGAAGAAGCCATAACTGCCCCGGCTGCAGTGTGGAAGGAACGTTGCGATGCATGTTCCGACTCAATAAGGTTTCTCAGAATGGACACAGTTGGTCCCGACTGTTAATGGGATGGAGAGGGTTCTCCAATCGGTGATCTGATCCCAGATCTAGCCGAGCGTCCCATAGAGAAACTTCAGGCTTCTACTACATGCACAATTTACCGGACACAAACCCAGAACCGTCCGACAGCTGACACTGGAGTCTGCGGGAGGCTGCTCTTGCATTAGCTGGGATGCTGCTAATAGTTGCGCAACTGCGACAGCAAGTCCATTCCCAAGGCTTGAGGAGCAGCGGTCTTCTGTTTTTCCCACTGCTTGCTGCTCCTGGGACAAAGATCCGGAGATAGATCTCTTCTCCGAGAGTCCCATTGATCGATGCCTTGGATCGCTAGCCATCGGATGGTTCGACTTCAAGGGCGAAGAAAGGCTTCATCTTCGCGCAGCTGACTGGTTATCTGAAGTCAGGTAGCTAGCCTGCGGTCGTGTGTGCTTTAATAACGTAGCGGAGGAAGCCGTGACTGAAGCCGACCCCGGCTGCAGACTGGACGGAGCATCCCAAGCAGTGGGCGGACGTATGCTCCATCTCGTGCAAGTTTCCAACCAGAAAACTTCATTTCGGCTTGTGAAATGTAGCGGAGGAAGCCGTGACTGAAGCCAATGCCAGCGGTAGACTAGACAGAGCGCCCGCGCGGTGCGTGGACATATGCTCCAGCTTGTGCAAGTTTCTCATAACAACATTTGGCACCAAATGTTGTTTGGTTAGAGAGGGGCCTCTCCCGCTCGCGGTCCATTAGACCTTGCCGAGTACAAGAAACTTGCTGACTTCCTCCCTATTTCCTCCCTATTTCCCTCGTCGCTGGGTTAGCTTATTTATATTTAAGTGCTCGCTCTAATCACATCTACACTTCCTTCGACTGCAACGGACTTACCCAGTTTCACGGCTCCCACGGACAGAGTAACCACTTCACTGGTCGTGCTAGCTGCTTGCAATAGATTAAAACCCTTAACAAAAGGTCCTAACTCTTGCAATCATGAGCACTGCAGCCAGCTCTATATGCTCAACGTTGCGCGACGACGGTAGCACACTTGGAAGGGTGTCAGAATATCATCACCATGTTCTTGTTCCTCTGAAATAGAAACTGAAAAAAATGAATTATAAAGCAGTGAGAGGCCTGGCCTCAGAACCTCACCGCCAACAACGTACCGCGACACCCGTCTCCAACATTAGTCATCCCAGTGAACACAAGAATGACAAGTGGCCGTAGGAGTGCATCGACTAAAGTCGATATTACTCTTCCAAACTCCACAACAAAATATCTAATTAAGATACATGAATAATAGCAATCAAAATTAAATTCAAAATATTTTTTGGAAAAAGATTTTTTTTTTTAAAATGCCCAAGTTCCCAAAGGGAACATTAAGAGCCAAAAGGAATCCTGATAGAGCCTAAGTGTGGACAAAATCCAAATTTATTGAGCTACACTACCGGAATAATAATCCATGTATCCTACAGTATTTCTACAGTAATAAAATATAAAATACTACCTATATATATGAGGACGTTGTCAATGTAAACAACGTCAATGAAAAAAAATGGAAACAAGAGATCAGGCACACAAAAAGGACCAAAGTCAGAAACCAATTTAAATGTTACCAGATGCAAAGCTAGATCTTCAAATGAAGAAAAAACGATACATCGGATAGAAGATGTAAGACTAAACGACCTAATACCCCTAGGGTGAGACGTAACCATGGGGAAAAAACAGAATAAATATTCTGTAATACATGTTAAACTCCAAAGAAATTTAATAAAAAATTTCCATAAAAAATAGCCAAAAAAGCTTAAGAGTTTGACAGAAAGGGTTCCTGGAAGGATAGGGAAGGAACACTTAACAAACAGAGGAATAATCATTATCAAAAATGATGACGTCAGGGGTATGTCCTGAAATTGGGAAACATGAAATAATTTTATAATTATTATAACGTTACAGCCCTGAACGTCTAAAATCACCACTGAACACTTCCATCATCCAATAACAGCCTTGGATCCACTAATTCTTGCACTGATTTGTGTCTGGCATCCTCAAAAAAGGAGATTTTAAAGCACAGATGTCAGTTCATTGTTGCTGACTTTAGGGCCAAACAAAGAATGATGTTGGCACCAATTCCGGTCACTTCCTGATGGCTGCGCATGTGCGAAGAGTAAAAGTATGGAGGACCAGACAGGACTTTTAATGTTCGGTTTTGCAAGCAAATTTTTGGGATTGGTGGTTCAAAATTTGTGTTTGGCCCTTGATAACTGAGTTTGCACCAGCGAGTCTGGGTCATTGGTTTATAGTATAAAAATATATAGAAATTTTGGGCAAGGCCAAAAATCTTGCCCCTCCCTTTACAAAGGCAAATACTGCTCCACGATCTTCATTTGAACAAACTTGATTCTACACCTCAGAAGGAAGCTATATACCAAATATCAAGTCATTGTACCCACTGGTCCATAAGAAGAAGCTTTTAAAAAAAATTTGGGAGGATTTTCCCTCACCCACTCCCTATGGGGCTGGGCAAGTAGATTTGATAAAAAACAAAATACAATGTCAGAATAAACAAGCATCTCAAATTTAAGTAAAATTGGTTCAGCAGTTTAGGAGGGGCAAGTGCAAACACCATGTGGGACGACAGGCGATGGACGGTGGACGGTGAGTGATCACTATAGCTCATCCTGACTTTCACTCAGGTGAGCTAAAAATTTGTGCTGAAGGTGTGAATATTACTTACCTGTAACTGCATCATCTTGATACAAATTGAATTTAAGTTGTTCATAAATATCTGAAATTAGGAACAAAAAATATGTACACCTTTTTAATAAAGATTTACAGTAATTCAACTGTTTGAATTCTATGGTCTATTCTAGAATGATGACAAAAGCTTTGCTCTTTTAGCTAACATGACTAGCAGACATTTGCAAATCTTGCAGATGAAACTTGCAAACAACTTTCTTGAACAACTAAAAAACTTTCACTTTTTTGTCTCATTATGTTGGTAAAAATTGAAAAAAGTAATTAAAACTGAACAGAACAGAAATTTTTGGAATTTGTGATTTAAAAAAATGCTTTTTTTTCCATTTGAAAAACTTTAACCCTTTGAGACTTTAATTATCCTGGCATTCAAACGTCACTGGGAATGCAGTTTCTTCAACGTTTTTCAAAATGCGACGTCAACTGTCGGAAAGTACAAATAACAAGATATTTTTCACAATAGTGATTATCTGGTTGAGGGCTAGTTATTTTTGGTGATCTGAATTTGATATTCAAAATTTGTTTTATTACAAAGGATTGGGAGTGCCCACAGGCACTCTCCAATAATTTGTAATAAAATATTTAAATAAACAAAATATTATTTGTGTTTGACTGAATATGAAATATAAGCAAGGAAAATATAGCTTTTGCTCTGGTATTATCATTTTTGAAAGCCCTGATAGTGGCTTCTAGCACTCAACCAGGTAAGAAGTCTTGACAGCAGGCTTATGTTAGTATTTTAAGCTGCGATAACATTTGGCTCAACGGTTGTCACTGAGCACTTTACGGGAGAAGATAGGAATAGAGGTTAAAACTTTAAAAAAAATGAAAAATAATAAATCAAATGACCACAATGTATCAACACACTGTTTGATTTCATTCGTCCTAAGACGTACACAAGTATCAACGCGCTGTTTGATTTCGTACATCATAAGACGTACAAAAGTATCAAAGGGTTAAGCTATGATGCTTAGACATTTCCCTTTAAAAAAAAATCCATGCTTTTCTTCAAGATAGACTTTCTTATACAATGTACATAGAAAAGGTAATTTGAAATTTTCAAAGACCCTGAGAGATGTGATCTAATTTTCTAAGATTTGGAGCTGATTTCATGTTGAATGAGTTGACAACTTAAAAACATTTTAACTTTTCAAGGACTACTTTGGACTTTGGTTAATTACTACTTTAATCCTATGAACCCTAAAAGACGCTTTTTGCAAGGGTAATCATTCAATATTTTCAACATGCAGTCCAAAGGCTGCATGTTGAAAATATTGAATGATCTACACCAGAAAATGAATAGGGACTCTTCCAACTGCTGTCACGGAACTGTCTTGGAATATCCCATCAGTGTTCAAAGGGTTAAAGTAGATGCCTCAAAATGAAGTCTTTTGATAAACTTAAAAGGTATATTCTAGGTAAATTGTTAGCTGTGTTTGGACAAGTCTTGGTTGTCTATATGGTAGCCACAACTTGCCTAAATACAGCTGCAAAGTCATAGAACGTGATAAACTGTCATAGTTTACTAAAAATGTATGAAACATCTCCCGGTCAACATTGGTTAATACTGCAATATACAGTGGAGCCCACTTAACTGGATATCTTTTAACTGAATAACCTTTTTAACTGAATATAATTTCCCAACACAAAACCATTTACCATACCTCCAGTGCAAATTTGACCTGTTAATTGAATATAGGTTATAGAGTAAACACCTGTTAATTGAATAAAACATCTTGAAACCAATTGAGAAATTACCCAGACTCTCCCCAGTTTTCCTTTGTTTATAGAACTATATGGCCTCAGTACATCCATTACAGGCATTTAATCTATTATATCTTGTTTGACAAAGCTCATAGAGCTCTGTCAAACAAGATATAAAATAATAAATGCTAAGTTTATCTCTACAATTCAGGAAAGTGACACAATCCCTGTTAATTGAATACTTCTGTTAACTGAATAATTTTCATTGGCAAAGTGGCTATTCAATTAACAGGACTCCACTGCATTATAATATTTTTACATTGTTTATACCACCAACTAACATTCAGATTTTTTCTTTCCTGCAGAAACATACTTCAGAACAGAGGTACTTGTTATATACTAGCTGTTAAGTGATCATTAACAGTGTGCTGAAAGGAAAGGTAATTTGTTCTGGTCATAAAGGAATACTTGGTAGACTTCTTCTTACTGCGAATATGTTTGATAGGAGTGAAAACAGTAATGTTTGAATAAAGTTGGAAGGAATATTGATAAAAATTTGATTACCTTGTCTTGAAGTGCCCATGGCAGCTAAACCTAAACCCAAACATGCACCATGCCTCACCATCTGAAATGTAATAAAAATCGCATAAACAAACATCACAATGAAACAAGAGGCCCCAGGGGGCCTGAAGGGCGCACAGGAGTTATTTAATGCAAAAAATGTGACCCAGCTGAACCTGGCATGGTGGTGGTATGGGAGGAGGGGAGTCAGTGGGGTTTCCTTCCCCCCCCCCCCCCACCCCCAAAGAGGCTGCATATCAAATGTACCAAGAGCGCACGTATCGCTGAAGCAATACAATGTCCCCTACCAGACTAATGAGCATTAATAATTATACAAATGTTATAACCTAGATGTGATCAGCATGAATTCTGTTGAAGCATTTCCAAAAAAAGTCCAGAAAGTTAAAAAATTTATAGTAATTTATATATTTTTTATACTTACCAATGACCCAGACTTAGCTGGTGCTAACTCTAACAAAACCAGGGCCAAACACAAATTTTGCCCCCCAATCCCCAAAATTTGCATCCAAAACCAAAAGAAATCATGTCCTATAGGACCTCCATACTTCGCCCCTACTGCGCATGCGCTGTGTCAAGGATGTTCCGAAATTGGCGCCAATTATCATTCTTACTGGCAGTGCCTGGTCAGCGCTATGTACTCAGCGGGGAGGCAAGAGTTCCCAACTCCTGGGAGGGCCATCCCCGTCTGGGTCATTGGTAAGTATAAAAAATATATAAATTACTATAAATTTTTTAACATTTTTATACTGTACCAATGACCCAGACTTAGCTGAATAGTAAAAAGGCTGGAGGGCCTAGGACATAGAGGAAAATCCAATAAGCTCAACTATATAATATAGAGGCAACCCCTTAAGGAGAAAAGGAGTATTAGGCTTTACATGTATCTTTCTTATTTAATATTAAATTAGAAAGATACAATACCCTTCATAATTGAGCACAATAACATTCATGTTCTCTATTAACATCCAGTATAACCCTTATACTAATTATTTTTAAAGTAAGCTAATAAATAAAGTTAGTCCAGAGAATTGAGACTCTTTATAATCTTTTAAAAGTGTCCGAGGATTGTATATTAACGCCCGTTTGACACTTGACATATACAAATGCTTCACACCGAGCTACACTTTAAAAATATGACATGAATGAATTTGAACATTAATATTACACTTTAAAACTATCCCGGAAGCGACTCAGAAATACTGACTTTGGAGGAGGCATTCCCTTGCTTTTCACTATAAAGCAGGTGACCTAAGGGAACACCCCCCCCCCCTTCCCCTTGCCCTGGGTCAAATAGCCCAGAGCGAAGAGGGCAGCCGGACGGAGTCACTGCCAGAACAGAAAGCCTGCATAACTATAGTTGCAACTGTTTAGTGGACGACATTCTGAGCAACAGATAACGGACCTAAACAATGCAGGTCTCCAGAAATGGACTCAATATTCCTGAGATAAAAATTCATGAATGTGGATGGCTGAGACCAATAAGCAGCCTTCATTAAATCTGTAATAGCAATACTATTAGAGTAAGCCCAAGAAATAGCAAGAGCTCTTACTTCATGAGCGGAAATCTTAAGCACAGACTGCTGAGAAGAAGATAAACTCTCATAAGCAGTACGGATAGTTAATTGAATCCATCTAGCAATAGAATGGACCGAAATGTCCCTTCTATTAGGCATCAAAGACAGAAAGAAACGTTTTCGTCCCTTTCTGATAAACTGAGATCTCTGTTTATAGATACGTAACGCTCTAACAGGACAGAGTAAAAGCCTACGCCCGTCTGAAGACGGAAGAGCCTTAATGACAATAGGTTCCGGATATTTATTAGGAGCCTGATTCTTAGCTAAAAAACCCACATTAGTAGTGAAGGTGATAGTGTTCCCGACACTACGATAGTGAGAATCATCCACCGACAGTGCATGAAGCTCACTGACTCTTCTAGCAGAAGAGAAAGCTAAGATAAAAGCTGTCTTATAAGATAAGAATTTGAAATCTACTGTCCCAAGAGGTTCAAATGGCTTTTCCTTCAATTTAAGAAGAACCCAAGCTAAATTCCATTTAGGAATTAACCTAAGAGTTCTGGGTCTATTTATCGAGAAGTTTCTAACCAACTTAGATAAAGAGACATTAGATCCAATTTGTAAACTATCATGATGTGCATAGGTATCAGATAACATTGACCTATAACCCTTAATAGTAACAGGCTGCAGTTTGATTTCGTCAAACAAGTATACTAGAAAGTTTGCAATGTCTGGTATAGAATGATCCCTACACCAACGACGAAAAACCTTCCACTTAGCCGCATAGTTTAGCGAAGAGGAGGTCCTCCTACAGTTAGAAATCGCGTCCACTGCTCGTCCTGTAAAGTGCTTGCCATGCAAGAAGGACCGCACAACGGAAAAACGTGAAGGTTGAGACCTTGCGGGTTGTGATGGAGTTGACGCGATTACCCCTGCGAAAGAAGATCCTCCCGTGGAGGAAGCTTTCGCGGTAGGTCTCACAACAGACACCTGAGTAGATTTATCCACGGTCTCTGTGGAGACAGAGATGCTACCAACAGAATCTTGCATTGAGATTGTTTTATCTTTAGCAATACTTGCTGAATTAATGGCGCTGGAGGATACGCATATCCTATCATTCCGTCCCAAGAGATCGACAGAGCGTCTACTGCAAATGCTCTTGGATCCAGACACGGAGACACATACGTCTGCAACTGATTGTTGAGATGTGTCGCAAATAAATCTATCATTGGCCGTTCCCATTGGTAGCAAATCTGATTGAATACTTGTTTGTTGAGAGTCCACTCCGACGGCAACAAGTGACCCTTTCGTGAAAGGGAGTCTGCTAGCACATTCAGACGACCCAGTATGTGACGGACCGAAAGAAGAACCTGATGTTCTAGCGCAAACAGAAGGATTCTTTCCGTTAGATTGAACAACGGAACTGAATGAGTGCCTCCCTGATTCCGTATATACGCCACTACTGTCGAATTGTCGGATAGGATTTGGACATGAGCATTGTGAATAATGTCCATCCAATGACGTAACGCAAGCCAAATTGACATCATTTCCTTGATGTTTATGTGCTTGCCCAGGAATTGCGGATCCCAAAGACCCTGGCATCTCGAATCCGTTGGGATCAATTATGCACCCCAACCTGTTTGACTGGCATCCGTCATAATGGTAAAACTCGGATCCGGCAACTGCAGCGGAACTCCCTGAGTTAACCACTGAATGTTTGCCCAAGTCTGAATCTCTTGTTTCACTTGATCTGACAAGAGAACGTCTATGTCGAGCGAATGAATTTTCACACTCCAATTCTGAGTCAAGAAAATTTGGAGAGGACGCGTGCGTAACCGCCCCATCGGAATGAGATCCGCAGCGGCTCCGCACAGACCTATCAGTCTCATAAATTCTCTCGCTGTGACTTTGTCTGCGTGCAGACAATAGCGAGCGTAACAACTGACTAATTTCGCTCTGGTTAACGGCAGACGAACGAGATTGTTGTGCGTCTCGAAGCTCATTCCCAGATGTGTGAATGACTTGGACGGCACCAGATCCGACTTCTCCTCGTTTACTATAAAACCGAGACGTCGGAGCAATAGAAGTAGATTCTGAACATCGTTCTGAAGCGTTAACTCGTTGCCGTACCTCTGAAGAATGTCGTCCAGGTAGGCCGACGTTACCGCAGACGAATGAGCTCGGAAATAGATCATTACCGAGTTCATTACCCGAGTGAAAGCCCAGGGTGCTAGATTCAATCCGAAGCACATTATCCGGAATTGATACACCACTCCTAGGACTACGAAGCGTAGATACTTTCTGAATGTCGGATGTACCATGACGTGAAAGTACGCATCTTTGAGATCTATGCTTGTTGCATAATCGTTCACCCGAATACTCGCTCTGACCGACCGAATCGTCTCCATATAAAACTTCGGAGCGATGATCAGCTTGTTTATCCAGCTCAAATCCATGACTGGACGGAACGAGCCGTCTGGTTTCGGAACCAGAAACAGATGGCTGTAGAATCCCGGAGTCTCCTGGTTTTCTACGACCTCTACCGCGTTCTTCATTAAAAGAGACTGCACCTCTGATAATAGAGCGTCTCTTTTCTGCAGATTTGACGGAAGTTGAGTCCACTTTGGACTTCGAGTTAATGGAGGCTTTCGTTTGAAGGATATCTTTAGACCTTCCGAAGTCACTCCTCTCACCCAAGGGTCGTCCGTAATCGACGCCCATTCTTGTGAAAAGCTCGACAACCTTCCGCCAACCGGTACGCGATAGAGGTTTAAGCCATCACCTCCTGGACCTGCGAGGCCTGTGGTAAGAGAAACCACGTCCTCCACGACCCGCACCTCGTCCCGTCGACCTCGGGGCGTCCGACCGGTTGTCCCGGCCCGAAGGACGTCCCGAACGTGAGTCGCTACCTTGACGGTCTCTCGAATAAGACCAAGAGGACGCACCGGAACCTCTATAGGAACCTCTCTTGGGCGCATTAGACCCAGAAGTGCCTGTCTTATTCTTGTCTGCCGTATCCGACTTCTTAGAAGCAGATTTGAACAACAGAGAATCCGAAGCTTTCTTTGTAATTTTATCATAAATAGCAGAAAGCTTGCCGTCAAAGAGAAGTTCTCCTGAGACCGAAGCGACTCTGAGAGAGTTCCTCACCTTAGTATCCACGAGTGTGGATGTAGCTAGGGCTGCGTCACGTCTAACCAACTCCAGGTTTGCCACTGAAAGGGCGGAGTTACACGTGGAATAAGCTACTGCCCTTGAAAGAAGTCTTAAAGAGGATTGTATATCCTGAAATTCTTTCCCTTGAAGGTGCAGTGATAACGCCTTAGTAAGGTGATCTGCGTAAGATAAGGCATCTAAACTGGCTCTGTTAGACGAAATAGCTGTTTCCAACACCGCGGTTGGAATAGAAGCCGACGACGGTAATGATAGCTCTAAGTCTTCCGCCTCGTCGTCCATACGCAGAGGAACTCTCGGAATACCCTGTCCTGCCGTGTCGAATTTATTCCTTGCATTAATGAAAGGCAGGTTGAGAGTATTGGCGGACAAGAAACCTGCTTTCCCCGTTTTGGAAGCAAGTTTAAATATAGCGTCGTTCAATAATTCAAATGTTCTTGCAACATTATTGGACTGCGATGGAAACTCGGGAGCGATGTCCCTGAACCGCTCAAAAAATTCAGAGTCCAATGACGCTATAATCCTCTTGTCCGAAACCGCAGCAGTCTGGCCCGACGGAACAACTTGAGGGAGAAAGTGCCGGATGAAGTCCACGGCAGCTTTATGTTGTTCCGAAAGGGATAGCTCCAAGTCATTCGTATCCCTTTCACCATCCGGTCGGACCTCATGATGCTCCCGGTCGTCCGCCCCCGATGCTTCGGTGGAGCGTACCGACCCAGCGCCGTCGGATAATTTCCGATCCGACACCGTTTCTGTCGGCTGCTGGGATGCTGCGATAAGTTGTGCTATCTGCACAAGTACGTCCGGCATCGAGACCTGCGGAGGCACAGTCTTTCACTGCTTCGCCGAGGGCAGCTCCGCATCTGATGGCTCCCGCATACTTTTTCTATGCGAACGTCCGGAGTCCATCGGCCTCGTGTCCCTGGCTGCCGGATGGTGTGACCTGGTCGCTGAAGAATCCCTGATCGGCGAAGCTGGTAAGATATCGGCGGTCACGCAGCCAAGGTGCGGTCGTGTGCACTGACGAGAAGAAGAAGCCTGAGCAGTCTCCGCGAACTGCCTATACAACGGAGCGTCCCGAGCGACGGACGTATGCTCCGCTTGCGACACATTTTGTACCACAACATCTGGTCCCAGATGTTGTTGTACGAGAGAGGGGCCTCTCTCGCTCACGGCCCAGCTGGACCTGGACGAGCTAGGAACCAGACTCAAAGGCTTCCTCCGATCTCGCCTACTATCTGCCGTCACTGGGTGTGCACGTTGAATGTTTATAGTGCTCGCATCACCCAACATTTCCTCCTGGACCGCATCAGACGAACCCGGCTGCCGAACCATTCGGTGAATGGACGCTACACCAGGCGAGCTAGCGGACGACATTTGTTTAATCTCCATGAGCACTTTTGCCGCTAGCTCTGTATTCATTTGTGATGACGGAAGCGCACTTGCGGAAGATAACATGGAAACATCACCCTGTTCTTGTTCCTCTGAAATAGAAACTGAGAGAGTAGAGTGACCTTGCGGAGAAAGAGCCGGCATAGCCCTTTCTCCAGTAACAACATACCGTGACACACGTTTCCAATGTTTGTCATCCCAATATTGACATATAGAACAGGGATTAGTGCGAGAACACTGACTACAATTAATACAATGATCATGAAAGTCAGAGGAAGATTTCTTCCTATTACAATTTGAACAATATCCTTTCATTGTGAAAAGTCAACAACAAGTCCTAGTTACTCGCACAAACCCCTGACGCAAAGATACATAATAACATGATCCATTAATAATGAAAAAACAATTGCAAATCAAAATAATTTTTGAAAAATATTTTTTCAGCGAAGCCCAAGTTTCTGAAAAGTAACGTTGAGCCCCGATGGATCCGATGGCTAAGTGTGGTCAAAAATTTTAAATTTATATTAAATAATTAATGCAACACTTACAGATAATAAAAATGTATCTTATAGTGAGATAAACTACACCAAAGGCAAACAGCCCCCCTCAAAAGAGACTGTTGCCAATGTAAACAAACAGTGTAAAACACCAGAAAACATGACTCCAGGCACTGAGAAAACTGGCCCGAAATCAGTCATCAAAATTACACTCTATCTGATGCAAGACAGAGACTCCCAGGGGAGAATCTGCAGAACATCAGATGGAAGATGCAGAACACAACGTTTATACACCCATGGGTGAAAACGTAACTATGGGGAAAATAACAGAAAACATTCTGTAACCAAGCAACTCTCCCAAGAGAATTTTAGAAATGAACTTTCTCAAAAATATGCCAAAAGCATGGGAGAATTGCAAGGGGGGACTTAGAAGGCCAGGAGAGAGGAAACACTGAATAAGCAGTGCAACTTTTTAGCAAAAATGACAACAAGAGGCCCATGCCTCGAAAATAGGCAACTTAATATAATTTCATAAAAAATTTTAAGTACAGCCCTGATTATTTTTTGTCACTCCTTTTTCCTCTCCTCCTTCTATATCCTCCTTAGAATCACCATTTCTCCAATAATTACGTGTCTGGCATCCTTTAAACTGAGATTTACAAGCACAAAGATCAGTGAGATGTTGACTGATGAAGGGCCAAACAGAGAATGATAATTGGCGCCAATTTCGGAACGTCCTTGACACTGCGCATGTGAAGTAGGGGCGAAGTATGGAGGTCCTATAGGACATGATTTCTTTTGGTTTTGGATGCAAATTTTGGGGATTGGGGGGAAAATTTGTGTTTGGCCCTGGTTTTGTTAGAGTTAGCACCAGCTAAGTCTGGGTCATTGGTACAGTATAAAAATACTGATATTTTGGCGCTTTTCCATATTTCCAAGGGCCATAACTCACACAAGAATAATGCAATCAGCATGAAACTCAAACTTGATCTGTAAGTCATCGTTCTATAGTAGGTTACCAAGAATGAAATCATTCCGTTGAAGCATTTCCAAAAAAAGCCCTGAAAACTAAAGTATGACCGACAGACTGACTGACAGACTGACAGATGGATGGACAGAGTATAAATGGAACTTGATCTGTAAGTCATCGTTCTATAGTAGGTTACCAAAAATGAAATCATTCCGTTGAAGTGTTTAAAAAAAAAAAAGTCCGGGAAAACTGATATTTTGGCGCTTTTCCATATTTCCAAGGGCCATAACTCACACAAGAATAAGGCAATCAGCATGAAACTCAAACTTGATCTGTAAGTCATCGTTCTATAGTAGGTTACCAAAAATGAAATCATTCCGTTGAAGCGTTTCCAAAAAAAATCCGGAAAACTGATATTTTGGTGCTTTTTCCCATATTTCCAAAGGCCATATCTCACACAAGAATAATGCAATCAGCATGAAACTCAAACTTGATCTGTAAGTCATCGTTCTATAGTAGTTTACCAAAATTGAAATCATTCCGTTGAAGCGTTTCCAAAAAAAACTCTGGAAAACTGAAGTGTGACTGACAGACATACAGACTGACAGACTGACGGATGGACAGAGCGCAAACCTATAGTCCCCTCCGGCGATGCCGGTAGGGGACTAAAGATATTCTGACTTGTGGATCTGAAGAAAAGTCTAAAAAATAATACCTCACATTCTATTGTCAAAGGGAGCCCTAATATAAACAAGGGACTTGAATTGAACAAGCTTGAATCTGACTCTCCTGAGGATGCTTAATACCAAATACCAAAAGATTAGGACTGGTGCCCGTGGATATGAAAAAGATTTTTAAAGAATTTTCCTCAGAGTGCACCATGTTAAATATTGGGTTCCCATAAAGAGCCAAAATATGAACATGGAGATTTGATCTGAACAAACTTCAATCTGACCCCACTAAGGATTCTGAAAACTAAGTATTAAAACATTATGACTGGTGTATCTGAAGAAGATTCTTGAAGAATTTTCCTCATATTGCACTTTGTTAAAATTTGGCTCCCATATACAATCCAAATATAAACCCTGGAACTCCATTTGAACTAACATGAATCTGACCATGCAGCAAACCAAATATCAAAAGATTCTGAATGGTGGATCTGAAGAAGATTTTTCAAGAATATTCCTCACATTGCACTGAGTTAAAATGTAGCCACACAGGGAGCCTAAATATGAATCTTGGGACTTGATTTGCACAAACAGGAAGCTGACATCCCTAAGGATGCTGTTTACCAAATATCAAAAGATTCTGATTGGTGAATCGGAAGAAAAAGATTTTTAAAGAATCATTTCATATTTCACAAAGTTAAAATTTGGGTTCCTTTAAGGAAACCAAATAAGAAGCCATGGACTGTATTTGAACAAACATTACTGTGACCGCACAAGGATGCTGCGTATCAAATATCAAAAGCTTCCAATTGGAGGATCTGAAGAAGATTTTAAAAGAATATTCCTCATATTGAACCATATTAAAGTTTGGGCTGATCACAGAAAAAATCTGACAGACCGCGAAAGTTCTGACAGAATCCTTGGTAGGCAAAAAAGGGTGGTCACCTACAAGCCTGAAAATAAGCAGTCTGACATTTGAGGTCCCAGAGGGTGAATTTGATGATGCTATCCCATACAGTGGGCCAATTTATCCTCTGGGTACCTCTAGTTTTGAGACCCTGATTCAGGGTAGCATCACTAAATTCACCCTCTGGGGACCTCATTTTGTAGATGACAGTCTGCTTATTTTCTGGCTTGGTCACCCAAGTTATATTTATGCCACCTAAGTTATATCTATGCCACAGATTCAATTAATGATCAGGCCTTTGGATGTTGGTATGTACATTTGTCATTGCACATATATATAACAGATAATAACAGATAATAACCAATTATTGTTACTCCACTGGGCTTAGCGGGTAGTGAGTTGTCACAAAAGGCAGCATTTAATTAGTTGAATACTTCATACTATTGTGAGTCACTTGTGACTGAATGAAGAATTTATCTAATTAAATGCAGCCTTTTGTCAAACCTACAATGTTTTATTGAAGGAAAAACAATGCCTCATCACTATTCACTGACAAATAACATTGAAAGTCTGTCCAAACACTATTTCTAACATCGTATTGACAAAATCACTAGATTTGGCTATGTTTCATGAAAATTGTTGTTTCTGCTTTTATTGCCAGCTGACCATTTCCTTGTGATAGAAGTAATAAAATATTTTTGGTTGTTTGTTTCGTTATCAATCATGCTCTTCACAGCTGCAATGGCTTTCCTTCACAAGTGAAGGGAAAATGTTTCTAATTTTTGATGCAAACATCATTACTACAACATACGAAATCACAATTTTTCCAAGTTTTTATGTCATTTATAAAGTTCACACACTGGCGCAAACTCAATATTATCAAGAGCCAAACACAAATTTTGAACCCCAATCCCCCAAATTTGCTTGCAAAACCGAAAAATAGAAGTCCTATCTGGCCCTAAATACATTTACCCTCTGCGCATGCGCAGACGCCAGGAAGTCACCGAATCAGGCACCAATCATCATTCTTTGTTTGGCCCTTGTCAGATAACATCAAACTGACACTTGTGCTTTTTAAATCTCAATTAATAATGATGCCAGACACAAATCAATGGTTAATTGGTGGATCCAAGGACACAACTGGATGAAGGAAGGAAGAAACAGTGGTTTGAAACGTTCAGGGCTGTAATTTTATAATATTTATAAAAATTAGTTCATGTTCCCTAATTTCGGGACATGGGCCTCACGTTATCAGTAATTGATTATGATCTATCCACTGTTTATTTAGTATTCCATCCTTACCTTCCCTTGATCCCCCCAGTTAAGCTCCCAAGCCTTTTGGCTTGTTTTATTGAAATTTTTTAATAAAAATTTCTTGGGAGTTTAATGTATTATACAGAAGATTATTCTTTATATCCCCATGGTTACGTCCTCACCCTTGGTGTGTTTGAGCATTTTTGGTCATGCATCATACATCCAATGTATTGTTTTTTCTGGGGGCGCGGTGGCTCAGTTGATTTCCAAAATTTGCATTCATTACCAAAAATTAAAAGTCCTATCTGGCCCTCCATACTTTTACTATCTGCACATGTGCAGTCCTCATGAAAAGAACGGAATTGGCGCCAACATCATTCTTTGTAGATGAGCCTACTAAAATAATAACTCAGCGGGGAGGTATGAGTGCCCACTCATGGGAGGGCCATCCCCGCCTGGGCCATTGGTAAGTATAAAAAATATACTTTATTTATTTATTAGGGTTTAAAGACACATTAACAGCCAGGGTCATATTATGTTGGGGACAGTTTTACGGGTGGAGGAAGCCAGAGGACCCGGAGAGAACCACTGAGCAATGACGAGCAGCTGTCAGCTCTCCAACATCATAACTCTGAACTCTGCACCGCAGCACAGGCAGGGTTAGATTGGTTGAAGACATGCGCACAATCGATGTGCAGTACACCTTAGTACACAGCATCATCGTGCCAACATGTAGGCAATCGGGGTGAAGTGCCTTGCCCAAGGACACAACGCGGTAGCGCGGATCAGTCGCTGAAATGGTCACCCATCCAACAAATTACTTTAAATTTATCATATTTTTAAACTAATAGCCAATGGCCCAAACTTAGCTGAATCGTAAAAAGGTGGAGGTTCTAGGACTTAAAAATTAGCAGACCAAATACAGCTCCTTAGCCTGTATTCAAAGGAGAAAAGGAGATAAAAATTAAAAGGAATTACATGTGTGTGTCTCTAAACAATAATAGAGAAGACATATCATAAATAAGGAGCCACATCCAAGTAATTCCATAACCTTAGCATGAATGATTATGCTAATTGGGTGTAACGAGCCCCCAATTTTAAGGCTAGTCCGGATTAAGCCCCTTAAATTAGGATGACATATTCGAGAGTGAGAGACTAACCCCCACAAACACACACCATATATAAATCATAAACAAGCTGTTTCTAGGATCAGCAATAAACTACAGACAAAACAGCTTCACTCATAGTTACGCATTTATCAAGCTGGAAGAGATGAAGAAAAATCATACCCCCCTTTTTTTGAAGGAATATTCTTCAATACAAAGAGGGAAGCGCTCTGGAATCAGTGAAAAGCGGTACAAAATAATCAATATACATTCGCCCAACTGACACCCAGTTATTATTATTAATTATTGGTGCTTAATGCCACTTCAGAAGCATCGGAGCCTGTTAAACAGTAGTACCAGCGACTACTGGAATGCTGCAATATGCAGAGCAATCTGCAGCAGCCGGTCCATGACCGAGGCTGGCAGAGCAATGATAATCCACTTGTTACCATAAGTTGCTCACAGGACGGCGATCTGGCTCAGATCCTCGACTCATGTCCCGTATAAAAATGCCTCGAACGACTAGCTATCGACCCGAACATGCGAAGTCATATAGCTAGTCTGCGGTCAACGAGCTTCATTAATGAAGCAGGGGAAGATGCCATAGCTGCAACCGGATCTGGTTGCAGTGTGGAAGAAGCAGTCCTAAACTGCAAGTGTGAACGGGCGTCCCAACTCACCAAAGTTTCTCGAACCAAATTCAGTCGACTCCGACTGCTGATGGAAAGGAGAGGGTTCTCCAGCTCAGTCTGCTCAAAATCTCACCGAGCGTTCAGTTAGGCATCTATCCCTTATTGTGCATATCCATGGAAGAAGAGGCATCTATCCCTTATTGTGCATATCCATGGAAGAAGAGGAAGCCGTAATCACAGCCAACCCCGGCAGAAGTGCGGAAGAAGCATCCCAACTTGTCATATAGGACGGATGCTCCTATTCATTGAAGTTTCTTACAACCCAAAACAGTCGTCCCCGACTGTTAACGGGAAGAGAAACGCTCCACAATCGCGATCTGTCCCCAGATCTCGCCGAGTATCCCGCTCAGACACTTCTAGGCTCCCATGTAAGTAGAAGAAACCATAACTGCCGCCGGCCCCGGCTGCAGTGTGGAAGGAACATTTCGATGCATGTTCCGACTCAATATGGTTTCTCACAATGGACACAGTCGACCCTGACTGTTAGCGGGACAGAGAGAGTTCTCCAAATGGTGATCTGACCCCAGATCTAGCCAAGCATCCTGTAGAGAAACTTATGACATGCACAATTGATCGGGCCGACCCTGCACCGTCCGACGGCTCATCTCCGCTCTGCTGATGGGTTCCCCTAGCTGGGATTTTAAGCTGCTATAAGCTGCACAAATTGCGACAGGATGTCCATTACAAAGGCTTGTGGACCAGCGGCTTATTTCCCAACGCATGTTGCTCCCGGGACGGAGATCTGGCCACTGATCTCTTTGTTGAACGTCCTGATGAATTAAGCCTCGAATCACTAGCTACTGGATTGACCGACTTTCTTTTCCTTCTTCTTTATCTTCTTTCTTCGAGGATAAAGACTGGAGCATCTTCGCTTGGCTGCATGAACATCTATAGTCGGGTAGCTAATGTGCGGTCGCATGTGCTTCGCTAAGGAGGCTTGAAGAAGCCATAACTGCAACCGGCTGTGGATGCAGGGTATAAGGAGCATCCCAAGCGGCCAGGGAGGACATTAGCTCCGGCTCAGTGCAAGTTTTTCAAAGCAATAGTGGACCCTGATTATTACTGGGTTAGAGAAGGCTCTGCCGCTCGCAGTCTGATGCAGACCTCGTCAAGCTTTCCAGAGAAACTTGCAGACTTCTTCCCCTTATTTTGCCATCATCACTGGGTGAGCTTTTGATTAAAAGGTGCTCAATCTACCCAAATCTACACTCTCCACGACTGCATCAGATATACTCGGTATTATGGTTCCCACTTAAGGGTAATCGCCTGACCAGTCGAGCTAGCTGCTGGAAAAAGAGGCTTTATTCCTTATATTCAAGCGCACCTTAGCAGCTAGCTCTATTAACTTCTCAGAGCGCAACGAAGGCAGCACATTTCGGACAGGTGTCACAATACCATCACCATGTTCTTGTTCCTCTGGAGAAGAAACTGAGAAATCGAATTATCTTACAGTGACAGCGTGAATACATAGCGCAACACCCACTTCCAACATTAGTGTCCTAATGAGTCGACCATGACACCACCAACAGGACCAGAATAAGTAGGAATGCAGTGACCACAGACAAGGCAACAAACATGTAAATCTGATGTAGACTATTATGCCCAAAACAGAGAGCAGTAATTCATAAATAATTATAATCCAACAAGTTCACTGCACTCCTAACATCTAATATATAATCATACAATATAAGGATACATGAGGAAGACAATCAAAAATAAATTCGAAATAAACTGAAACAAAATTTTTTCCGAACTTTTTTTTTTAAAACACCCAAGTTCCCTGAGGGAACCACACGAGCCCAAGGGCATCAAGATAGAGCCTAAGTGTGGTCAACACCAAAATAATAAAGCTTCGCTACCGGAATATTAATAAATGTATCTTAATATAATTGTGATGAAATAAAACCCTGAATATTACCTATTAAGGGCATTGTTAAAAGTAAACAATGTCAGGATAGAAAAACTGGAAACTAGACAAAAGGCACACCAAAAGCCCAAGTCAGTAAATAACTAACTGATACCTGATGCAAAGCTAGATCTTCACGTGAAGAAAAAACAATGCATCTGGTAGGAGATGCAAGACAAAAATGGCTCAACACCCCTATGGTGAGGACTTTGTAGTGGGGATAAACAGAATAAACATTAAAACACGTTAAATTCCCAAGAAATTTAATAAAAAATTTCAATTAAAAAACAGCCAGAAAGCTTAGGAATTTAACCTGAGGGTTCATGGAAGGATAAGGAAGGAACACATAATTAACAGTAGGTAAATCATATGCAAAACTGATGACATCAAGGCGTATATCCCGAAATTGGGTAACATGAAATAATTTTCATACGATTTAAAAGTTACAGCCCTGAACGTCTCAAACCACCGTTGTTCACTTCCATCATCCATTTACTGACTTGAAATCCACCACATACTTCATTGATTTGTGTCTGGTATCCACCAAAAGAGAGATTTAAAGCACAGATGTCAGTTGAGATGTTTAATGACTTTGGGCCAAACAAAGAATGATGTTTGTGCCAATTCCGGTCTCTTCCTGAGTACTGCGCATGCGCAGATAGTAAAAGTATGAAGGGCCAGATAAGACTTTTAAATTTCTGTATTGTTTGCAAATTTTGGGGATTGGGGGGCCCAAAATTTCTGTTTGGACCTTGATAATAATGAGTTTGCACCAGCTAAGCCTGGGCCATTGGTTATTAGTATAAAAATATGCACATTGAAAATGTCCATGGGCACAGGCCTGAGAAACAGAATATCAGCTATGTGTGGCTTAACCTCTTGTTTACGCGGTGGCTCAGTTGGTAGAGGTGCAGGCTGCAAGCCGAGAGGTCCTCGGTTCGAATCCCACCTGCGGCAACCGTGTTGTGTCCTTGGGGAAGACACTTCACCCCGAATGCCTACAGGGGGGCACAATGACGCTGTGTACTGAGGCGTACTGCACGTCGATGGTGCGCATGTCTTCAACCAATCTAACCCTGCCTGTGCTGCGGTGCAGAGTTCAGAGTTACGATGTTGGAGAGCTGACAGCTGCTCGTCGTTGCTCGGTGGTTCTCTCTGGGTACTCCGGCTTCCTCCACCTGTAAAACTGTCACGGTCACGATTAGCCATTGTGCATAAGTATGTGACCTTAAACACCAATAAATAATAAATAAATAAATAAATAAATAAATAAATAAATAAATAAATATACCTCTTGTTTGACAGAGCTATGTGTGTTCTGTCAAACAGGATTTAATGGAATAAAATTCTGAATTTAATACTAGAATATTGGAAATATGATAAAATTCCTATTAATTGAATACTCTTGTTAATTGTATTCCTTTTGGTGGTAAAGTGGTATTCAAATTGACAGGCTTCAACTGTAATGCATAGGTTAATTATACATAAACTTACATCTGTGGAAGCATCTTTTAATTGATTCAATAAATAGTCTGTTATCTCTCCACCATGATTCGCATGAATTAAACCTGAAAAAAATTAAATTTGTTCACCTAAAAAACTATAAAACACCACACCATCCATGCAAAAACAAACAAATACCACTAACGAGATCGAAAAGATTGAAACCAGTCTTAAACCACCTTATAGAACTAGAATTCATAGATTTCTTTTGATACACTCCTACTTATCACATTTATGCTGAAAAAAAATTAATACTACCCATAAATTTTATCAATCATTTTAAAATTATACCAGATAACTTCAGTATTTCGTAATGAGACTGAGAGCCAAATGATGCACATTCACAAAAATATGGTCTCATCAGCATGAATAAAAATTCAACCCAAAATAGTGAACAAAATTTAATCATCCAGAATTCAGCTAATAATCTTTTTTGTGGTAATAAATTGATCATTAAATCGACTTTACTTTCAGATTATCTTTGCAGAGTAGGATTCAAATGTTCAAGATTTGAAAGAAGGTCAATCGGATTATCCAAGATTATTTGACCAAGTGTTTGGCATTTCTTTCAGGAACAAGCTCATGTCATGCAGTTTGTTAACTGGTGTTTAATGTCACACTCAGCATATATACCTATATGGAATGCTGTTAAGTGACAAAGTGGGTTGAAAGGTCTCTAACAATGTTTCATTTATTTAATTATTGGTGGTTTAGGTCACATATTTCTGCACTATGGCTAATCATGACTGCAACCTGGATATATAGTCAAGTCCAGCCAATCGTTTGCACCCAACCTGACCATTTCAGAGGACTCCCACCCCAGGCACTGGTGACTGGAGTCCTATTTTACCAGAAACACAGAGCTTGTTTACCACAATAAACAAGTATTGCTCTTCGCTTTCTGGGGTTCCTACCGGAATCTGAAAAGTATCAAAAAACTTTTCATAAACAAACAATTTGCATATACAGTACTTGGTATGGGATTGCAATAGGATTGTGATCTGGTCTCTACAAATTCACACTGATGGACAGAAAAACACTATAAAAAAAGTAGGCAATATCCAAACTAATGTTGATATTTTCGGAAAATGGTATTGGATACGAGTGATTGGACACATCAATATGTTACTAAGTTGAGTGTGGATCATGAATGTCACCCAGTCCACCCACGAAAACTTCATGCAGGTTTTTTGCATGAGGACCACGTTAATGTCTGTGGGGTACTTTTTGAAATTTTTCATTTGTACTGGACAGGGTTTTTCGGAGGTCTCATCGTTCTTTTCATGTTACAAACTCGTTCATCAATAGTTTCTGATCAAAATGTAACTTTTGAGGTATGCGAAGATGGACACGTGACAAACGTTTACGTGCCGTTGGCATGTTGGAAGCTGGCAACAGACAGACTGCAGTGCCTGAAATTCTCCACATTACTCAATCATTGATTAGCAGGTTGTGGTCACGCTACCGTGAGACAGGCACTGTTGATGACAGTTGTTGGTCAGGTCGTCCAAGGGCGACAACTGCTAACCAGGACTGTTTCATCCGAATTACAGATTTACGTAACTGCCATCAAAGTGCCTCAGAAATTGGACAGCAGCTGAACCAAGCGACAGATGTGCGAGTCAGTGGACAGACTATCCGAAATTGCCTACACAACTGGAATTTGAATGCTTGACAACCTCGGATAATTCCACGTTTGACTGAACATCAAATCGCAGCAAGACATAATTGGTGTGGAGCACAACAGTGCTGGGACAATCATTGGTGGAGCAACGTCATGTTTTCCGATGAATAGAGGTTTACTCTCGACTTCCACGACAGGCAAAACAGAGTGTGGCAGCAGCAGAATGAACGATACAATGACGTAACCATTAGGCAGCATGATCATTTTGGTGGTGGATCGGTTATGGTGTAGAGAGGCATAACCATGACAAGCAGAACAGCATTACATGTCCAGCAAATGAATGTCACAGGGCAGTACTATCGTTACAACATGTTAGCAGCTCATGTGGTGCCATTTGCACGAGATCACGGCCGTGATTCATTTTCCAAGATGACAATGCAAGAGCACACAGGGCCCGTGTCACTACAGAGTTCCTCCAGGAGCAGAGCATCACTACACTGCGTTGGCCAGCACTGAGTCCAGACCTTTCACCACTCGAGCATGTCTGGGATATGCTTGGCAGGTGCCTATGACAACTCCAACAGCCCCCTACCAATGTCCAGGAACTCACCGCTACACTGCAGGATGAATCGAAATAACATCAGTCAAGCTGATATTGAACGTTTGGTGAGGAGTATGCCATATTGGATCCATGCTTGTCTCGTGTACCGAGGAGGATTTACAAGGTACTGAGGTCTTGGACTGAATGTGGTAACTTCTCTGACTGACCGTCCATGTCTTCTACAGCTCAGAGCATGGAATGTGTCCTTGTCCGACACCCAACTATCGCTGAAATCATTCACCAGATGTCACAGTGCAATGCCTCAACTGTCTTTTTGATGAAAATATAAATATATTTCTTCATGTATCTCCCTTTTATCAAATATCCCCTACTCTTTTTTTAATAGTATATTGCAAGTAAAACAAGTACAAAGCCATGGAATGACCAACCCAACAAGGACAATAATTCTCAAAAAAATAAGTCGACACAGCTGGATCACAACCCCATTCATATTATCACCAAAATGCTATTTATTACTAGAGGTGTGACTATCCATGGTTAGGCCTATCGATATCCCTCGCCAAATTATCAAAAAGGGCATAACTCTGGCAAAAATAGTCCAACCAGAACTATAATCACAGATGCACAGGTTCCCATGGTGGTGAACATTCATACCAGGTTTTGGGGACAATGGTCCATAAATGTCTGAGAAAATCTCCAGACAAAATTATGTCTATGAACAGATGGACAGACAAATGGATGGGCAGACAAGATGATTCCAGTATACCCCACCCCACCCCACAACTCAATGCGGGGGAATATAGAAATCTGGAAATATCACGGGTGGGTGGGTGGAAGTGGGTGGATGGATGGATGGATGGAACACATGCCTATATTCTCCTCCAACTATGAGGTAAGGAAGTGTTGGGTGATAAAATAAAGACTGATTCATGAAAAACAAATTGTTTTTGCTTTTTTTTTGGCAGGTGTAATTCTACCGTGTTGCAGACAGGAAAGTGGAAGAGAAATTGAACAAGATTGCAACCCAGGCCTGATCCACTCAAGCTTCTTTATCCATTTTTGTAATGACAGTATTGTAAGATTTTGCCATTCTAGAGTATGTCACAATACAAGAGTTAATTATAAAGGAGATTTTTCTTAAAGATAGTACATGTATTGATAGCAGATTAGACAAATATTTTTCACACCACTGTTTAGTTCTAATTTATTAGATCCCTCCAATAAATTGCTGTAAAATTTGTGCTCTTGTGAAAATATGAGTTACATCCAAGAGGTCCAAAAGCCACTATAGTGGCTTCCAGTGCATTAAGTAGTGGCCTGATGGAGGGGGAGGTGAGAGGTGGTGCTTTTTAGTGACACAAGTGATCATCACACAGAATATTAAATATCATTCAATAAATTTATTTCAATTAGCTGATGACAAGCAGATACATGACACATTCAGAGTGAAGTCTGATACACTAGCAAAATCTGGCAAAAAAGGAAAAATTGCACTTTCAAAAATATAAAACTCAATAATTATGATGATTAACCCTTTACCCAACGCAGACGATATCAAAATTTATTATTTTAAATATCATTTTTTTTAATTTTTAAAAAAATTTCAACAAAACCATATCATATGATATGGTTTTGTTGAAATATTTTAAAACTTTTTATTTTTTCAACTGCTCAATTTGCATATTACGCGGGCAGATGCAGGCGATTCGTTAGGTAAAGGGTAAGAGACTGGTTTCAAAGTATCAATGAGGTAATCAAAGTTTTACCTAATCCTGACTCACATTCAACACTTGCAAAAGTAATGTTTGAATAACTGAACATTTACATTTTTTGTCTAAAAACCGTGGTGTATGCCCCCTCACTGAAATGAGCTCATTCTAATGAGGGGTTATCAGCTAAGTTTTGGAGACAAAAATTGGAAAAAAATAATAAAATGTAAAATGCAGATTTTTTGTGAAAAGCACTGATTGGATATAACTGTTATATCAGGTAAAGGTCTAAAGAACCAATAAATATGACTATGACAACACAGGAAATGTTTTGAAAAAGCAGATTATTCATGCTGGTGTCGCTCCACTACATAACACATTTGGCTGGCTAGGATTTATTTATTTATTGGGTTGTACCAACACTACTGACAGCCACGGTCACCTTGTGTCGGTCAGTTTTATGGGTGGAGGAAGCCGGAGTACTCGGAGAGAATCACCGAGTAACAACGAGCAACTTCAGACTCCCCAACATACTAACTCCACACAAGCATGCAGGGTTAGCATTGGTTGAAGACAAATGTACCACTGACGTGCTGTACACATTAGTAACACAATGCCACTATGCCCCCACGTGAGTAATTGGGATGAAGTGTCTTGCTCAAGGACACAACACGGTTGCCGCAAGCTGGCTAGGATAAGCAACTATCAATTACATTTGGTATTTATAAGCCAAGTGATTAGTTTAAATCTTTACCGCAATGGCAAATACACAATTGATATATCATCTCTTCAGTGCAACAAGGTGCTGAAGCACCTTATTGCATTCAAGGGATGATATATTGGAATTTATTATGCCCCGACCTCTGAAGGAGGATTCGAGGGTATCTAGTGGAGACCTCCGTACATCTGTCTGTCCGTACAAACATTTTGGATTGTAATATCAAAGCCATTGGATGGATTTGGACCACCTTTGGTATGCTGATAGACCCGCATGAGGGAACAGATATGCACAAGGAACGGGTTCCATCCAAGAATTATTCCCCAAGTTATAGCCTTTTTCCATTCTTTCGACTTAGAAAATTTTTCTGTCCCACAATAAATTTAAGGCTACTTCGAACAAGCCTACGGGTTGGGGCAATTGCCCATGCTTTGCGAAGCTCTTGTTTTATTTTCATTTACTTTTCTTCCCCCCAAACAAATTGTATTCCCACTCCCACTCACCTAAAATGATATTCCAATCCCAGCATCGTATTCCACTCACAGCAATGACAAACTATTTTTTTTTTATTGTTTACAAATCGGATGACTGAATCAATTATAAAGGGTTGTTTTGGGAGAACAAATAAGGAGAAAATAAAATAAATTCAAAAGTTCACTGCTCGGAATAAAGTACGATTTTATCCTCTCGCTAATGCCTCATGAAATAATCATCTGCACACCTCACTCAAGGATTTGTACTTGAATTCGAGCAGTGAACTATTGTCTATGTATACTTCAACCCCACTAGCTTTTACTTTTACACGAAAGCTTGTAGTGTGGAGTGCACTATGGGAATATTCAACCGATAATGCTGTATTTTGCAAATATTTCAGAGTTTTTCTAATGCTAATGATCATTGCAACATCTAGCACTTAACAAATCAAAATTATGAATGCGGCTAGGCACCCTAACTTTGTATTTATATATAACAATGATTCTGTGATGGTTTACAGCTTAAGAACATCAAAAATGCACATGCACTTACCTAATGCATATAAACCTCCTCCTTCTGAATAAGCTGAGCCGGGACTTGAATCTTTTGGTAAATAAGTTGACATTAAATTCAAAGCTTCTTTTTCATGACCCTAAAAACACAAAAATGGAACTGCAGAGAGAAATTCTCTTGACATGTAAAAGGTGCACTTCAACAAATATTTCACTACTGAAAGAAGTAATCTAAAAACATTCAAAATCCAAGTAAAACTTAACAAAGGGCAAGAGCTCTATCAATTTTCAAGAAATCATTACATTTTTTAAAATTGTCTGAGACATTATTTATACAAATTATTTATTAAAATTTTATATTTAGTGTTCAAGTGTTTGCATAAATAATGAAATTTGGATAAAAATTCAGGAAACAAAGGACAATCACTACCATACTGACCCAAGAATAAGCCCAGGGGGTGTGTGGAGTGAAAGAGGGCAAAAGTATTTGGGTGGGCTTATTTTCCATAGACCAAGCCTGCAGGAGGATTTAAACACAAAGTTCACACAAAGTAGGTAACTTGGTGAATACCATAACAAAGATGCTTTAACCCTTTACCTCACAAACTGGCTGATGCACCTGCATCAAGTACAAACTGAAGTTCTGAAAAAAATAAATTGTAAAATAATTTCAACAAAATCATATCATGTGATCTCTCATTGGAATGAGCTCAACAAGCTCGTTCGAATGAGGGATCACATAATATGGTTTTGTTGAAATTTTTTTAAATGTCTGAAAAAGAATGAATTAAAATAACACGTTTTGATATCATGTGTTGGGTAAGGAGTTCGTTTTCACTGTAACAACTAACATGAACCAGTATGGTTCTCAGGATGTTGTCATTACAAAGTCGGGGCCTAATTTACAAGGAGGGGGTTGTGAAATTGAAATCTGAGAAGTTGGTATGTGGGCTTATTTTCGATTATGTGTCTATACCCAGGTCAGTGCGGTATGGTCTTCAAACTTGTTAAAGACAACATTAATATAAAGCATTTACATCCAATTTTATTGAAATCTGAGGTCTACTGTTCTAGTTAATGTTTAAACAATATTTTGCACAAAATTTAACAAAGAGTAATAACCTCCTGAATTTTCATAGAATAATGGGGGTTATTGAACTTGTCTAAGACATTGTCAATCTAAAGTAGCACACCAAACTTACTTGAAGTCAGATAACTATTGAAGTTATCAATTAAACAAACTTCCCCTGCAAATGAATGGACAGATGGAGCTTTTTTACTATATCCCTCCTGGGGTTGGAGGGGGGAATAATTCCCCTGGTGACCCTTAACCCTTAAGGGCCTGGAGATTTTTTATACATTTTTGCTTTACTTTGACCATCCACATCCTATAACATTGCAGTTGTTTTTTGGCAAGTCTTGGCTGCCTATGTAGGCACCAAGACTTGCTTAGAAACATCTGCCATGACACTCTGAATGTAACTTGCAAGCTTACCCCAAAACTGCATGTTGGAGCACCTGTTTTATTGTAGATAAATGTGATTAAAAGTCAGAATTGGGCCCTAAAAAGCAGACACTGATGGGTAATGGCAAGTGCAAAAAAACCAATATCGGATATTAGTGTTTTTACCCATTTAATTTGAATATTTATTCTAGGTAACCTTCTCTACACTTTATAAGTTAACAGACTCCATGTTTGATTTTGTTCCAGGGAAACTGACATAGACTGATCATTTGGTAAGGAGAGAGTTCTCTTTTATCACTTCTTTCTATTTTTCACTGAAATTTTGGCAAATGAATCAAAAAACCATTTAACTATAAAATATAAGCACTGCTTTTCAGCGTTCTTATTTACCTGCAGACATAGGATAAAGCTTATACAACTGATTCTGACCACTGTAAGAATAAACTTTTAAAAACATGTAAGCTTACCTTATGTATGACACCTAAACTTGCTGTTGCTGTAAATTTTGCCCAATTCGTTGCTCTAGCTAACCATTCTAAATTATCTCTGTGAAAATAAATAACACAAATCCTATACAGGGCTCCTGCAGGAAAGCAATGATTAAGCTGTTAAGATATTTTTCAATTGTAAAGTGGCTATTCAATTAACATGGGCTCACTGCACCCTTATCATTTATTTATTGGTGTTTAAGGTCACATACTTATGCACAATGGCTAATCATGACCGTGACAGTTTTACGGGTGGAGGAAGCAGAAGTACCTGGAGAGAACCACCGAGCATCGACGAACAACTGTCAGCTCCTCAACATTCTAACTCTGTTCAAGCTCTTCTCAAGCAGGGTTACAGCGGTTGAAGACATGTACATCATCGACGTGCAGTACGCCTTAGTACACGGCATCATCATGCCCTCATGTAGGCAGCCGGGATAAAGTGCCTTGCCAAGGACACAATGCGGGTCGTCCTGGACGGGGATAGAATTCGGAACCTCTAGCATAGAAGTCCAACAGTCTATCACTGAGCCACCATGCTCTCACCCTTATCATTTACATGTTTAACTGCATTACAGGTCTTGCATTTTGTTGGGGTTGAGGCTGACAGATTCAGCTCTGTAACATTTTTCCTGAGGTCAGTCAGTAGGGCTATGAGAATAGCATATCAAATTAAAGAAGTACTGACAATGCCCTGTTAATCCCTTCTATAAGGCCTTTTGATTAGCCTGAACATTATAATAAACAGCTGCGCCATGAGCACATGATACGCCCGTTATTAATTACAAGAGGGAACCACACAATATGAATATACATGTGTACTTGTCAGTATACATATACTAAACGCAACTAAAAATGTCAAGAAAAATGTTTAAAATGCAGAGTATGAGGGGTTAATCATGGAACAATGATACTGAGGAACATGTATGATGAAAATAATTGCCATGGGAAGAGAAGGAGCACAGCAGCTGACCTAAACACTAAGTTAAACATGAAATTCTGAGCTAAACAGAAAACTCAACGCAACTAAAAATGTCAAGAAAAATGATTAAAATGCAGGGTATGCGGGGTTAATCATGGAACAATGATACTGAGGAACATGTATATATGATGAATATAAGTGCCATTGGAAGAGAAGGAGCACAGCAGCTGACCTAAACATTAAGTTAAACATGAAATTCCGAGCTAAACAGAAAACTAAACGCAACTAAAAATGTCAAGAAAAATGATTAAAATGCAGGGTATGAGGGGTTAATCATAGAACAATGATACTGAGGAACATGTATGATGAATATAAGTGCCATTGGAAGAGAAGGAGCACAGCAGCTGACCTAAACACTTAGTTAAACATGAAATTCTGAGCTAAACAGAAAACTAAACGCAACTAGAAATGTCAAGAAAAATGTCTAAAATGTAGGGTATGAGGGGTTAAATCATGGTAAAATGATAATAATCATCATATAGCAGCATTATAAAAGCCATGATATGGAAATAGGGCAAATAAGTGACCTAAACAGAAACTTTAACATTATTGGACACGTATGCTGATGCCGACGCTGACGCCGACGCCGACCGATCGAGCCATTCCATAAGCTCACACAACTAAAGTTGGTGAGCTAAAAACTATGACCTGAATGAATTTTTAAAACATAAACTTATCACTTAAAAACCATCCCAGTAACAGCTCAGAATTACTAACTCCGGAGGAGGTATCCCCTTGTTTTCATAATAAAACAGGTGACCCAAGGGAACACCCTCCCCCCCCCCTCCCCTTCTCCTTGCCCTGGGTCAAATAGCCCAGAGCGAAGAGGGCAGCAGGACGGAGTCACTGCCGGAACAGAAAGCCTACCTAGCTATAGTAGCAACTGTTAAGTGAATGACATTCTGAGCAGTAGATAATAGACCTAACAATGGAGGCCTCCAGAAATGGACTCAATATTTCGGAGATAAAAATTCATGAATGTGGATGGCTGAGCCCAATGTGCAGCCTTCATAAAATCTATAATAGCGACACTATTAATGTAAGCCCAAGATGTAGAAAGAGCTCTTACTTCATGAGCCGAAATCTCAAGCACAAACTGCTGAGTTAATGATATACCATAAGCAGTACCGATAGTTAATTGAATCCATTAGCAATAGAATGGAGCGTAATGTCCTTCTATTAGGCATCAAAGACAGACGAAGCTTACGTCCTTACTAATAAACAGATATCTGTTTATAAATACGTAAACTCTAACCGGACAGAGTAAAGGCCTATGCCCGTACGAAGACGGAAGGACCTTAATAACAATAGGTTCCGGATATTTATTAGGAGCCTGATTCTTAACCAAAAATCCAACATTAGTAGTAAAGGAAATAGTGTTTCCGATACTACGAAAGTGAGAATCGTCCACCGATAGTGCATGAAGCTCACTGACTCTTCAGTAGAAGAGAAGACTAAGAGAATTACTGTCTTAAAAGGTCAGAATTTGAAAACTACTGTTTCCAAAGGCTCAAATGATTACTTAGGTAAATAAGAACCGAAGCTAAATTCCGTATAGGAATTTAATCTAAGGATTCTAGGTCTATTTATCAAAAAGTTTCTAACTGACTTAGATAAAGAGACATAAGACTCAATTGCAAACTATCATAGAGTGCATAGGTATGAGATAACATAGACCTATAACCTTAATAATAACAGGCTGCAGTTGATCTTGTCAAACAAGTATACTAGAAAGTTGCAATTTCTGGTATGGAGGGATCAAAAATATCAACATAATGATCCCTACACCAACGAGGAAGAGCCTCCACTTTAGCCGCATAGTATAGCGAAGAAGAGGTTCTCCTACAGTAAGAAATCGCGTCCATAGCTCGTCCTGTACAATGCTTGCCGTGCAAGAAGGACCACACAACGGAATACGTGAAGGTTGAGACCTTGCGGGTTGTGATGAAGTTGACACGATTTCCCCAGCGAAAGAAGATCCTCTCATGGAGGAAGTTTCGCGGTAAGTCCCACAGTAGACACCTGAGTAAATTTACCCACGGTCTCTGCGAAGACAGAGATGCTATCAACAGAATTGTATTGTGGATGTTTATCTTAGCAATACTAGCTGAATCAACAGCGCTGGAGGATACGCGTATCCTATCATTCCGTCCTATTAGATCAATAGAGCGTTAACAACATAAGCTCAGGGATCCGGACATGGGAACACATACGTCTGCAATTGAATAGTGAGTTGAGTCGCAAATAAATTATCATTGGGCGCTCCCATTGATAGCAAATCTGATTGAATACTTGTTTGTTGAGAGTCCATTCTGACGGCAACAAGCGACCCTTACATGAAAGGGAGTCTGCTAATCCAATCAGACGACCCGGAATATGACGGACCGAAGCAGAACTTGGTGTATTATAACAAACAGAAGGATTCTTTCCGTTAAATTGAATAACGGAATCGAATGAGTGCCTCCCTGGTTCCGGAGATACGCAACTACTGTCGTATTAACGGACAGGATTTGGACATGCGTTTCTGAATAATGTTCATCCAATGACATAGTGAAAGCCTAAATAACATCATTTCCTGGAAGTTAAGTGCTTGCCTAGAAACTGCGGAACCCAAAGACCCTGGCACTTCGAATCCGTTGGGATCAATATTGTACCCCAACCTATTTGACTGGCATCCGTCATAATCATAAAACTCGGATCCGGCAACTGCAGTGACACTCTCTGAGTCAACCACCGAATGTTTGCCCCAGTCTGAATCTCTTGCTACACTTGATAGACAAGAGAACGTGTATATCAAGCAATTCATAGATTGCTGAAAAGTTGCCGTCGAAGAGAAGCTTCTCCGAGACCAAAGCGACTCTGAGAGAGTTCTTCACCTTACTATCCACGCGTGTGGATGTAGCCAGGGCTGCGTCACGTCTAACCAACTCCAGGTTACCACTGAAGGGCGGAGTAATACGTGGAAAAACTACTGCCCTTGAAAGAAATCACATTGAGGATCATATCCTGGAATTCTTTCTCTTGAAGACATAATGATAACGCCTCAGTACGGTGGTCTACGTATGATAAAGCGTCTAAGTTAAGTCTATTAGATATCATTGTCGTTTCCAACATCGTGGTTGGAATTGACATAGACGGCGAAAAAGATAATTCCCAGTCTTCAGCATCGCCGTCTTGACGCATATGAACACTCGGTATGCCCTGTTCTGCCAATATAAATTATTTCCTAGAATTGAAAAAAGGCAGAATAGAGCATTGCGGACAAGAAACTAGACTATCATGCTTGGTAGCAAGCTTATATATAGCGTCGTTAAATAATTCGAATGTTCTAAAGACATTATTGGACTGTGTCGGTAAGTCAGGGACAATGTCCCTGAACCGATCCAAACTCCGTGTCCAATGACGCTATTAGTCTCTTATCCAGCATCGCAGCAATGTAGACCGACGGAACAACCTCTGGAAGATAATGCCAGAAGAAATGTATGGCAGCTTCTGTTGTTCCGAAAGGGAAAGCTCGAAATCGTCCGAATCCCTTTCGCCATCCTGTCGGACCCTATAAAGTGTTCGGTCGTCCGTACCTGATGCAACAGTGGAGCGCACCGACCCAGCGCCGTCGGATTATTCCTGATCCGACCGAGAATTTGTCGTTTGCTGGGATGCTGCGATAAACTGTGCTATTTTGGATAGCACGTCCGTCACTGAGGCCTGTGGAGAAGCGGTCTTACGATGCATTGCCGCTGGAAGCTCCGCGTTCGTTACCCCATGCATACTTCTATTATGCGAGCGAACGGAGTGTATAGGCCTCGTGTCCCTTGGCTACCGGATGGCGTGACCTGTTTGCCGTGGAATCACTGAATGACGAAGCTGGCCGGATACTCGAGGTCACGTAGCCAATGTGCGGTCGTGTGCGCTGCTGTAAGGATGAGGAAGCATTATCGACAGTCTCTCGGACTGTCAATATAACGGAGCGTCCCAAGCGACGGACATATGCTCCGAATGCGAAATATCTGTACCACAACATCCGGTCCCATATGTTGTTGTACGAGAGAGGGACCTCTCTCGCTCGCAGCCCGGATGGACCTGGACGAGCTAGGAACCGGACTAACAGGCTTCCTCCAATGTCCTCTAATCCGTCGTCACTGGGTGTGTACTAAAGTCTATTATAGTACTCGCATCACCCAAAACTCCTTCCTAGACCGCAACGGACGAACCCGACTGCCGAACCATTCAATGAATGGACGCTACATCGGGTGAGCTAGCGAATGTCAACTCCGTCGATCCTACTAGGGACCTCTTAGGCGATTGACGTATTCCATGAGCACTTATTGCCGCTAGCTCTTCATTAACTATGACGACAGAGGCACACTTTTGAAAGACATCTCAGTAACTTTGCGAACAAGAAACCAGACATGCTTGTTAATAGCAAGCATATAATAATATATATAGCGTCGTTCAATAATTCGAAAGTTTGTGTGACATTATTGGACTGTGTCGGAACTGAGGGACGATGTCCCTGAACCGAACCAAAAATTTCTGTGTCCACCGACGCTATCAGTTTCTTATCCGGCATCGCAGCATTCTGGTCCGACGAAAGAACCTCTAGAAGATAAAGTCAGATGACATACACAGCAGCTCATGTTGTTCCGAAAGGGAAAGCTCGAAATCCTCCGAATCCCTTTCGGCATCCCGTCGGACTGGGGGTGAAATTTTCGGACGTCCGTACCTGCTTCCGCGGAGCGTCCCGACCCAGCGTCGTCGGATAATACATAATGCGACAGAGATTCTGTCATTGCTGGGATGCTGCGATAAACTGTGCTATTTGGGATAGCACGTCCGTCACCGAGGCCTGTGCAGTAGCGGTCTTACGATGCTTTGGCGCTGGAAGCTCCGTGTACGTTGACTCCCGCACACTTTCTTATGCGAACGTCCGGAGTCTGCAGGCCTCGTGTCCCTGGCCACCGGATGGTGTGACCTGGTCGCCGATGATTCTCTGATTGGCGAAGCTGACTGGATATCCGAGGTCACGTAGCCAAGAGCGGTCGTGTGCGCTACCATGAGGATGAGGAAGCCTTATTGACAGTCGCTCCGGACTGACTATATATCGGAGCGTCCCGAGCGGCGGACGTATGCTCCGAATGCGAAACATTTTGTACCACAACATATGGGGCCAGATGTTGTTGTACGAGAGAGGGGCCTCTCTCGCTCACAGTCCGGATGGACCTGGACGAGCTAGGAACCAGACTAAAAGGCTTCCTCTGTTCTCTCCTCTAATCCGCCGTCACTGGGTGTGCATTTGGTTGATTTATAGTGCTCGCATCGCCCAAAACTCCTTCTAGACCGCAACGGACGAACCCGGCTACCGAACCATTCAATGAATGGACGCTACACCGGGCGAGCTAGCGGACGTCAAAGGCCGTCGAACCTACTAGGGTCCTCTTAGGCAATTGACGTATTTACATGAGCACTTTTCCGCTAGCTCTTCATTAATTGTGACGACGGAGGCACACTTTCGGAAGACATCACGGATACATCACCCTGTTCCTGATCGTCTGAAATAGAGATTGATAAAAGTAGAGTGACCCTGCGGGGAAAGGACTGGAATGGCCAATTCCCCACTAACATACCGTGACACACGCTTCCCATGTTGTCATCGAAATTAACACATACAGAACAGGAGTTAGTGCGAGTATACTGACTACATATACAATGATTATGAAAGTCAGAGGAAGATTTCCTCTTATTACAATTAAACAATATCCTTTCATTGTGAAAAGAAAACAAAGTCCTAGTACTCGCACCAACCCCTGACAATCAAAATACATAATAACATGATCCATTAACATAGAAAAAATAATTGAAATCAAAAAAATTTGAAAAAATATTTTTTCAGAACAGCCCAAGTTTCTGAAAAGTAACGTTGAGCCCCAATGGATCCCAAGCCTAAGTGTGGACAAAAATTCTAAAAATATTTTAAACAATTTATGCAACACTTACGAACAATAATAATGTATCTAGTTATGATTAAATGAACATCAAGATATTATTTTCAAGAAATCCCCCCTCACACAGAGGGCTGTTGTAAATGTAAACAATAATAAGTGTAAACACACCAGAAGAAGACTCCAGGCACCCTGGCCCGAAATCAGTTACCAATAATACACTATCTGATGCAAAACAGAGACTTCCAGGGAAGAAACTGCAGAACATCAGATGGTAGATGCAGAACACTATGCCTAACCACCCATAGGTGAAGACGTAAACATGGGGAAAAGAACAGAATTCATTCTGTTATCTAGCTAAAACTCCCAAGAAATTTTAGTAATAATATTACAGAAAATATGCCAAAAGCATGGGAGAATAGCAAGAGGGGACTTAAAGGAAAGGGAGAGAGGAAAACACTGAACAAGCAGTGTAACTTAGTAACAAGAATGACCACAACAGGCTGTTGCCTCGAAAATAGGTAACTTAACATAATTTCATTAAAAAATTTTAAGTTACAGCCCTGATAATTTTCTGTCACTCATTTTTCCTCTCCTCCTTCTATATCCTCCTTAGAATCACCATTTCTCTAATATTTATGTGTCTGGCATCATTTAAACTGAGATTTACAAGCACAAAGATCAGTCAGATGTTAACTGATGAAGGGTCAAACAAAGAATGATTAATGGTGCCAATTTCGGGACGTCCTTGACACTGCGCATGCGCAGTAGAGGTGAAGTATGGAGGGCCATTCAGGACATGATTTCTTTGGTTTTAGATGCAAATTTTGGGGATTGGGGGGCAAAATTTGTGTTTGGCCCTATATTTTTATGAGTTAGCACCAGCTATGTCTGGGTCATTGGTACAGTATAAAAAATCAACAATTTTCTAAGTAATAAAGTCCCATAACTCTGGAATGACTAATCGAACAGCGACACTAAACTAAAGGGAGCTTTCCTCCATCGATATACACCACCTACCCAAAAATCACGAAAATCTCTCAAAGCGTTCTTGAGTTATCATACGACATGTGACCAGACAGACAGAGGGATAGACAGATGGACAGACGGACAGCAGAATACCATAATACGACCCGTTTCAAAACGGGCGTATAAAAACAATTAATGGAACCCCAATACCCTTAGGATTCAGTAATGTTTTCAATCCTTGCCCAAATGAACAATCAAGACATGACTGGAAATCACAACTGGGTCACATGTACACTTGTCTTGAAAAATATTCTTACTGAAAGCAAGCTAGTTTGGAGGCCATAATTATTTTGCTATTCAACTGTAACATAATTAACTCTGCACACTGATGTCGCGATATCAAAATTTCAATTTGCAGATTTTTCACATAAGGCTATTAAAAAAAAAATTCTTGTTTCTCAGGCACCTCCCTCATCATAGAAAATCGGCATCATCACATTTTTTTCACCTGGAAATCTATTCCGACACTATTTTGCACTTGTAGGGCAAACATTTATCCAACTATACCTTGTTTGACAGAGCTCTGTCAAGCAAGGTATAGTTGGTTAAATTTTCAACTACATTATGGGAATTTTTCACTGCTGAAAACACTGGTTTGCCACACAATAGTGTAAGTAATTAAATTTCCAATTCCAACTATTTTCAGAACTGTTTTGTGAATAAATGTAAGAAAAAAAAGCCTCCCTCCCTCCCTTAACAAAACCAAAAAATTGAGGAAGAATTGCCCGAGAAACAATAATTTTTTTATAGGCCTAAAGCAACCAGGAATTTAGCCAATTTAATCTTGTTTGACAGAACTTGTTGCAAACAAAACTGAAGCAGTTAAATACATTGTCGCATTGTGAGAAAAATTTGCAAGTTGAAGTTTCAGAATTTTGACATCAGGGTGCAGAGGGTTAAATGCACTTGAACTTGACCATCTGTCTGATGGAAAACATAAATAATTTCCAAACACATACTTTGATTTTTCAATGAAAATGGTCAAAGATAATCAAACATATTCATTTTTATATAAGGAAATGTTGTTTTACCTTAAAAACTGGTCGGAAGTTGTGCAACAGTGCATGAAGGAATTAGCCATAACTGTTGCTGAATGACAGACTGAATTTCTTACTGCATCCTGAAAAAGAAATAGTGAAAAAATGGTCTCCTGATCATACGATACTGATTATAAAAAATACACTAGTTAAAAACATATCCATTACCAAATCCCTATCCAATTATCCAACAGAAATTGAACTGTTACTTGAAAACTGCATAAACAAGAAATTTTGGAGAAAAATTTGAAAGATTATTTTACAGAAATTTAGATTCATATTTGCGTCACTCTGACATTAATTTTGTCTGAAAACCAATAAAATCAAACTGTTCAATCTATTATTATATCTTGTAATGGATCCAATTCTCAATTTGGAATTTCTACATACTAAAATTTGCCTGTTGATCAAATTTCTATGTGAAAAAATCACAATCTGATCAACAAAATTTCTTTTTACCATCCACAAATCATACATTTTGAAGCATTTAAAACAGGTGCAATTATTTTTTATGGACAGTTCTGTTAAAAACAGGCATGATAGTTTACTGGCTATACATTTGAGATGCATTTGGATGAAACAAAAATAAGAATATTCATAAGAAATTGAGGTATTCACTTATCTCACAAAAAATGTTAACTCCCTGAATGTATACACGAATGTACTACACTTGAAACTTGTAATTTCATTATTTTCTTCACATTCGCAACTTTCAAATACTTGTTCAATGGAAGCAGTATGATTCACTTATTATCCTAGAAGGCAGCCAAGACTGGACGAGAAACCACTGCCAAGATAAATTTATTTTATTCTGGAAGGACTTCCTCAAGCTGGGATACTGGTTTTGGGGCCACAAGGATGGTTAAACTCAGAAATTTTCCTCAAGAACTAACCTTTTACCCAATGCAGCACAAAATATCAAATGTTGTTATTTTAATGCTTTTTAAAAAGAAATTTCACAAACTTTCAACAACCGTATCATGTGACCCATCATTGGAATGAGCTCAAGGTTCCAATGAGGTCACATGATATGTTTTTGTTGAAATTTATTTTCTCAGCTGCTCAATTTGTACATTACACAAGCGGATAAGGCCAATTCATTTGGTGAAGAGTTAAATGGGCCACTGCAAGTTGAAAAGCGATGAAAGCTCATTTTTTGGTTCTGACATATCATTCATTCTCTTGATCAATCACAAATAGTCCACATTTTTCCTAGGCCTTGAAAAATATTTTTCAATTTTCTGAACCCAGTATATACAAAGAACCTGCTTTAAGAGTGTGAAACAAACTAAAGTCTGAATTAGGCCCTAAAGGGTTAACAAACATAACCACTTAACCTTTTACCCAAAGTAATGGTCACAAAACTGGCCAGTGCTATTCACAAAAGTCATCATGGAATTTTCATTATTTTTTGCCTCAAAAACAGAGCCTACAACCCCTGATTGGAACAAGCTCATCAAGCTCGTTCCAATGAGGGTTCATAAGCTATGTTTTTGACACAAAAAATCAATGAAAAAAATTAGTTATTCAAGAATTTTGTTTGTTAGTGTCGTCTCCCTTTGGTGTTAGGCTAAGGGGTTAACCCTTTACCTAACATGAAAAGCAGACAACACTTGCAAAAATAATTCTTGAATAACTAATTTTTTTCATTTTTTGTCGCAAAAACATAGGTTATGACCCCTCGTTGGAACGAGCTCAACGAGCTCGTTCCAACGAGGGGTCATAACCTATGTTTTTGAGACAAAAAATGAATAAATAATGAAAATTAATTGGCGATTTTTTAGAATAGCGCTGGCCGGTTTTGGCCGTTACGTTGGGTAAAGGGTTAACAAATGATTAAAACTGCAAAATGATTTGGCCATTATGAACAATGAAATATTCTCTCCAAAGTTTATTTAACATCTATGGGAAATTCAAACTGAAATTCTTAGGCATATACCTACCTTTGTATTTTTGAGAACAAGAAGATCTGATTTGTTATTCTTGATACAGAACTGCATGTTTAAAGCAATAGTCATTTCACCACTAAGAATTCTATTTAATTTGGCCATCTTATCTTGCAGCTGCTTTTCTTCTTCAGTCTGAAATTCAAACCAGTTTAAAAAAAAACAAGTTTTACAGGTTAATATCACTTTCAATATCAAAGGGTGCATTATTACAAATTGCTTCAGTCATAATTTACAAACTGTTAACACTTTGGTCAAAGATGGGATTTTCCATGTTAGTACAATGACATCAATTGGATGAGTCCATATTTATTACTTGGGGAAAGATCAATTAATATTTTCAACATGCAGCTTTGCGACTACACCTTGAAAATATTGATTGGTTTAACCCATATATTGGGGAGCACGGTGGCTCAGTGGTATACTGTTGGACTTCTATGCTAGAGGTCCCTAGTCCAATTCCCATCTGGGATGACCCACGTCGTGTCCTTCGGCAAGGCACTTTATCCCAGTTGCCTACATGGGGGCACGATGAGGCCGTGTACTAAGGTGTATTGCACGTCGATGGTGCACATGTTTTCAACTGCTGTAACCCTGCTTGAGTGGAGTTTGAACAGAGTTAGAATGTTGAGGAGCTGACAGTTGCTCGTCGATGCTCGGTGGTTCTCTCCGGGTACTCCGGCTTCCTCCACCCGTAAAACTGTCACGATCACGATTAGCCATTGTTCATAACTATGTGACCTTAAACACCAATAAATAAATAACCCACATATCATAATTGAGCAGTCATTTGCTTTATGAAATTTTTGACTTTATATGATCCTGGCCTGATAAAGCAGGCTTTTCAGATCAAAAGGATCATCTATTACCCACATAAAATGACTTTTGCTCAATGAATGAAGAAACACTTGTCTATAACAGTCATATGATAATGCAACACTGACTGGGCAAGAAAAGGGATGCCATTCAGTAAACCTCCCTACAACAAGCTGGGTATTCTAGAACTGTTTGTATGTTTTTGTTTGTTTATTGGGTTTTAACTTTCAACAGCCAAGGTCATATTTGTCTAGCCACCAAAGGGACATTTTGGGGCTAATCTTGCAATGTCAGGAAGTAAAACACGTTTGGTTGCTTCTGGAGTAACTTTTTGGACTGATTCTGAATCTGAATGATGCCAGTCTTTAAACCTTGGGCAACTCAAGATATCCCATGATGGCATCCACAACAGCCACTAAAACTCAATATTTTGAGCTGTGAGCACCAAAGTCACACATTTATGCGGAAAGTTTTAGCGACACACCACTTTGTTAAATGTTGTATATGTTTGTTATTTCGCCTTCCACTAAAAAGTTTGGAGGTGGACACTAAAAGGTTGTTTGTTTGTGGTTAACGTCACATATTTATGCACCATGGCTAATCGTGACACAACATGGAGATGAAGTCAAGTTTAGTCAATCATTGATCAACATGTTGCCCATTTTAGAGGACTTTCACCCCAAGCATTAGTGACTGGGTCCTATTTTACTAGTAAAGCAGAACTGGTTTACCACAGTAAACAAGTGCTGCTTACTTCCCGGGGTTCCCACGGGGACTAAAAGGTTGTTGTGCCTGCTGATTTTATGTGCTGACCTCTATCTGTGACCATGACTTTGGTGGATAAGTCATGAATTCTGTATGTGACACACTGTTAATGAGTGGTCCATGTATTGCATGATGTCTTATTACATTAAAAAGTTATGGCCCAGTCACTAAAAAGCTGAGGTGCATGTTGGTTCCATTTGTTGACCTCTGTATGTGACCTTGACCTTGATGAGCCAATCATGAGTTTTGTTATCAATACACTATCTAGTGGTGGTACATATGTTGTGTAAGATCCACTGTGGTATCTCTTTCCAGTAAAAAGTTATGGCCTGGACACCAACAAGTTGATGTGCATGCTCATTCCATGTGTTGACCCTTACTGTTACCTTGACCTTGGTGGATCAATCTTGAATTTTGTATGCGACCCCTGTCTAGTTGTGGTATATATTTCATGTAAGTCTCACTGCGATATCTATTTCTACTAACAAGTCTTGAGCTGGACTCAAAAAAATTGTGAATGCTCTTTCCATGTGTTGACCCCTATCTGTTAACTTGACCTCGATGAATTGTGGATGCGACACACCATCTAGTAGGGGTGCATATGTTGCATAAATTTCATTATGATACCTCTACCCATTGAAATGCTATGGCACGAACATAAAAAAAAGTTAATGTGCATGTTCATTCCATGTGCTGACCTCTATATGTGACCATGACCTTGGTGGGTTAGTCATGATTTTAGATGTGTCTAGTAGTGGTACATTTGTTATGTAAGTTTCAATGTGATATTTCTTCCCATTAAAAAGTTACCGAGGGCCCAGGACACGACACAAAAAAGTTGATGTGCACGCTCATTCCATGTGTTGACCCCTGTGACCTTGCCCCTGGTGGGTCAGACATAAATTTTGTACACAACACACTGTTTAGTGGTGGTACATATGTTGTGTAAGTTTCATTATGATATATAAATGAAATACGACAACAGTGTTTTTGGTGGCCATCTTGGGCGTCATCTTGAATATCTTGAGTTGCCCAAAGTTTACAGAGTGGTATCATTTAGATTTGGATTCGGTGCCAAAAGTTACCCAAGAAACGATCTAAAAACCTTTGACTTCCCGACATTGCAAGCTTATCCTCTCTGGCTGCCGGACTGTACCGTGTCAGACAGTTTTACAGGTGGAGGAGGTGAGAGTAACCGGAGAGAACCACCACCATGCAAGTGTCAGGCTCTCAAACTTACTAACCTTGCACAATCAGAGTGAGCAGTGGTTTAAGGCAAGTGCACCATCAACATGCAGTATGCCTTAGTAAAGAGCAAAACCATGGTATTCTAGAGTTAAAACTGTAATCATCGGTCTTTTTTATCAGAGTTTGACCCTTAAAGGACTTGGGATTTCAATACATTTTTGTTACATTTTGAGTCTCCATCTTGTAGCTTTGTAGCTGTTTCTAGATGTGTATTGGATGCCAATAGCAGCAGCCAAGGCTTGCCCACAAACATCTGCTTGGACAGTAACTTACAAATTTACCCAGAGACTGTATGTTGGGGGATATGTTCTTTTGCAGAAAAAGTAATCAGAATTATGCCTTTAAGGGCTAAAGTCAATTTCAGCAAATGTGGCTGACAACAACATCAAGAACCAAGTTCAGTTTGGCCACTCATTTCTATCTGTGCTGTGAGCTTTAACCCTTGAGGGATTGGAGATTTTTATTTTCTTTTTATGCTTTTTGCACTGCTCAACATCCCATGATACCCAATGGGAAATTAGACCTGTATTGTGACATACCAGACCTGTGTTATTATTCCCTTAAAAGAGTTGTAAATACATAAAGATTTATACAAATTTTTGTAAAATAAAATTCAAAGTCCTGCTGAAAAACTCTGTTTTCCAATATATGACGAAAAAGAAAAAAACTAAAAAAATTGGAAAGAAAAAAATTTGAGGTGATATTTACATTGTCACAGTTGCAGTTATGCATTTTTGTTTTTGAAAGAGTTAAAGACTTTCTTTGAATGTTTCAATGAGGGGTTATAAGCTATGTTTTGAAAGCAAGAATTGAAAGAAATCTTAAATGTGATTTTTGTGTTTGGGATGTGGCAGCTTTGGGCAGGTTTGTTGGATGAAGAGTAAACAGATTTAGCAATACATGGATATCATATCTAGTATATCCATCGCAAGCTCATTTTTGGTATTCAGGATTGAGAGTAGAATGGGGTGATAATCTTGGCATTGGCATTGGCATTGGCATTTGGTTGATGTTTTATATATTTAACTGGTTGAGTGCTAGAAGCCACTATCTGGGCTTTCAGAAAAAATGAGGGTACCAGAATAATAGCCAACATTTTTCCTTGCTCATGTTTCATATTGAGTTAAATGCAAATAATATTTTGTTGATAAAAATTTGTTTTATTACACATTGTTGGAGAGTGCCTGTGGGCACTCTCCAATAATATGTAACAAAACAAATTTATGAGGTAACAAATTTAAACCACTAAAAATAATCTAGCCCTCAATCAGTTAAGTGTTGACAATTCACACGAGCTGTCAACACAATTCGACTTATCCATGTTTGTTTTACCTGTTTCTTATCTGTTGAACTTGCTGTTTTGTCATCTGTTTCCATGGCACTGAAATTATGAATAAACAGTTCTATATTTGAGAGAAATGATAAAGTGAAAGCATGCAGAATTACACAACGGTATGAAGGAACAAAACAGTGATGACGATACAATTATATACAATACTGTGATCACAATGAAAGTGTCAATGACACTGTAGTTTAACTTGTCTGAGTGTTGTGTTTGATGAAAAGGATAATGTTCAATCTTTATGAAAGGATTATGAAAGAATTGGGATAATTGGGAATATGTTAATTTCTGTTCCCTGTATGCTATGTTTTCAATAAAAATAATATGAGGTGTAGACTCTACTAAAGAATTGAGAGGTGGATTAATGTGGCCCTCACAGTTAATGTATGTGGCCCTCACAGTTAATGTATGTCAACGAAAGTTACCAAGTTACAGTGAAATTATTCCAAAACGAGTCATCCTATCAAGTTACAATGAAATCCCTTCATAAATGTAGCCTGTTGACTGTGCTAAAGGTTTTCGGACTTCGGGCCTGTGTAACCATCACAGATGACCAATCACAATCAAAAGGGGAGGTCCTCATCTAGACATTATACGGAGTCATCCTACCAAGTTACAATGAAATCCCATCTTAAATACGACCTGTAGTCTGTGCTAAAGGTTTTCGAGCTTCAGGCCCCTGTAGCCCTCACAGCTGACCAATCACGACCAAATGGGGACATTATCATCTAGACATTATATGGAGTCAACCTACCAAGTTACAATGAAATCCCTCCATAAATACGAACTATGGACTGCACTAAAGGTTTTGGGGTTTTGGGCTTGGACAGCCGTCATGGATGAATGATCACAACCAAAAGGGGACGTTCTCATCTAGACATTATCTGGAGTCATCCTACCAAGTTACAATGAAATCCCTTCATAAATATGGCCTGTAGACTGTGCTAAAGGTTTTCAGGCTTCGGGCCCCTGTAGCCATCACAGCTGACCAATCACGACCAAAAGGGGACGTTATCATCTAAACATTATATGGAGTTAACCTACCAGGTTACAATGAAATCCCTCCATAAATACGACCTACAAACTACGCTAAAGGTTTTGGGGTTTTGGGCTTGGGAAGCCGTGACGGCTGAAAGATCACAATCAAAAGGGGACGTTCTCATCTAGACATTATCTGGAGTCATCCTACCAAGTTACAATGAAATCCCATCATAAATATGATCTGTAGACTGTGCCAGAGACCAGCCTAGAGGGGAATTTTAGGGAGACTTCAAGTCTCCCTCCAGAAAAAATAGGGAGACTGCAGAGTCATGTAGGGAGACTTCATAGGCAAGTGAGGAAAATTAGGAATATTCATGTACCATTCCTGCCGCCCCTTCATATTTTCAATTTGTGGTCCTCCATTAACATCCAAATAATCCAGGTCCAGTTGTCTATGATGCATCTGTGCCAGGTTAAAAAATCACAAAGTAATTATTGACTGAAAATCCCCTCACTGCTACCCTCTCCTTCATGCCCCCTCCCCTCTTCTTCCTGCCAATCCCCCAGCACCCTCCTGTGGTTGCCTTTCACCAAAGTCTACTAAGCTAATAATTTCCTGAGTCTGAAAGTGTGAACAGGACCAGATGTAAGAAGGTTGCTTGGGAGGTACTATGTTAGTTAATAAACAAAATACATTCTGGGGTCGAGAATTTTGTAAAAGAAATGTCATTCCGCATCATTTTTATGGCATTCCGGTGTCATTCTGCATCATTTCGTGTCATTCCGGTGTTTAGGAGGACCCTTTTTCAAGATCGTCCACATGCACACTTGTGTCCTGTACAAAGCTTTTCTTGTCATCACTAAAGCCTTTTTTCATGTGTTTCAATTCCATTTGTGTTTTTCTGGGAATAGACAGCCTAACAGTTAATAGTTGTCAGCAAAACGAAATGAAAATACTGTGTTATAAAATACGTCCGTTTTGTATACATTTTCGGCATCATAAGCGACGTAACCTACTTTCAAACTGGGTTATTTTGTTGAGTCGCGTGAGTCACCTATTTTTGTTTCGACACTTGAAGCTCCGACTGAAACGCAACAAAATGGAAATAAAAAAAATCCGCCAAAAGCGACAATGAACAATTGATTGTCGTGTGATTTCAAATAAATGGACGTTTATTTGTCGAATTAAAATGCCCATTTATCACTCTCGAGCACATTCGATTTTTGAAAATAATCGTTTTCATGTAAACCTCGCATCACTCAGTTCAGCCTTTCCTCATTTTGGCCAATTTTTAGAGGACGACTTGTAATCGGCCCAACCATTTTTCTAGGCGACTTTGGGCTTAGAAGGGCGACATAATCGCCCTAGTCGCCCTCACGGCTGGTCCCTGGACTGTGCTGAAGGTTTTCAGGCTTTGGGCCCCTGTAGCCGTCGCAGTTCACCAATCGCGACCAAAAGGGGACGTTCTCATCTAGACATTATATGAAGTCAACCTACCAAGTTACAATGAAATCCCTCCATAAATACGACCTGTAGACTGTGCTAAAGGTTTTTGGGTTTTGGGCTCAGGCAGTTGTCACGGTTGACAGATCGTGACCAAATGGGGAAATTCTCATCTAGACATCATACGGAGTCATCTTACCAAGTTACAATGAAATCCCTCCATATTAAATATGACCTGCAGACTGTGCTAAAAGTTTTGGGGTTTCGGGCTTGGGCAGCCATCACGGTTCACAGATCATGACCAAAAGGGGACGTTCTCATCTAGATATTATACAGAGATATCCTACCAAGTTACAATGAAATCCCTTCATAAATACGACCTGTAGACTGTGGTAAAGGTTTTCGGGTTTTGGGCTTGGGCAGCCATCACGGTTGACCAATCACGACCAAAAGGGGTTGTTCTCATCTAGACATGACCCCAAACCTGCATTTGAAATTTTGTGACGATCGGACAAGAACTACGGGGTGTAGCTTGTGCTAAAGGAAAATGTGAACAGACTAACAGGCTTCCTCACGCCTGATGGCAATAGCTTATCTTGACTTTGTTAAGTTAAGCTAAAAATAGGCCGATGAAATCGTCAGATGTGTACCCATATGCGCAACTAGTAGAAAGCTGTATGACGGAGGGCCACCATGGATGCCGACATTATGTACACCATACAAGGTATGGGTACATATAGAAATGGATTGGAGGAGTGTCTAATTTGATAGATAAAGGGTTAATATCTCCGGAGCAAATTATCAGATTTACATAAAAAAAACTATACAGCACAGCACATCAGTAGCCTGAATAAATATATAAAGTAACATGACAATCGGATTGATATTTTTTTGAGTAATCTCATGCCAAAGGGATTGGAGGAATTTTCAATTTGAAGGATAAAGGGGGTTAATATCTCCAGATCAAATTATCAGATTTACACCAAAAACTATACAGCTCAGCATATCAGAAACCTGAACACAATTTTAAAGTAACTTGACAATCCAAGCAATATTTTTCAAGTTATCAAATGCCAAAGGGATTGGAGGAATTTTCAATTTGAAGGATAAAGGGTTAATATCTCAGGATCAAAATAACAGATTTACACCAAAAACTATACAGCTCGGTACATCAGTAACCTGAACACAAATATAAAGTAACTTGACAATCCAAGCAATATTTTTCCATTTATCGAATGCCAAAGGGATTGGAGGAATTTTCAATTTGAAGGATAAAGGGTTAATATCTCAGGATTAAATTATCAGATTTACACCAAAAACTATACAGCTCGGCACATCAGTAACCTGAACACAAATATAAAGGAACTTGACAATCCAAGAAATAATTTTCAAGTTATCGAATGCCGAAGGGATTGGAGGAATTTTCAATTTGAAGGATAAAGGGTTAATATCTCGGGGTCAAATCATCAGATTTACACTAAAAAACTATACAGCTTGGCACATCAGTAACCTGAACACAAATATAAAGTAACTAGACAATCCAAGCAATATTTTTCAAGTTATCGAATGTCAAAGGGATTGGAGGAATTTTCAATTTGAAGGATAAAGGGTTAATATCTCAGGATCAAATTATCCGATTTACACCAAAAACTATACAGCTCGGCACATCAGTAACCTGAACACAAATATAAAGTAACTTGACAATCCAAGCAATATTTTTCAAGTTATCGAATGCCAAAGGGATTGAAGGAATTTTCAATTTGAAGGATAAAGGCTTAATATCTCAGGATCAAAATAACAGATTTACACCAAACACTATACAGCTCGGCACATCTGTAACCTGAACACAAATATAAAGTAACTTGACAATCCAAGCAATATTTTTCAAGTTATCGAATGCCGAAGGGATTGGAGGAAGTTTCAACTTGAAGGATAAAGGGTTAATATCTCGGGATCAAATCATCAGATTTACACCAAAAACTATACAGCTCGGCAAATCAGTAATCTGAACACAAATATAAAGTAACTAGACAATCCAAGCAATATTTTCAAGTTATCAAATGCCAAAAGGATTGGAGAAATTTTCAATTAGAAGGATAAAGGGTTAATATCTCAGGATCAAATTATCTGATTTACACCAAAAACTATACAGCTCAGCACATCAGTAACCTGAACACAAATATAAAGTAACTTGACAATCCAAGCAATATTTTTCAAGTTATCGAATGCCAAAGAAATGGATACGGACGCCGGATGGACAAACGGACAGATGGACAGACGGACAGACGGATGGACAAAGGATGGACGAATGACGGATGGTCACCCCGGATGCCGGCATTATGTGTACCATACATAGTATGGGTACACATAAAAATGGTCTTTGTAATCAGATCGCAATCTGATCCAGGGATTCTTGTGCCTTCTTTGGGAAAGGGTCCACAGCAGTTGGGAAAATGTGCATCATAAAGGCTCCAATTGGGAATTTGTATGGGAGAAGAAACACACAAAGTATTAGAAATGCTGCCTTCATATTAATATTTTAAACAACATTTAATTCATTTGAAAGAGTTCTGTAAACAGGCTAATGCCTACATAAATAACACACTGTTAAATATAGATGCTTATTGTATTATACAATCAATGGTGCATGAGTATATACAGGGCATGAGTGGCATCACAGTGAAATGCCTAGCAAATATAATACAAGAAAGTTTCCGAGTATTTACGTTTGTAATGCATCAGGTGGTTCCACATACAAGAGAAGTAATGGACTTTGAAATGTTAGAATATTACTTATCCAAAAGTGCAATACAAGTGCACCCTGGTAAAAAATGTGATGTTTGATCTTCATGGCGTGTAGACTGCCGGTTCCAACCATAAGGCCAAAATTGGCAATATACACACCATGTGTTATTTCAAAGATATGAGAGTCTATTGGTCTGCATGGTAGATGCATTCTCAAGAAAATCTACCCGTTTCCTCAATAAAATTTTGAACAGCTTTAAACATCTTACAATTCTCTGTGTCAGGCATTCTGTCAGTGCCTTTCAGAAGTATTTCAATATCATTTATTATTTACCCGATACTATTGAACAGTGTATGCTGCTGTGTACTGTAAATGGGACAAAATAGGATGTAGTGCTCTGAATCTTCATAGGGATGTTTGCATTCACTAAGAATCATTCATATTTGTAACCATTCAGATCACTACATCTATTTCTAAGTTTACAGTGGAGTATCTGGCCGCTTCTACAACCTATAGAGTAATACTTTGGAATGAATGGATCATTTCTTTTCAATAGTCTCTTCAGGGAGTCTGTAGACTCACATGACCATATATCCATTTCCAATTCAATCCAAAGCTTTACAGCCGAAGCAAAAACGATTCAGCATAGAGTTTAGTTTGGCAATGTATTTCATGAAAATTAGTGGAGGAGCGTAATGGGTAAGTTGTTACTTCGAACAGTAGGTGTGGAATCAAAGTCATCAGACAGGGTGGTGCATTTCGGATACTGAATTGGAAATATTAATAGAAGCTTCTACATAAATAGTACATGTACTAAGTTCTATAAGAAACAGTCACATGAAATAATAAGTCTCTGTAATCTAGATTAAATAAATTGTTCTTATACTATTAACCCTTTACCTAACATGAAAAGCAGACGACACTTGCAAAAAAAATTCTTGAATAATTAATTTTTTTCATTTTTTGTCTCAAAAACATAGGTTATGACCCCTCGTTGGAACGAGCTCGACGAGCTCGTTCCAACGAGGGGTCATAACCTATGTTTTTGAGACAAAAAATGAAAATATTTTGAAAATTAATTGGCGATTTTTGAGAATAGCGCTGGCCGGTTTTGGCGGTTACGTTGGGTAAAGGGTTAAAATGAAGAAGATATTAAAGCATTTTGCAATAATCTGACAGTCTACATTTTGTGGCTTTGCAGTTGTGTCTAGGCAAGTCTTGGTTGAAGTCAAAATTAGGCCTTTAAGAGTTAAAAAAAAAAGATTAAATTTTTGTTTGAGTGGGGACAGTGATTGGAAAAGTTTTGGTTTGAACTGGAAAAAATCATGCCAAAATGCCAATGGGAATGTGTCCCATATTTGCCCCTGTAGACACCCAAAACAATCCCTGTTGTCCTGACATACATGCACAAGTGAGTCAAGATTTCATATATAAAATACTGAAAAATTAAGACCCCATCAACAAAAATCAAATGAAAGTTAAAAAATTTATAGTAATTTCTATATTTTTTATACTTACCAATGACCCAGACATAGCTGGTGCTAACTCTTAAAATATAGGGCCAAACACAAATTTTGCCCCCCAATCCCCCAAATTTGCATCTAAAACCAAAGAAAACATGTCCTGAAAGGCCCTCCACACTTCGCCTCTACTGCGCATGCGCAGTGTCAAGGACGTTCCGAAATTGGCGCCATTAATCATTCTAATAACCAGTGCCTGGTAAGCGCTATGTACTCAGCGGGGAGGCAAGAGTTCCCAACTCCTGGGAGGGCCATCCCCGTCTGGGTCATTGGTAAGTATAAAAAATATAGAAATTACTATAAATTTTTTAACATTTTTATACTGTACCAATTACCCAGACATAGCTGAATAGTAAAAAGGCTGGAGGGCCAAGGACATAGAGCAAAATGGAATACGCTCAATAATATAAAATAGAGTCATCCCCTGTAGGGAAAAAGAAGTAATAGGCCTTACATGCATCTTTCTTATTTAAGATAAATTAGAAAGATACAACACCTTCCAAAATTGAGCTTCATACATCCATGTACTCTATTAATATCCAATATAATCCTTATACTAATAATTTTTAAAGTAAGCCAATAAATAAAGTAAGTCTAGAGAATAGAGACTCTAATAGTCCTAAAAGTGTCTGAGGATTGCATAATCATGTCCGTTGACATATGCAATAATCAAAAGCTATACTTTAAAAACTAAGACTTGAATGAATTTTAAAAACATAAACTTCTCACTAAATAACCATCCCAATAACAGCTCAGAATTACTAACTCCGGAGGAGGTATCCCCTTGTTTTCATAGTAAAACAGGTGACCCAAGGGAACACCCTCCCCCCCCCCCCCCCCTTTTTCTTGCCCTGGGTCAAATAGCCCAGAGCGAATAGGGCAGCAGAACGGAGACACTGCCGAAACAGACAGCCTACCTAGCTATAGTAGCAACTGTTAAGTGAATGACATTCTGAGCAGTAGATAATAGACCTAACAATAGAGGCCTCCAGAAATGGACTCGATATTTCTGAGATAAAAATTCATGAATGTGGATGGCTGAGCGCAATGAGCAGCCTTCAAAAAACTATAATAGCGACACTATTAATGTAAGCCCAAGATGTAGAAGAACTCTTACTTCATGAGCCGAAATCTTAAGCACAACTGCTAAGTCAATGATATACCATAAGCAGTACCGATAGTTAATAGAATCCATTAACAATAGAATGGAGCGAAACGTCCTTCTACTAGGCATCAAAGACAGAAGAAGCTTACGCCCATAGTAATAAACAGATATCTGTTTATAAATACATAAACTCTACCCGGAAAGAGTAAAGGCCTATGCCCGTACGAAGACCGAAGGACCTTAATAACAATAGGTTCCGGATATAGGAGCCTAACTCTTATGCAAAAATCCAACCTAAATAGTAACGGAAGTAGTGATTCCGAAACTACGAAAGTGAAAATCATCCATCGATAGTGCATGAAACTCACTGACTCTACAGTAAAAGAGAAACCAACAGAATTACTGTCTAAAAGGTCAGAATTTGAAAACTACTGTTTCCAGAGGCTCAAATGATTACTTAGCTAAATAAGAACCGAAGTTAAATTCCATATAGGAATTTAATCTAAAGATTCTAAGTCTATTTATCAAAAAGTTACTAACTGACTTAGATAAAGAGACATAAGACTCAATTGTAAACTATCATAGAGTGCATAGGTATGAGGTAACATAAACCTATAACCTTACTAATAACAGGCTGCAGTAGATCTTGTGAAACAAGTATACTAAAAAATTGCAATGAGTAGTATGGAGGGATCAACAATATGAACATAATGATCCCTACACCAACGACGGAAGAGCCTCCACTTTAGTCGCATAGAATAGCGAAGAAGAGGATCTCCTATAGTAAGAAATCGCGTCCAAAGCTCGTCCAGTACAATGCTTACAATGCAATACGGACCACACAACGGAATACATGAAGGTTGCGACCTTGCAGGTTGTGATAAAGATGACACGATTTACCCAGTGAAAAAAGATCCTCACATTGAGGAAGATTTCACGTTAAGACCCACAGTAGACAAGAGAGTAAATTACCCATGATCTCTGTGAAGATAGAGATGCTATCAACAGAAATGTATTGTGGTTGTTTATCTTAGCAATACCTGCTGAAACAACAGCGCCGGAGGATACGCGTATCCTATCATTCCGTCCTATAGATCAATAGAGCGTTAACAACATTAGCTCAGAGATCTGGACAAGCCAACACATACGTCTGCAATTGATTAGCAAGCTGTGTCGTAAATAAATCATCATTGGGCGCTCCCATAGATAGCAAATCTGATTGAATACTTGTTTGTTGAGAGTCCATTCTGACAGCAACAAGCGACCCGTAAGTGAACGGGAGTCCGGTAAAACAATCAGACGACCCGGAATATGACGGACCAAAACAGAACTTGGTGTACTATAACCAACAGACGGATTCTTTCCATTAAATTGAATAACGGAAACGAAAGAGTGCCTCCCTGGTTCCGGAGATACGCCACTACTGTCGAATTAACGGACCGGGTCTGGGCATGCGTTTCTGAATAATGTTCATGCAATGACATAAAGCAAGCCTAAAAAACATTCCGCGGAAGAAAATTGGTTGCTAAGAGACTGCGGAACCCAAAGACCCTGGCACTTCGAATCCGTTGGGATCAGTATTATATCCCAATCTGTTTGACTGGCAACCGTCATAACAGCCACACTCGGGTCCGGCAACTGCGGTGGCACTCTCTGAGTCAACCACCGAATGTTTGCCCCAGTCTGAATCTCTTGTAACACAAGATAGACAAGAGAACGTGTAAATCGAGCAATTCATGGATTGCCGAAAAGTTGCCGTCGAAGAGAAGCTCCTCCGAGAACGAAGCGACTCTGAGAGAGTTCTTAACCTTACTATCCACGCGTATGGATGTAGCTAGGGCTGCGTCACGTCTAACCAACTCCAATCAGCCACTGAAGGGCGGAGTTATACGTGAACAAACTACTGCCCTCAAAAGAAATTACATTGAGAATAATATCCCGTAAATCTTTTCTTGAAAAACGTAATGATAACGCCTCAGTAAGGCGGATTACGTATGATAAAGCGTCTATATACATCATGTCGTTTCCAACATTGAAGTTGGAAAAGACATAAACGGCGAAAAAGAATATTTCCAGTCTTTAACCACACCGTCTAGATGCATATGAACTCTCGGTATGCCCTGCTCTGCCAAAATAAACTATTCGTATAAATGATAAAACGGCAGAAATGAGCAACGCGGACAAGAAACTAAACTATAATGCTTGGTAGCAGGCTTGTATGCATATATAGCGTCGAAAAATAAAACACATGTTGTAATGACATTATTGGACTGCGTCGGTAAGTCAGGGACAATGTCCCTGAACCAATCGAAAAATCTGAGTCCAATGACGCTATAAGTCTCTTATCCAAGATCGCAGCAATGAAGTCCGAAATAACAATCACTGGAAGATAATGCCAGAAGATATGAAAGGCAGCTTCCGATACTACTAAAGGGAAAACTCGAAATCTTTCGAATCCCTTTCGCCATCCTGTCAGACCCTATAAAGCGTTCGGTCGTCCGTACCTGATGCAACCGCGGACCGCACCGACCCAGCGCTGTCGGATAATTCCTGATTCGACCAAGAAACTGTCAATTGCTGAGATGCTGCGAAACAACTGTGCTAACTCGGATAGCACGTCCGTCACTGAGGCCTGAGGAGAGGCGGTCCTACAATGCATTGCCGCTGGAAGCTCCGTGATCGTTACCCCGTGCATACTACCAATATGCGAGCGAACGGAGTGTATAGGCCTCGTGTCCCTTGGCTACCGGATGGCGCGACCTATTCGCCGTGGAATCATTGAATGACGAAACTGATCGGATACTCGAGGTCACATAGCCAATGTGCGGTCGTGTGCCCTGCTGTGAGGATGAGGAAGCATTAAGGACAGTCTCTCGGACTGTCAATATAACAGAGCGTCCCGACCGACAGACATATGCTCCGAATGTAAAATATCGGAACCACAACATGCGGTCCCCTATGTTGTTGGACGAGAGAGGGACCTCTCTCGCTCACAGCCCGGACGGACCTGGACAAGCCAGGAACCGGCCTAACAGGCTTCCTCCGATCTGTCCTCAATCTGCCGTCACTGGGTGAGTACTAAAGTAATTAAAGTGCTCGCATCACCCAAATCTCCTCCCTAGACCGCAACGGACGAACCCGGCAGCTGAACCATTCGATGAATGTACGCTACACCGGGTGAGCTAGCGAATGTCACTCCGTAGGCGATAGACATATTCCATGAGCACTTATTGCCGCTAGCTCTTCATTAACTATGACAACAGAGGCACACTTTTGAAAGACATCTCCGTAACTTTGCGAACAAGAAACCAGAAATGCTTGGTTATAGCAAGCATATAATAATAATATATAGCGTCGTTCAATAATTCGAAAGTTTGCGTGACATTATTGGACTATGTCGGAACTGAGGGACGATGTCCCTGAACCGAACCAAAAATTTCTAAGTCCACCGACGCTATCAGTTTCTTATCCGGCATCGCAGCATTCTGGTCCGACGAAAGAAGCTGTAGAAGACCAAGTCAGATGACATACACAACAGCATATGTTGCTCCGAAAGGGAAAGCTCGAAATCCTCCAAATCCCTTTCGGTATCCCGTCGGACCGGATGAAATTTTCGGACGTCCGTACCCGCTTCCGCAGAGCGTCCCGACCCAGCATCGTCGGATAAAAAATATGCGACAGATTCAGTTGATGCTGGGATGCTGCGATAAACTGTGCTATTTAGGAAAGCACGTCCGTTCCCGAGGCCTGTGCAGTAGCGGTCTTACGATGCATTGCCGCCGGAAGCTCCGTGTACGTTGACTCCCGCACACTTCCTATACGAACGTCCGGAGTCTGCAGGCCTCGTGTCCCTGGCTACCGGATGGTGTGACCTGGTCGCCGATGAATCTCTGACTGGCGAAGCTGACTGGATATCCGTGGTCACGTAGCCAAGAGCGGTCGTGTGCGCAACTATGAGAATGAGGAAGCCTTATTGACAGTCTACTCCGGACTGACTATATGTCGGAGCGTCCCGAGCGACGGACGTATGCTCCGAATGCGAAACATTTTGTACCACAACATCTGGGGCCAGATGTTGTTGAACGAGAGAGGGGCCTCTCTCGCTTGCCGTCCGGATGGACCGGAACGAGCTATGAACCGGACTAAACGGCTTCCTCCGTTCTCCCTCCGATTCGCCGTCACTGGGTGTGCATTAGGTTGATTTATAGTGCTCGCATCAACCCAAAATTCCTTCTAGACTGCAACGGACGAACCCGGCTGCTGAACCATTCGGTGAATGGACGCTACACCGGGCGAGCAGCTAGCGGACGTCAAAGGCCGTCGAACCTACTAGGGTCCTCTTAGGCAATTGGCGTATTTACATGAGCACTTTTCCGCTAGCCCTTCATTAATTGTGACGACGGAGGCACACTGTTGGAAGACATCACAGATACATCACCCTAATTTTGATCGTCTGAAATAGAAATTGATAAAGTAGAGTGACCCTGCGGGGAAAGGACCGGAGTGTCCAATTCCCCAATAACATACCGTGACATATGCTTCCCATATTGTCATCGAAATCATACGATACAGAACAGGAGTTAATGCGAGTACACTGACCACATATAGAATGATTATAAAGTCAGAGGAAGACTTCCTCTTATTACAATTGATCAATATCCTTTCAATGTGAAAAGAAAACAAGTCCTGGTACTCGCACTAACCCCTGGCAATCAAAATACATAATAATAATATGATCCATTAATATAGAAAAAATAATTGAAATCAAAATATTTTGAAAAAATATTTTTTCAGAACAGCCCAAGTTTCTGAAAAGTAACGTTGAGCCCCAATGGATCCCAAGCCTAAGTGTGGACAAAAATTTTAAAAATATTTTAAACAATTTATTCAACACTTACGAACAATAATAATGTATCTAGTTATGATTAAAATAACATCAAGATATTATTTTCCAGAAATCCCCCCCCTCACACAGAGGGCTGTTGAAAATGTAAACAATGAGTGTAAAAACACTAAAATAAGACTCCAGGCACCCAGGCCCGAAATCAGTTACCAAAAATACACTATCTGATGCAAAACAGAGACTTCCAGGGAAGAAACTGCAGAACATCAGATGGTAGTGGTAGATGCAGAACACAATGCCTAACCACCCGTAGGTGAAGACGTAAACATGGGGAAAAGAAACAGAATTCATTCTGTTATTCAGCTAAAACTCCCAAGAAAATTTAGTAATAATAATTACAAAAACTATGCCAAAAGCATGGGAGAATAGCAAGGGGGGACTTAAAGGACAGGGAGAGAGGAAAACACTTAAAAACAGTGTAACTAATTAATCAGAATGACAACAAAATGGCTGCTGCCTCGAAAATAGGTAACTTAACATAATTTCATTAAAAAATTTTAAGTTACAGCCCTGATAATATTCTGTCACACATTTTTTTCCTCTCCTCCTTCTCTATCCTCCTTAGAATCACCATTTCACTAATATTTATGTGTCTGGCATCATTTAAACTGAGATTTACAAGCACAAAGATCAGTCAGATGTTAACTGATGAAGGGCCAAACTTAGAATGATGAATGGCGCCAATTTCAGAACGTCCTTGACACTGCGCATGCGCAGTAGAGGCGAAGTGTGGAGGGCCTTTCAGGACATGTTTTCTTTGGTTTTAGATGCAAATTTTGGGGATTGGGGGGCAAAATTTGTGTTTGGCCCTATATTTTAAGAGTTAGCACCAGCTATGTCTGGGTCATTGGTACAGTATAAAAATATTGTATTTCCGATTCAATGTCCTAGTATTTCTTTTCTGGCAGGTGAGATTTTCCAGTGCTGTAGAGTGGTGAGTGCTCAACTCCGTCACAGTCCGAAAAAAATACTCTGTCTGCTTTTGTGATCACAGTTCTGTATGCTTCCATACAAAGTAATGACAATAATTCACTGAATATTTTATAACAACCTGTCTTCTGCTCTTCTGCATGTTTCAGGTGATGGAAATTCTCATCTTCAGGCAATGCCAAGAAGAGTTGCTAATAACAAACTCAACATTTAACCTGTAGGCCTAATTTCAACTTTCACTCTATTTTTCCAATTCCTGAACACAATCAACAACCTTTTTGTAAACTTGTAAATCAAATTAAAGTCACTGGCAGGGGTCTCTAGTCAAGTCTTGACTGTCTTTGATGACAAACAAGACTTCAACTAGAAACCATAGCAAAGACACAGGACAGAACTTCTCAAATGTTGCAAAAATAGTGGATACCAGTAATTGTCCAGCCTCAAAGGGTAAAATTGTCAATAAAATGTTCTTTCACCTCCTAGGTTTTTTTCCTAAACTGCTGAGGTTATGTGTGTAACTTTGGATATCACTTTATCAAATATATAATTATTTTGCTAATTAATGAGGAATTTTTCAAAGCAAAGTATCTCATATTGTTTTATACAGCAGAGCTCACTTAATTGTATAGCTATTAACTAAATAACCCTGTTAATTGAATATAATTTCCATACAGCAAACCATTTACCATACCTTCACTGCAAATTTGATTTCATAACTGCATATAGGTTATAAACTCTATTAACTGAATAAAAAATATTGTAAAACATCAAAGAATTACTCTGGCCAATAGACCACTCATGAACATGAACTGAGTAACAAAATGTCAGAAATTTATTTTGAAGGCATGTGACAGTGTGTTAAAATGTCAATCAAAGTTGAAACAACCTTGGAATATTCTGCAATGAAAATTAGCCATTTTGAACACGTTTTTATTGCCTGGAAATCAGTTGGGGAATTTATTTGGTGCCTTGGAAATTCTGACTTTTATTTCTTCTTCTGCAATGCCTGACATTGACAATTTTGTACTCAGGACAGTCAAGTTTTAAATATCCTCTATCTTTCCTCATCTCAGGGTGGCTATTTCTTTTGATCTACCTGGTACATGTATTTAGTTTCAGTCCAATTTGCATAGATGAGATTGCCTTACTATTTGTCTTGTCTTGTTGCTTTCTGTAACAATGAATTTTTTCACGATGTAAGAGTTTTAGCTTCACACTCAACCGTCCTCCTTCATCAAGGTTTGGAACTGGCATAAACTAGACAAGGAGAGTCCAAGGAGGAGTTGGGATTAATTTAAGACAAGAGAAAAGAAATAAGAAAAGACAATGGAAGAAAATAATTGGTAAGTGAGAATTTACCTTTCTGGTTCTTCCTCTTTCTTCTCTTCTTTTGAATCTTCTTTCTTCTCATCCTTATCTTCTTTCTTGTCTGAAGCAGAGTCAGTTATTGGTGCCGTTTTCCGCAAAGCGGATTGAACTCTTTGCAAAAACTGCTGAGTTGCACTTTCATACATGTCAAACCCAATCTGATAAGACATTAACATCTGATCCTGAAATTATGTTAAATAATTACATGTGTTCAGACTATAATTAACCCTTTACCCAATGAATTGGCCGCATCCGCCTGCGTATATGCAAATTCAGCAGCTGAAAAAAATACTATTTTTCAAAAAATTTCAACAAAACCATATCATGTGACCTCTCTTTGGAACGAGTTCGTCGAGCTCATTCCAATGAAGGGTCACATGATATGGTTTTGTTGAAAATTTTTGAAAATGTTTAAAAAATATTATTTAAAATAATAAATTTTGATATTGTCTGCTTTGGGTAAAGGGTTAACTCAGAATAAATATCTGTTTTTGGCCTGAGAACAAGTGTACCTACACAACTAAAAATAAAATACAAAAATTTGCAAATCATATTCCCTGCATCCTCATTAGTTTCCTAATTATGTTCCAAAGGATTGTCATTAGCTATGCTTTAGAAGAAATGTAGTTTTTTTCGAGAATAAATAAGCAGCACATGAAGTTAGACGTTTACAATGTCAGGTAAAAACTGTGAACAGGTCTTCTTACCTTGGCACTGCAACAGCATTTTTCCAACTATTTGTATGATAAAATATTCTCAACAGGCTTTTAATCATGGTGAGTTACGACAGCACTATCATACGACAATGCAATAATACTAACAGTAATCTGAACGAGGACCCTTGGTCATTACACAAACCTGAAGGGAGGTGGAATGACTGGATGGTCTTATTTGGAATAACTCCTGACACATATGCTTCTTGCTTTATTTTTTATGTTCACAGCCATTATTCCATGTCTATATCGCAACCAAGCCTGAAAATAAGCAGACTGTCATCTGAAAAATAAGGTCCCCAGAGGGTGAATTTGGTGATGCTACCCTGCACAGCAAGGTAGCCTCACAAAATTTACCCTCTGTGAACCTCAGACTGAATCAATGTCTCAAGCCAAAACAGAAAGATGTACCTGGAGGATAAATTGGCCCACTGTATGGGATAGTATCAACAAATTCACCCTCTGGGGACCTCATTTTGCAAATGACAGGTTGCTTATATTAAGGCTTGATCACAACCATAACACAAATCAGAACTGCACAAACTGACACTGGTACTTTTTGAGCTGCTCATCCTTCAGTTGCTAGAAAATGAACAGGAACTGCCACAATTCAAATTTCATATTTGTATTCTTTCTTTTTGACTATCAAATTGAACGAGACACTATAACTCTTGAAATACAGCAGTAGCCCGACACTAGCAGCTCTGTACATAATAGCAGCACTGCCACAACATTTGAAGAGAGAATTACTATTAACTCTTTACAATTTTTGTATTTTTAAAAAAATTTCAACAAAACCATGCAGATCTTTAGATTCATTTAATTTGGGCATGGTGGCAAATTCACGGTGTTGCAGCCTAATGGGAGAGAAAAGAGCCAATATTTCTGCTCTCTCAGTATCTCTTTCATATACTTTTGAGGTTTTTTTCCCTCAAAAACAGACACCCAAACATTACAGCCTGTTGTTATAGGCCATCACCATTATTATTGGTTCTCCTCCTTGCATTAAACATTTATCGACGTTTCCTTTCCAGTCTCAACCTTAAACCCTTGTTTAAATGTAAATTATACATGACGTTTAATAGGAAATCCCACAAATACAAGATCATTAGATCTCAAACTTTGAGTACATATTATGACACTGTCAAGCAAGTCAGAAAATAAGCAGACTGTCATCTGCAAAATGAGGTCTGCAGAGGGTGAATTTGGTGATGCTACCCATCACCAAATTTACCCTCTGTGAACCAGAAGCTGAATCAGGGTCTCAAACCAAAACAGAAAGAGGTACTCAGAGGATAAATTGGCCAACTCTATGGGATAACAACAGTAAATTCACCCTCTGGGGACCTCATTCTGCAAATGTCAGATTGCTTATTTTCAGGCTTGCTGTCAAGGCAGATTACTTTTAGCTGGTGAGCTCTGGCTTTTAAACTTATATACCTGTTGCATTGTTTGAGAGGACAGATAGGCCCAAAACTTTATAATATATTGCGTGTATTCAGGAAGCTTGACCAAACTATATATATATATCCCGAAACACTGCCAACTTTTAAACAAATTTTCAAACACTGCATAATTTGGGCACAATTACATTATTTAGACAAGGCATTTACCGTCGCTATTTGGAAGAATTTAAAGGCCTGATATCATGTGATCCCTCACTGGAACCAGCTTTGTCGAGCTCATTCTAATGAGGGATCACGATATGGTTTCGTTGAGTGTCGAAGAATTTGAAAAAAAAAAAACCCACGCAAAAATCTTCGCATCGTAAATTCCTCATCACATGAACATCTACAATTGATACTGATACCTCAGACCAAGTTTTGTAAAAATCCACTGAAAACTGTAGGAGGCGTTAAGCGGACAAAGTTTGTGACAGACGGACAGACAGACACCATTTCAATATCCCCCTACCAACTCAAAGTTTTAACCCTCAAATCACCAATACTTAAAAAATCTAATATTTGAATGAACAGTAGAATTAAGCCTGGTACTGTATATGTTTGCTACCTCTTACTGCCTATGTCAAAAGTGAATTACTTACCTCAGTTCCCTGTAATAATTTCTCCAGTATATCAGCAACAGATTGTGGATCATCAAGGAATATATAGCACTGACAGACATTGATATAATCTGGAGATGCTAAGCCCATGTAAAGTTTCGTTAGAATATTTAAAACTGTATTTCTGAACTGTCTGTTCTGTATGAGAGACATACATACTTTGAAACTGTATGACAACATTAATGTGATATCATCCTGAAAAAAATAAATTAGCAAAAAAATTACGTAAAAATATTTCAAAACAATGTTTGAATACACAATCGTCCAATTGTCGATGTCAGTGTCAGACGCTTTGTGTCAAAGGGTTTTGGCATTTGAGTAGTGGAACTAACTGATAATTCAACTTCTAAATTCCAAACTCAGGTATTTTTATTTTTTTTTATCATTTTTCACAAATATTTTTTTGCCACATGTGGAAACACTGAAATATTCACAGTTTTGTTTGCACACTTCGACTGAACACAATTAGTAATATGTAATTTATCATCATTCACTACTGTTACTTCTATATGAAGTAAAGGTTATTTTATATATATCTTATTACTTCCAACTACTATCCAGTATCCCCAACTCATGTATTTTGATCAGACTGAAAGCTTATTTAGTTTAAAAATACAACAAAAGGGTAGCCATTTAACCCTTTTAATTATCCTGACGTTCAAACGTCACTGGGAATTCAGTTTCTTCAATGTTTTTCAAAATATGACATCAAACATCAGAGAATACAAATAACAAGATATTTTTCACATTAGTGATTATCTAGTTGAGGGCTAGATTATTTTTGGTGGTCTGAATTTGTTATTCAAAACTTGTTTTATTACAAATTATTGGAGAGTGCCCAAAGGCACTCTCCAATAATTTGTAATAAAACAAATTTATATAAACAAAATATGTTTTGTGTTTGACTCAATGTGAAATATAGGCAAGGAAAGTGTTGGCTTTTGTTCTGGTATCTATGGAAAGCCCTGATAGTGGCTTCTAGCACTCAGCCAGTTAAGAAGTCTTGACAGCAGGATTATATTAGTATTTCAAGCTGCGATAACATTTTTGGCTCAACGGTTGTCACTGAGCTCTATTCGGGAGAAAATAAGAATTGAGGTTAAAACTTTAAAAAATCAAAAAATAATAATGTTAAAAAATTTATAGTAATTTATATATTTTTTATACTTACCAATGACCCAGACTTAGCTGGTGCTAACTCTAAAATATCTAGGGCCAAATGCAAATTTTACCCCCCAATCCCCCAAATTTGCATCTAAAACCAAAAATTACATGTCCTATATGGTCCTCCATACTTTTACTCCACTGCTCATGCGCAGTGTCAAGGAGGTCTCGAAATTGGCACCAAATGTCATTCTTACAACCAGTGCCTGGTAAGCGTTATGTACTCAGCGGGGAGGTATGAGTTCCCAACTAATGGGAGGGCCATCCCCGTCTGGGTCATTGGTAAGTATAAAAAATATATAAATTACTATAAATTTTTTAACATTTTTATACTGTACCAATGACCCAGACTTAGCTGAATAGTAAAAAGGTTGGAGGGCCTAGGACATAAAGAAAAATCCAATAGACTCAATTACATACAACAGAACTATCCTCTCAAGGAGAAATGAGAGATAGGCTTTACATGTATCTTTCGTATTTGTATCAAAAAGAAAAACACAACACCATTCTGTAAATGAGCGCAATAACAAAAATGATCTCTATTAACATCCAGTATAACCCTTTATACTAATATATTTTAAAGGAAAGCCAATAAATAAGGAAGTCCAGCAAAATGAGACTCTATATACTCATTTAAAAGTGTTTGAGGATTGTATATTAATGCCCGATTAACACGTGATGTATACAAATGTCTCACACCGAGCAACACTTAAAAAATATTACATAGATGAGTAAACATTAGCTTTACTTTAAAACCATCCCGGTACCGACTCGGAATTACTGACTCCAAGGGAGGTATTCCCTTGCTTTACACTATAAAGCAGGTGACCTAAGGGAACACCCCCCCCCCCCCCTTCCCCTTGCCCTGGATCAAATACTCCAGAGCGAAGAGGGCAGCAGGACAGAGTCACTGCCGGAACCGAAAGCCTACACATATATAGTTGCCACTGTTTAGTGGACGACATTCTGAGTGAAAAGTTAAAAAATTTATAGTAATTTATATATTTTTTATACTTACCAATGACCCAGACTTAGCTGGTGCTAACTCCACAAAAACCAGGGCCAAACACAAATTTTGCCCCCCAATCCCCAAAATTTGCATCCAAAACAAAAAGAAATCATGTCCTAAAGGACCTCCATAGTACGACTCTACTGCGCATGCGCAGTGACGCAGTCGTCCCGAAATTGGCGCCAAATATCATTCTTACTGGCAGTGCCTGGTCAGCGCTATGTACTCAGCGGGGAGGCAAGAGTTCCCAACTCAGGGAGGGCCATCCCCGTCTGGGTCATTGGTAAGTATAAAAAATATATAAATTACTATAAATTTTTTAACATTTTTATACTGTACCAATGACCCAGACTTAGCTGAATAGTAAACAGGCTGGAGGGCCTAGGACATAGAGGAAAATCCAATAAGCTCAATTATAAAATAAAGAGATAACCCCTTAAGGAGAAAAGGAGTATTAGGCTTTACATGTATCTTTCTTATTTAATGTTTAAATTAGAAAGATACACTACCCTTAATAATTGAGCACAATAACATTCATGTTCTCTATTAATATCCAGTATAACCTTTATACTAATTATTATTAAAACAAGCCAATAAATAAAGTAGTCCAGAGAATTGAGACTCTTTATAATCATTTAAAAGTGTCCGAGTATTGTATATTAAAGCCCGTTTGACACTTGACATATACAAATGCTTCACACCGAGCTACACTTTAAAAATAAGACATGAATGAAATTAAACATTAATATTACACTTTAAAACCATCCCGGAAGCGACTCAGAAATACTGTCTTGGAGGAGGCATTCCCTTGCTTTTCACTATAAAGCAGGTGACCTAAGGGAACACCCGCCCCCCCCCTTCCCCTTGCCCTGGGTCAAATAGCCCAGAGCGAAGAGGGCAGCCGGACGGAGTCACTGCCGGAACAGAAAGCCTGCATAACTATAGTTGCAACTGTTTAGTGGACGACATTCTGAGCAACAGATAACGGACCTAAACAATGCAGGTCTCCAGAAATGGACTCAATATTTCTGAGATAAAAATTAGTAAATGTGGATGGCTGAGACCAATAAGCAGCCTTCATTAAATCTGTAATAGCAACACTATTAGCATAAGCCCAGGAAGTAGAAAGAGCTCTTACTTCATGAGCAGAAATCTTAAGCACAGACTGCTGAGAAGAAGATAATTCTTCATACGCAGTACGGATAGTTAACTGAATCCATCTAGCAATAGAATGGACTGAAATGTCCTTTCTATTAGGCATCAAAGACAGAAAGAAACGTTTCCGTCCCTTTCTGATGAACTGAGATCTCTGTTTATAGATACGTAGTGCTCTAACAGGACAGAGTAAAGGCCTACGCCCGTCTGAAGACGGAAGAGCCTTAATAACAATAGGTTCCGGATATTTATTAGGAGCCTGATTCTTAGCTAAAAAACCGACGTTAGTAGTGAAGGTGATAGTGTTCCCAACACTACGATAATGAGAATCATCCACCGATAGTGCATGAAGCTCACTGACTCTTCTGGCAGAAGAGAAAGCTAAGAGAAAAGCTGTCTTATAAGATAAGAATTTGAAATCTACTGTCCCAAGAGGTTCAAATGGCTTTTCCTTCAATTTAAGGAGAACCCAAGCTAAATTCCACTTAGGAATTAATCTAAGAGTTCTGGGTCTATTTATCGAAAAGTTTCTAACCAATTTCGATAAAGAGACATTAGATCCAATTTGTAAACTATCATGATGTGCATAGGTATCAGATAACATAGATCTATAACCCTTTATAGTAACCGGTTGCAGTTTGATTTCGTCAAACAAGTATACTAGAAAGTTAGCAATGTCTGGTATAGAGGGATCAAATATATCAACAGAATGATCCCTACACCAACGACGGAAAACCTTCCACTTAGCCGCATAGTTTAGCGAAGAGGAGGTCCTCCTACAGTTAGAAATCGCGTCCACTGCTCGTCCTGTAAAGTGCTTGCCATGCAAGAAGGACCGCACAACGGAAAAACGTGAAGGTTGAGACCTTGCGGGTTGTGATGCAGTTGGCGCGATTTCCCCTGCCAAAGAAGATCCTCTCGTGGAGGGAGCTTCCGCGGTAGGTCCCACAACAGACACCTGAGTAGATTTATCCACGGTCTCTGTGGCGACAGAGATGCTACCAACAGAATCTTGCATTGAGATTGTTTTATCTTTAGCAATACTTGTTGAATTAACGGCGCTGGAGGATACGCATATCCTATCATTCCGTCCCAAGGGATCGATAGAGCGTCTACAGCAAATGCTCTTGGATCCGGACACGGGGACACATACGTCTGCAACTGATTGTTGAGATGTGTCGCAAATAAGTCTATCATTGGCCGTTCCCATTGGTAGCAAATCTGATTGAATACTTGTTTGTTGAGAGTCCACTCCGACGGCAACAAGCGACCCTTTCGAGAAAGGGAGTCTGCTAGCACATTCAGACGACCCGGTATGTGACGGACCGAAAGAAGAACGTGATGTTCCAACGCAAACAGAAGGATTCTTTCCGTTAGATTGAACAACGGAACTGAATGAGTGCCTCCCTGATTCCGTATATACGCCACTACTGTCGTATTGTCGGATAGGATTTGGACATGAGCATCGTGAATAATGTCCATCCAGTGACGTAACGCAAGCCAAATTGACATCATTTCCTTGATGTTTATGTGCTTGCACAGGAATTGCGGATCCCAAAGACCCTGGCATCTCGAATCCGTTGGGATTAATGATGCACCCCAACCTGTTTGACTGGCATCCGTCATAATGGTAAAACTCGGATCCGGCAACTGCAGCGGAACTCCTTGAGTTAACCACTGAATGTTTGCCCAAGTCTGAATCTCTTGTTTCACTTGATCTGACAAGAGAACGTCTACATCGAGCGAATGAATTTTCACACTCCAATTCTGAGTCAAGAAAATTTGAAGAGGCCGTGTGCGTAGCCGTCCCATCGGAATGAGATCCGCAGCGGCTCCGCACAGACCTATCAGTCTCATAAATTCTCTCGCTGTGACTTTGTCTGTATTTAGACAATAGCGAGCGTAACAACTGACTAATTTCGCTCTGGTTAACGGCAGACGAACGAGATTGTTGTGCGTCTCGAAGCTCATTCCCAGATGAGTGAATGACTTGGACGGCACCAGATCCGACTTCTCCTCGTTTACTATGAAACCGAGACGTCGGAGCAATAGAAGAAGATTCTGAACATCGTTCTGAAGCGTTAACTCGTTGCCGTACCTCTGAAGAATGTCGTCCAGGTAGGCCGACGTTACCGCAGACGAATGAGCTCGGAAGTAAATCATTACCGAGTTCATTACTCGAGTGAAAGCCCAGGGTGCTAGATTCAATCCGAAGCACATGGCCCGGAACTGATACACCACTCCTAGGACTGCGAAGCGTAGATACTTTCGGAATGTCGGATGTACCATGACGTGAAAGTACGCATCTTTGAGATCTATGCTCGTTGCATAATCGTTCACCCGAATACTCGCTCTGACCGATCGAATCGTCTCCATATAAAACTTCGGAGCGATGATCAGCTTGTTTATCCAGCTCAAATCTATGACTGGACGGAACGAGCCGTCTGGTTTCGGAACCAGAAACAGATGGCTGTAGAATCCCAGCGATTCCTGGTTTTCTACGACCTCTACCGCGTTCTTCATTAAAAGAGACTGCACCTCTGATAGCAGAGCGTCTCTTTTCTGAGGGTTTGACGGAAGATGAGTCCACTTTGGACTTCGAGTTAATGGAGGCTTTCGTTTGAAGGATATCTTTAGACCTTCCGAAGTCACTCCTCTCACCCAAGGGTCGTCCGTAATCGACGCCCACTCTTGAGAAAAACTCGACAACCTTCCGCCAACCGGAACGCGATAGAGGTTTGAGCCATCACCTCCTGGATCTGCGAGGCCTGCGGTAGGAGAAACCACGTCTTCCACGACCCGCACCTCGCCTCGTCGACCTCGGGGCGTCCGACCGATTGTCCCGGCCTGAAGGACGTCCCGAACGAGAGTCGCTATCCTGACGGTCTCTCGAATAAGAGCTAGAGGACGCACCGGAACCTCTATAGGAACCTCTCTTGGGCGGATAAGACCCAGAAGTGCCCGCCTTATTCGTGTCTGCTGAATCCGACCTTTTAGGAGCGGATCTAAACAACAGAGAATCACTAGCTTTCTTTTTAATATTATCATAAATAGCGGAAAGCTTGCCGTCAAAGAGAAGATCTCCTGAGACCGAAGCGACTCTAAGAGAGTTCTTCACCTTAGAATCCACTAGTGTGGATGTAGACAGGGCTGCGTCACGTCTAACCAACTCCAGATTAGCCACTGAAAGGGCGGAGTTACACGTGGAATAAGCTACTGCCCTTGAAAGAAGTCTTAAGGAGGATTGTATATCCTGAAACTCTTCCCCTTGAAGACGCAGTGATAACGCCTTCGTAAGGTGATCTGCGTAAGATAAGGCATCTAAATTGGCTCTGTTAGACGCAATAGCTGTTTCCAACACTGCGGTTGGAATAGAAGCTGACGACGGTAATGATAGCTCTAAGTCTTCCGCCTCGTCGTCCATACGCAGAGGAACTCTCGGTATACCCTGACCTGCCGTGTCGAATTTATTCCTTGCATTAATGAAAGGCAGGTTGAGAGTATTTGCGGACAAGAAGCCTGCTTTCCCTGTCCTGGAAGCAAGTTTAAAAATAGCGTCGTTCAATAATTCAAATGTTCTTGCAACATTATTGGACTGCGACGGAAACTCGGGAGCGATGTCCCTGAACCGCTCGAAAAAATCAGAGTCCAATGACGCTATAATTCTCCTGTCCGGAAGCGCAGCAGTCTGGCCCGACGGAACAACTTGAGGAAGAAAGTGCCGGATGAAGTCTACGGCAGCTTTGTGTTGTTCCGAAAGGGATAGCTCCAATTCATCCGTATCCCTTTCACCATCCGGTCGGACCTCCCGATGTTCCCGGTCGTCCGCCCCCGATGCTTCGGCGGAGCGTACCGACCCAGCGCCGTCGGATAATTCTCGATCCGACACCGTCTCTGTCGGCTGCTGGGATGCTGCGATAAGCTGTGCTATCTGCACTAGAATGTCCGACGTCGAGACCTGCGGAGGAGCGGTCTTTCGCTGCTTTGCCGAGGGCAGCTCCGCATCGGATGGCTCCCGCATACTTTTCCTATGCGAACGTCCGGAGTCCATCGGTCTCGAGTCCCTGGCTGCCGGATGGTGTGACCTGGTCGCCGAATAATCCTTCCTCGGCGAAGCTGGCAAGATATCGGAGGTCACGCAGCCAAGGTGCGGTCGTGTGCGCCGGCGAGAAGAGGAAGCCTTAACAGTCTCTGCGGACTGCTTATACAACGGAGCGTCCCGAGCGACGGACGTATGCTCCGCTAAAGACACATTTTGTACCACAACATCTGGTCCCAGATGTTGTTGTACGAGAGAGGGGCCTCTCTCGCTCGCGGCCCGGCTGGACCTGGACGAGCTAGGAACCGGACTAAAAGGCTTCCTCCGTTCTCGTTCACTATCCGCCGTCACTGGGTGTGCATCTATTATTTTTATAGTGCTCGCATCACCCAAAATTTCCTCTTGGACCGCATCGGACGAACCCGGCTGCCGAACCATTCGGTGAATGGACGCTACACCGGGCGAGCTAGCGGACGACATTTGTCTAATCTCCATGAGCACTTTTGCCGCTAGCTCTGTATTTAATTGTGACGACGGACGCACACTTGAAGAAGATAACATGGAAACATCACCCTGTTCTGGTTCCTCTGAAATAGAAACTGAGAGAGTAGAGTGACCTTGTGGAGAAAGAGCCGGCATCGCTCTTTCTCCAGAAACAACATATCGTGACACACGTTTCCAATGTTTCTCATCCCAATGTTCACATACAGGACAGGGATTAATGCGAGAACACTGACTACAATTTATGCAATAATCATGAAAGTCAGAGGAAGATTTCTTCCTATTACAATTTGAACAAGTTCCTTTCATTGTGAAGGAACAACAATAAGTCCTAGTTACTCGCAAAAACCCCTGACACAAAGATACATAATAACATGATCCATTAATAAATGAAAAAACAATTGCAAAACAAAATAATTTTGAAAAAATATTTTTTCAGAGAAGCCCAAGTTGCTGAAAAGTAACGTTGAGCCCCGATGGATCCGATGGCAAAGTGTGGTCAAAAATTTTAAAATTATATAAAATAATTAATGAGACACTTTCGGATAATATAAATGTATCTTATAATGAGATAAACTACCTCAAAGGCAAACAGCCCCCCTCAAAAAAGGCTGTTGCCAATGAAAAAAAACAGTGTAAACACAGAAGAAAACATGACTCCAGGCACTGAAAAAACTGGCCCGGAATCAGTCCTCAATTACACTCTATCTGATGCAAAACAGAGACTCCCAGGGGAGAATCTGCAGAACATCAGATGGAAGATGCAGAACACAAACGTTATACACCCATGGGTGAAAACGTAACTATGGGGAAAATAACAGAAAACATTCTGTAACCAAGCAACTCTCCCAGGGAAATTTTAGAAATGAAACTTCTCAAAAATATGCCAAAAGCATGGGAGAATTGCAAGGGGGGACTTTAGAAGGTTAGGGGAGAGGAAACACTGAATAAGCAGTGCAACAATTAGCAAGAATGACAACAAGAGGCGTTTGCCTCGAAAATAGGCAACTTAACATAATTTTAACAAAAAATTTTAAGTACAGCCCTGATTATTTTTTGCCACTTCTTTTTTCCTCTCCTCCTTCTATCCTCCTTAGAATCACATTTTCTCCAAGAATTACGTGTCTGGCATCCTTTAAACTGAGATTTACAAGCACAAAGATCAGTGAGATGTTGACTGATGAAGGGCCAAACAGAGAATGATATTTGGCGCCAATTTCGGGACGACTGCGTCACTGCGCATGCGCAGTAGAGTCGTACTATGGAGGTCCTTTAGGACATGATTTCTTTTTGTTTTGGATGCAAATTTTGGGGATTGGGGGGCAAAATTTGTGTTTGGCCCTGGTTTTTGTGGAGTTAGCACCAGCTAAGTCTGGGTCATTGGTACAGTATAAAAATATAACAGACCTAAACAATGCAGATCTGCAGAAATGTACTCAATATTTCTCAGATACAAATTCGTGAAAGTGGAGGGCTAAGACCAATATGCAGCCCTCATTAGATCTGTAATAGCAACATTATTAGCATAAGCCCATGATGGAGAAAGAACTCTTACTTCATGAGCTTAAAACTAAAGCACAGACCGCTGATTGAAGATATTATCATAAGCAGTACTGATAGAAAATTGAATCCATCTGACCATAGAATGGACAGAAATGTGGAGGAAGCTTCCACGGCATGTCCCACAACAGATGCCTGAGTAGGTTAATCCACGGTTTTTGTGGAGCTAGAAATGCTACCAACTGAATTTTGCATTGAGATATTTAACTTGAGCAATATCTGCTGAATAAAATGGCACTGGAAGATACGCATATCCTATTATTCCGTCTTACAAGATAGATAGAGCGTCTACTGCAAATGCTCGAAGATCCGAACATTGTGACACATATGTCTGCAACTGATTGTTGAGATGCGTCATGAATAAGTCGATCATTGGCCGCTCTCCTTGGTAGCAAATCTGATTGAATACTCGTTTGTTGAAAGACCATTCTGGCGGCAACAAGCGGCCCCTCCATGAAGGGAGTCCGCTAATACGTTCAGACGACCCGGAATATGACAGACTGATAGAACTTGATGTTCTAGTACAAACAGAAAGATTCCTTCCGTTAACATGAATAACAGAATGGAAAGAGTGTCTCCCTAGTTCCGAAAATACGCTAATACCGTCGAATTGTCGGACAGAATTAGCACATGAGCATTCTGAATAACGTTCATCCAATAACGTAGGGCAAGCCAAAATGACATCATTCTTGATGTTAATGTGCTTGATTAGGAACTACGGATCCCAAAGACCCTGGCCCTTCAAATCCGTTGAGCTCAATGATACAACCCAACCTGTTTGACTGACATCCGTCAAAACTGTAAAACTCAGATCCGGCAATTGCAGTGGAACTCCCTGAGTTAACCACTGAAAACCTGCCCAAGTCTGAATCTCGTATTCACTTGATTAACAAGAAGATGTCCGTATCTAGCGAAAAAATCTTCACCCTTCAATTCTGGATCAGAAGAAATTGGAGAGGACAAGTGCGTAACCGCCCCATCGGAATAAAATCGCGGCAGCTCCGCACAAACGTATCAGTCTCATGAGATCTCTCGCTGAGACCTTGTCTGAGCGAAGACAATAGTGAGCATAACAACTGATTAATTTCACTCTGGTTAACGGCAGATGAACGAGAATGTTGTGCGTCTCGAAGCTCATCCCCCGGTGTGTGAATGACTTGGACGATACCAGATCCGACTTCTCCTCGTTTACTTATGAAACCGAAACGTCGGAGAAATAGAAGCAGATTCTGCACATCGTTCTGAAGAGTTAACTCATTGCCGTACCTCTAAAGAATGTCGTCCAGGAGGCCGACGTTATCGCAGATGAATGAGCTCGGAAATGAGTCATTACCGAGTTCGTTATTCGAGTGAAAGCCCAGGAGGCTAGATTCAGACCGAAGCACATTGCTTGGAGCTGATACACGACTCCTATGATGCGAAGCGAAGATACTTTCTTAACACCTGATGTACCATGACATGAAAGTACGCATCTTGAGATCTATGCATGTAGCATAGTCGTACACCCGAATACTCGCTCTGACCGATCGGATGAACTCCATATATAAACTTGGAGCCACGATCAGCTTGTTTATCCAGCTCAGATTTATGAGTGGACGGAACAAGCCGTCTGGTTTTGGAACCAGAAAAGGATAGTTGTAGAAACCTGGAAATGCCTGGATTTCTATGATCTCTATCGCAATCATTCCAGAAGAGACTGGACTTCTGATGGAAGAGAGCCTCTTTCCTGTGGACTTGACGGAAGCTGAGTCCATCTTGGACTTCGAGTTAACGAAAAGGTTTTCGTTTGAAGGACAATTTAGTCATTCCGAAATCACCCCTCGAATCCAAAGGACATCCGTAATGTACTCCCAATTGATTGAGAAACTCGACAGTCTTCTGCTCACTGGTACACGACAGAGGTTAATACCATTACCTCCTGGTCCTGCGAGGCTTGCGGAAGGAGAAGCCATGTCCTCCACGTCCCGCACCTTGCCGCGTCGACCTAGGGGTGTCTGACCAGATGTCTCGGCCAGAATTATGGCCCCTACCTGAGTCGCTACCCTGACGGTCTCTAGAGTAAGACCTAGAGGACGCATAGGAACTTCCCTTGGACGTATTTGTCCCAGAAGTGCCTGTCCTACTTTTCTCCACTGAATCCGACTATATGGAAGCAGATTTGAATAGCAGAGAGTCTGAAGCTTTCTTAGTTATCTGATCATAGATTGCGGAAAGCTTGCCGTCGAAGAGAAACTCTCCGGAGACCGGAGCGACTCTGAGAGAGTTTTTCACCTTACTATCTACACGCGTGGTTGTAGACAGGGCTGCGTCACGTCTAACCAACTCCATATTGCCACTAAAAGGGCGGAGTTTTCTGTGAGGCCCTTGAAAGAACTCTTAAGGAGGTTGTACATCCTGGAATTCTTTTTCCTTTGAGACGTAATGATAACGCTCTGGTAAGGTGATCTGCGTATGATGATGCGTCTAAGCTAACCCTGCTAGATGATATTGTCGTTTCCAACATCGTGGTTGGAATTGACATTGACGCCGGTATAAACAATACTAGGTCCTGGCCTGGTCGTCTAGATGCAGAGAACTCTCAGAATGCTCTGTCCTGCCGTTTCAAATTATTCCTTGAATTGATGAAAGGCAGATGTAGAGCATTTGCCGATAAGAAACCTGACCTGCCCATTTAGGTAGCAAGTTATATATATATAGCGTCATTCAAATGTCCGAGAGACATTTCTGGACTTTGCCGGAAACTGAGGGATGATGTCCCTAAACCGATAAGAATTCTGAGTCCAGTGGCGCTATCAGTCTCTTATCCGGCAACGCAGCAATTTTGGTCCGGAGGAACAACATCAGAAGATAATGCCGGATGCACTCTACGGCAATTATGTTGTTCCGAAAAGGGAAAATACAACTCATCCATATCCCTTTCGCCATCCTGTCGGACCACTTGTAATTCTTGGTCGTCCGTGCCTGAACCTGCAGCGGAAAGTACCAACCCAGCTTCCTCAGATAATTCTTAATCTGACAGAGTTACTGTCGGGTGCTGGGATGCTGCGATAATTTGTGCTATCTGCGATAGCACGTCCGTAACGGAGGCCTGTGGAGCTGCGGTCTTACAGAATTTAGCCGCTGGAAGCTCCTTGGACGTTGACTCCTACATATTTCTTATATGCGAACGTCTGAAGTATGAAGGCCTCATATCCTTGGCTACCGGATGGCGTGACCTGGCTGCCGTAGAAATCCTGGTCAGCGATGTTGGTTGAATATCACTGGTCACGTAGCCAAGGTGCGGTCGCGTGTGCTGCCGTGAGGATGAGAAAGCCGTAAGAGCAGTCTCTCTGGACTGTCTATATACCGGAGCATCCCGAGCGGTGGACGTATGCCCCGACTGGGGAACGTTTTGTACCACAACATCTGTGCCCAGATGTTGTAGTACGAGAGAGGGACTTCTCTCGCTCGCAGCTCGGATGGACCTGGACGAGCTAGGAACCGGACTAATAGGCTTCCTCCATACCATCCTCATCGTATCCATCATCACTGGGTGTGCACATTGTATTTTATAGCGCTCACATCACCCAAATTTCCTTCCTGGACCGCAACGGACGAACCCGGGTGCTGAGCCATTCGGTGAATGGTCGCGACACCGGGCGAGCTAGCGGACGCCAAAGCCATCGATCCTACTAGGGAACTCCAGGCAATTGACGCATCTACATGAGCACTTTTGCCACTAACTCTTCATTTGACTGTGACGACTGAAGTACACATTACGAAGACATCACGGTAACAACACCTTGGTCATGTTACTCTATGAGACCTGTGGAGCTGCGGTCCTACGTAAATTATCCGCTGGAAGCTCCAGGGACATCCATTCCTGCATTTATATAATATGCGAACGTCCCAACTGGAAAGGTCTCGTATCCTTGGCTAGCAGATGGAGTGACCTGGTCAACGTGTATTCCTTGGTCAGCGAAGCAGGAGCACCAGGGATGTTCAATCCTGCATTTATATAATATGCGAATGTCCCCTGGAAATCTGTGGTCACATAGCCAAGGTGCAGTCATGTGTGTTGACGAGGATGAGGAAGCCAATATAACAGCCGCGTCGGACTGTCATGCGACTGAGCGTCCCGAGCAGGCGGAGTGGACGTAAGCTCCGACTAAGCGAACAAACAGACAACAACATCGCGGCGCAGATGTTGATGCAAGAGAGAGGGGGCCTCTCTCGTTCACAGTCCGGGTGGACCTGGACGAGCTAGCTACCAGACTGACAGGCTTCCTCCGTACTATCCTCGGATCCATCGTTGCTGGGTGTGCACATCTGATGTTTTATAGTGCTCGCATCACCCAATCTGCTTCCTTGGACCATGACGGACGAACCCGGGTGCTGAGCCATTCGGTGAATGGTCGCGACACCGTGTGGACTAGCGGACGATCAATGTCTTCGATCCAATTAGGGAACTCGCAGCAATTGTCGTAATACCTTGAGCACTTCCCACTAGCCCTAATATTGCAATGACGGAGACACACTTGTTGAAGACATCACGGAAACATCACTCTGAACTCTGAAAAAGAAACTGATAATATAGAGTGACCCTATGGAGAGAGGACCGTAATGGACCCCTCACCGCTAACAAAATACCGTGACACACGTCTCCAACGTTGTCATATCAATCAACACACACAGAGCAAGAATTAGTGCGAATACATTGACTATAAGAAACACAATGAACCTGTGAATTAGAGGAAGATCTCCTCGCATTACAATTTGAACAATATTTTTTCATATTACTCGCACTAACCCTTGAAATAAATATACATAATATATTATAATCCATTATAACATTTCAAAAGAAAATAATTTCAAAAAAAGAAAAAAAAATTTGAAAAATTTTCAGAAGAGCCCAAGTTCCCAATGGGAACAATGAGCCCAAATGGATCCCAAAAAAGCCAAAGTGTGGACAAAAATTTTAAAATCATTTCAAAAAATTAATGTAACACTTATGGACAATATTAATGTATCTTGCTATGAACTGAACTAAGCAGAGGACAAGTAATCGCTACAAGAAGTAACAGTTGTCAACATAAACAAAAAGTGTAAACAAACGGGAAACATGACTCCAGGCACTGACAAACATGGCCCGAAATCAGTTACCAATTTAAACACTATCTGATGCAAAACAGAGACTTCAAGAGAAGAAGCTGCAGAACATTAGATGGTAGATGCAGACCAAAAACGCCTAAACACCCAAGGGTGAAGACGTAAACATGGGGAAAAAAAACAGAAAATAATTCTGTTTCCAAGCCAAAACTCACAAGAAATTTTAGTAATAAACATTACAAAAAATAAGCCAAAAGCATGGGAGAATAGCTAGGGGGGAATAAAGGAAAGGGAGAGAGGAAACACTGAATAAACAATGGAACATTCATAGCAAGAATGACCACAACAAGGTCATGCCTCGAAAATAGGTAACATGAATAATTTCGTAAAATAATTATAAGTTACAGCCCTGAACATTTCCTTCCACTGTTTTTTCCTCTCCTCCTATTTCCTCCTTATATCCACCATTTCTCTCATAATTATGCATCTGGCATCATTAAAACTGAGATTTACAAGCACAAATAATAGTGAAGTGTAACTGTATTGGGGGCCAAACAAAGAATGACATTTGGTGCCAATTTCGAGATCTCCTTGACACTGCGCATACGCAGTGGAGTAAAAGTATGGAGGACCATATAGGACATGTAATTTTCGGTTTTAGATGCAAATTTGGGGGATTGGGGGTAAAATTTGCGTTTGTCCCTAGATATTTTAGAGTAAGCACCAGCTAAGTCTGGGTCATTGGTACAGTATAAAAATATAACAAATGACCACAAAGTATCAACGCGCTGTTTGATTTTGTACGTAATAAGACGTACAAAAGTATCAAAGGGTTAAGAAAGTTGAAACTTTGGAAGAATCTGATATCAGTGACATTTCATACAAACATACATAATCTCATGTAAAGTGATTGCCCAGCAAATAATTTTACTATTTCTGCTGTTGCTTCTTCTGGTGATTCTGCACATAACTAATATTCTAAAATAAAGAGTCATTGCTGGATCAGCTGACTCTTGAATTGCATGTGCAAGTTAATGAGTTGAAACAGAGCTGTAATATAAATACACTGCTGAGCTATTTTTCTGTCCTAAAACATCTTATTTGTTATTTCTATCCTAAATCAGGATGTACAAGTTCAACATATCAAGCTAAGGCAGCATGAAAATGTTAAAAAAAAATTTGTTTGACAATCGGCATTTGCTGATGCTTTACTCCCCACCCCCACCCCTATCCAAACTCCTGATGATGAACCGGTGATCAGATATCAGATGATGGCCAAGGATACTTTAAACATTTTGAATTATATACCCATGGAGCTTTTGCCAGAAATCTGGTCTCTTACAACAAAGGTGGTGCAACTGGAGCAACATGGGGAAGAAGTAAAAACTCAAAACCTCTATACACATCTGCAGATCCTATTTGAAACCCTAAGCATACTTTACATGTTTCAAATTTGATACCATACAAGCCTTTCACTGGATACCATATCTCTAATGGAAAAAAGTGGCACCACTGGAACCACATCTCATTGAATCAAAAATCCAAAACCTTTGTGCACATCCACAGACCCTAACTGAAAACCGGAGAATACTTTCGAATGACAAAAGTTGTACCACTGGAGCCACCGGTGGTTAAATCAAATTGAGAACATTTATACATATTTACAGAACTTACCTGAGCAAACTTTAAACATTTCAAATATTTCAAATTACATGCCCTAGGCTCTGGCCAGAAACCATTGTCTTAGAAATATTCTCAAGTGGTACCACATGGACCAGCTGGCAACCGAAATTCAAATCACTTGTATTTTTGTCATGTAAATACAAAAACTTAAAGAGGTGTGGTAAGTTTTAAAATTATATTCTGATGTTCAGATGTACATTAGGGCAGTTGAAGATCATCACTATATCCCTACATTTTTTTAAAAAGCAGGGATAATTAGTGAATGTATATTCCTGGCATTCCAAAGCCATAATGTGATGGCTCCCCCACACCTCACCCCAACACACACACAAATCCCTGTCTGCTCTGAAAGCTGCTGTTTTACTAATAATAAACATGCAGCTATTGTGAACAAAATATCTCATATTAGTCACTATATGGTTGAAGGAAGGCAATCTTTAAATAAATTTATGTTGATGCAAGTTTTTCTTACTAAAGTTGTGAGAGCTGACTATAGGCAATTTTGTGTACAATCAAACACTTTTAAAGCACATCAAGCATGTTACCCTTGTGCTATTAGGGTCTTGAAAAACACATTTCAAACAACGAATAAGACCCCCACAAAGTAGATCTTATGTTTCTCAGGCCATTATTTGTACAATTGCATACGGGCGAACGTTTTTTTATTTTATTTTTTATTTCTGTAATTATTTCTTTGCCATCAAAAGTTCATGCTCTTGGTTTATGTTTTAGACCTGATAATCTACAGAATAGCATTGGTGGTTGTGTATTTCGACCCTTGAGAACAAGAAGGTTTTGCAATGCTAAAGCATTGCAAAGCCATCTTGCACTCAAGGAACAAATTTATAATTTTCTTTAACTTTGGTAAAATATCAGACATAAACCATATACTTATTTTTTTTTAAATTTACAATGGTTATAAAAAGAGAGCATGCGGCAGCCAAATGGACCATGCAGGAGGGCCTGAGAAACAGATTTTTAATATTTTCAGGCCTAATGGGTTAGATTTCCAATTCTGTTTTACCCTTTCTTATAACAGTTCATGTAGGCACTGATAGAGAACTGTCCACCAAGATATATGAGGTCATGTTAGAAATACTTTAAAGGTTGAACAAGGTCACCACCAGATTAGGAAACATAAATGCAGAGTAAAGGGTGTTCATGGTTTTACTGTCATGATCTAAAATGAGAACAAGATCCTTTAAATAGACTTTTCTGACAGAATGATGTCATGTGAAACACTTTTGGGGACAACTCAAGAGTTCTTTCCGACAGTTTGTCACATAAAAGCACATAAATCTCCTAAACTCTAAAGGTCCTAATTGTAACTTGAACAAACTTTGTAGCCACAGAACAGGTGTGCCAACATGTAATCAAAAAGCTACTTCAAGATGTGATTAAAGTACACTGGAAGTGTTTTATGGTGAAGTCTGGCTGCCTAGATAAGACATAATACTTGCTGGTAATGCCTTGGTGAAGGATGGCCCATGAGGGTTAAAGGTGGTCATTCAAGGAATGATCTGGAATATTCTGTACTGATCAGATAAACCTTAGCACTAATGCATTTAACAGCAAAGAACATTTGTCTGTGTTTATAGTCAGTACATAAATTATGGAGAAAAAGGTACTGTACAAATTAGAAATTCAGGTGTCCCAATGAAAGGTCATCTTAACCCTTGAAGGCTGGGATATTTTTACACTTTTTTTGCTATGTTTTGACAGTCTGCACCCTGTGACTTTACAATTGTTTCTGGGCAAAAACAATTGCTAAGCTACTAAGAATGTCACTTTTAATGTCACCTAAAGACTACATGTTGGGGCACATGTTTTGTTCCAGTAAAAAGTGATTGACCGAAGTCAAAATTGGGCCCTAAGGGTTAACCTGGTTAAAGAAATCTACTTCTCCTGGTCACCCTTTCTCAAACTGTTTTATCCTTTACCCAATACACATGAGATCAAAATGTGTTGTTTTAACAATTAATTTTGGACAAAACTTCAACAAAACTATAACACATGCTCCCACATTGGAGTGTGCTTGAAGAGCTTGTTTCAAGGACAGGGGTCACATGATATGGTTTTGCTGATATTTTAAAAAAAAATAATTTTCTTCTCAATTTATAAATTACATGGGTGGATATAGCTGATTCATTAGGTAAAGGGTTAAAGATGAGAGCTATGGCAATACTGATATGTTTGACATTGTTGGGGCAAATTTTGAAATTAGAGACCCAAACTTCTGAAACCTATTTCACGAGTCTCTTTCATTTAGCTGATATGCTGCTGTAATACACCACTGGAACAGGCCTGAAAATAAGCAATCTGACATTTGCAGAATGAGGTCCCCAGAGGGGGAATTTGATGATGCTGTCCCATACAGTGGGCCAATCTATCCTCTGGCTACCTCTTTCTGTTTAGTTTTGAGACCCTGATTCAGATTGAGGTTCACAGAGGGTCAATTTAGTGATGCTACCCTGCTGTGCAGGGTAGCATCACTAAATTCACCCTCTTGGGACCTCATTTTGCAGATGACAGTCTGCTTATTTTCTGGCTTGCACTGGAAAGGGAGTCCTTTCCATAAGGGTGTGAAAACACGCATTTCAGTGCCAAGGTCAAAAGTTTCTTTGTCATTATAAAAGAGATTATGGTTCGGGAAAAGTTAACATCTGAATACCAAGAGCACTTGGAGTAAATGTTCTTGGTATTTGTCTCAAGATCCAATAATCTAGGCAAAGGAAAAACAGGTTGTCCCATTTCTTTTGAGGCAAGCAATAGGTGAAAGACAGACCAATTTGTGAGGACCTGAACATTTGACACACACAGCAGCTCATATAAATAGCACATCTGTTGTATGAAACTGAAAAACCCATGGGCAACATGTGGGCTAACGCAACCAGAAACTAAAACTATTAGAGTAACACCAGAGTACAGGATTTGTTAAAAAAGAATCCTGAAAAATTTCAATCATATATGTGTTTATAACAGTTTTTTTCCATCGCTTTAATAAAGGTGAACTTACAGCTTCTAAAATTGCTTTTTCAAATATATCGATTCTCCTTGTTTCTAGTGCTATGCCAACAGCCTGAAAGAAATGACAGTAATATCAGTGACCAAAAAAAACATTAACCTTTTACCCAATGCATACGATATCAAAATTTATTATTTTAAATATTATTTTTTCAAATTTTTTAATAAATTTCAACAAAACCATATCACGTAACACCTCATGAAAACGAGCTCGATAAGCTCGTTCCCATGAGGGGGGTCACATGATTTATTTATTTATTTATTGGAGTTTAAGGTCACATATTTCTGCACAATGGCTAATCATAACCATGACAGTTTTATGGGTGGAGGAAGCTGGAGTACCTGGAGAGAACCACTGAGCAACGGCAGGCAACTGTCAGCTACCCAACATACCAACTCCACACAAGCAGGGTTAGCATTGGTTGAAGACAGATGCACCATCAACATGCAGTATGCTTTAGAACACAATGTCACCGTGCAACCACGTGGGCAATGTGGGTGAAGTGTCTTGCCCAAGGACACAACGCAGTTGCTGCAGGTGGGATTCAAACCGAGGACCTCTCAGCTTGCAGCCTGAACCTCTACCTACTGAGCTCCCCACCAATCCCCCCCCTCCCCCCCCCCCCCCAGGAGGTCGGTCACATGATAGGATTTTGTTGAATTTTTTTTAAATAATTGTTTTCCAACGGCTGATTATGCAAGCAGAAGCATCCGCTTCATCAAGTAAAGGGTTACAAAAAACAACCACTCATGGTGGAAAATGATAACATATTCTTTGATATATAGGTGTTCAATTTTAAGAGGAATGTTAGACTAGAAATTTTTTTTTAACTGAAATAAACTCCTTCGATTTCAACAAAAAAGAACGACAACTTTATGTCCCATTTTATTATTTAGATAAAGATTGGCATAACGAAGCAAGTGTTCATACATGGAAAAATCTAGAAAACAATTTTTCAAGATTCAATCAAGAATCAGAATACAGATATTTATTTGTTTATTGGTGCTTCATGCCAGCTCTGCATATATGGCGACAAAAAGGTTTAATTTTCAAAAAGTTGTCAAATTCAAAATCAAACTGTCCCAAGTCAGTTTTATTAAAATAATAAGTTATCTAATGATGAAAACTAAATAACGCCACAAGTCAAAAAGGCGATACAAAGATTTCACTTGAAACATGAATTTCTTAAAATTTTGGTGTCTGTGTCAACCAAAAATCTGAAGAAAAAAGTCTGAAGTTATTCAAAATAAAACTTGACCGAGATATTGTGTAATTGCAAATGCAAGCCAATGATCCACAGAGTGTGAATAGTCATTTCAATATTATTAAGACACAACACATTGAGGATCAAAGACGTGCATGAAATATTGGGAAAACTCCACCATGCATCCTTGATTCTTATTCCCATACTCTACCCAAGTTGTGTTTTGTATATATACCACGATTAACCTTGAATCAAGGCTGATATTTTAATAGACAAATATCACATTCAGCAGCCTGATAACTTTCTTGCATGACACTGTTGTCGAAGCATTTCATTCACATCATAACATCACTCAGATTCAAGGCCTTCTGTATGAAGAACATTTTCCAATGTCTGTATTGTATCTAGTAACATTCAATAGGAATGGCGATCGTGGTATAATGGATGGAAATTCAAATTTCTTGGTCTGTTGTGGTGGAAAAATCTTTAAAAGTCAGGAAATAGCTCAAAAAAGAACCTGACTTTGATATCAGTTAATAATATGAAGCACATGCACAAAAAATATGAAGCCTTTATAGTGGTACCAACACTTTTCAATTGAGACCTGAGAATGGCTTCCTAGAGATGTTGTATACCAAATATGAAAGCAGAATGACTAGTGGATCTGAAGAAGATTTTTGAAGAAATTCCCTCATATTGTGTACCAAGTTAAATTTCAGGTTCCCATATGGAACCCAAATATTAACCCAGGCACTCAAATTGAACAAACTTGAATCTCCCCCCCCCCCCCCCCCCACCCCCAGAGATGTTGATTACCAAATATGAAAGCATTCTGACTGGTGGATCTGAAGAAGATTTTCTAAGAAATTTCCTCATATTGCACTAAGTTAAAATTTGGGCTACGATAGCGAGCTCAAATATATACCTAGGGATCCAATTTTCTGACCTCCCCCCCACCCTCTAGAGATGTTGTATACCAAATATGAAAGCATTCTGACTGATGGATCTGAAGAAGAAGATTTAAAAAAAATAGTAACCTAGGGACTTGGTTTGATCAATCTTGAATCTGACCCTCATAACAATGATGTATACCAAACATTAAAAGATTCTGACTGGTGGTTCTGAAGAAGATTTTTAAAGAATGTAAAAAATTTTTTGAAAAAATGCCTAAGTTCCCCAAGGGAACATGATGAACCCAAGGGCATCCCGATAGTCTGGGTCATTGGTTATGGTATAAAAATATAGAAATTTTGGACGGAGCCAAAAATCTTCCCCCTCCAATAAATTGCTTCACGAACTTTGTTTGAACAAACTTGATTCTACGTCTCAAAAGGAAGCTCCATAACAAATATCAAGTCATTGTACCAACTGGTTCATGAGAAGAAGATTTTAAAAATATTTTGGAGCATTTTCTCCACTCCCACCCTATGGGACAGGGCATGTTGAGTTGAACAATGAAAGTGTCAATGACACTGTAGCTCAACTTGACAAACTTGAACTTAGTAAGTTATAAATGAAATGGCAAAATTGAAGATCATTGGTACTAATGTTATTTGATGAAATTTCAACATAACAGCATTGTGTGTGCACAACGTCAGAGTAATCCGTGCATTTTTAAATGTAAACTGTAAGACTGGCTAAAGGAAGAATGTTGATACACAAATGCAGTATGTTCAGAGGTTATTGTAAATGGCAACTTTTTTTCATAGAAATAAATGGTAATCAACAGCTCTTATCTAGAGTTCTTGACTAATGAGCACACCAAGTTCAAAACCAATCCTATGATAAATGTGGCCTGCAGGCCATGTCAAAGAATGTTGATGCACAAATGCAATAAATTCAAAGATTGTTGCTAACAGCAACAGTTTTTGATGGAAATGAAAAGAAAATCAACAGCTCCTATCTTTGTTATCCTGCATAAGCATACAAAGTTTCAAAACAACCTGATAATGAATGTGCCCTCAGAGGCATGCCAAAGGAAGATGTTAATGCACAAATGCACTAAGTAGAAGGTCATTGCTTGTGGCAATGGTTTTTGGGGAGGGGTTTTTATGGAAATTCATGAATATACCCTGCAGAGAGTGCAAAAGGGATAAGTTGATGCACAAATGCAGTAAGTTCAAAGACTGGTGATAACGACAATAATTTTTTATGGAAATGACAAAAGAGCAATAGCTCACATATAGAGGTCACCCTGAACACACATACCAAAATTTCAAAGTGATCCGATCATAAATGTGCCCTAAAGGGTGTGTTAAAGGGAAATATTGAGGTCTGACTAAACTAAGTTCAAAGGTCAGCGGCAACATTTTTTGACAAAAATGGAAGAAAATCGACAGCTTCCATGTAGATGTCACCCCACACAAGCACACCAAGTTTATCATAAATGTGCCCTGCAGGGTGTGTCAAAGGGAAATATTGATGCTTAACTGCAGTAAGTTTTTACGAAGTTCATCGAAGGTCATTGCCAATGGCAACTTTTTTGGACAAAATAGCTCCCATCTAGAGGTAACCCCAAACATGCATACAAAGTTCAAACCGATCTGATCATAAATGTGCCCTTTATGGCATGCCAAAGGAATATATTGATGCCTGACTAAACTATGTAAGTTCAAAGTTTGTTGCCAGCGGCGACATATTTTTACGGACAGAAATGGAAGAAAATTGATAGCTCCCATCTAGAGGTCACCCCAAACAAGCATGCCAGGTTTCAAAGCAATCCGATCATAAATGTGCCCTGTAGGGTGTGCCAAAGGGAAATATTGAGGTCTGACTAAACGAAGTTCTAAGAACGTTGGCCGCGGCAACATTTTTTGACGGAAATGGAATTTAATCGATAGCTCCCATCTAGAGGTCACCCAAAGCAATCCGATCATAAATATGCCCTGTAGGGTGTGCCAAAGGGAAATATTGAGGTCTGACTAAACTAAGTTCAAGTACATTGGCTGCAGCAACATTTTTTGACGGAAATGAAAGAAAATCGATAGCTCCCATCTAGAGGTCACCCCAAACAAGCATACCAGGTTTCAAAACAGTCTGATCATAAACGTGCCCTGTGGGGTGTGCCAAAGGGAAATATTGTGGTCTAACTAAACTAAGTTCTAAGAACGTTGGCCACGGCAACATTTTTTGACAGTAATTGAAGAAAATCGATAGCTCCCATCTAGAGGTCACCCTAAATAAGTATGCCAGGTTTCAAAGCAATCCGATCATAAATGTGCCCTGTAGGGTGTGCCAAAGGGAAATATTGAGGTCTTCTGACTAAACTAAGTTCTAAGAACATTGGCAGCGACAACATTTTTGACGAAAATTGAAGAAAATCGATAGCTCCCATCTAGAGGTCACCCCAAACAAGCATACCAAGTTTCAAAGTGATCCAATCATAAATGTGCCCTGTAGGGTGTGCCAAAGGGAAATATTGAGGTTTGACTAAACTAAGTTTTAAGAACGTTGGCCGCGGCAACATTTTTTGACGGAAATTGAAGAAAATCGATAGCTCCCATCTAGAGGTCACCCCAAAGAAGCATATCAAGTTTCAAAGTGATCCAATCATAAATGTGCCCTGTAGGGTGTGCCAAAGGGAAATATTGAGGTTTAACTAAACTAAGTTTTAAGAACATTGGCCGCGGCAACATTTTTTGACGGAAATTGAAGAAAATCGATAGCTCCCATCTAGAGGTCACCCCAAACAAGCATACCAAGTTTCAAAGCGATCTGATCATAAATGCAACCTGTGAGGTGTGCCAAAGGAAATTGTGGACGTACGTACTAACGTACTAACATACTAACGTACATACGTACGTACGCCGACGGACGAAAAGTGATGGCAATAGCTCAGCTTGACTTTGTCAAGTTGAGCTAAAAATGCAATGCCCCTTTGGGACCATCACTCACACAAACTTTCACTTGAATTGGCCCAGTGGTTTTGGAGGAGAAGACCAAAACATGGTGTTGATGGACGATGGACGGAGAGTGATGAGATTAGCTCAGCTTGACTTTGTCAAGATGAGCCAAAAAATACAATCTCTAATTTGAATTCCACACATAGCAAAAACTAGAGGTACTGAGAGCAAGCTCACAAAGCGATACCCCCTGCGCCTCAGTTGTAGCCTTTTTGGTACATTAAAATGTAAAAGTTAGATTATCTCCCCTTGGAAATGTCAGAACGGAATTATATTGCTTCATGCACATCTTCATATGGAGTTCTTCCATTGTGTAAAGTTTCATGACAATTCTTCAAGCGGTTTAGGAGGAGTTGCGCTTATAAGGATGGACAGATGGACAGACAGACGGACGGACAGACGGGCAGACAGGGTGATTCCTATATAGCCCCCAAGCTTTGTTTGCGGGGGTATAATGATACAAATCTAGATGATAAATTGCATGACCATGTACTGTTGTAATAAATAAAACATTACATCAAATAACTTGAATATCTGGTTGAGGCCTAGATTATTTTTGGTGGTCTGAATTTTTATTCAAAATTTATTTTATCACAAATTATTGGAGGCTGCCCATAGGCAACCAGATATTGTGCCAATAATGAGTTAAAGAATCTATCCTTATTATACAGTTATTGACCATAATGCAATATTGTATTTGTGGCAAAGTCTCAACATGGTTTCAGTTTCTTCTTTTCTATATATTCCAATTAACCCTTTTAACACTGGTGGTATCTTCCATGCCAGTTAAATGGCAGAAATAGGAAGGGTCCATATCCATTATTTGGGGGTAAAGCAATTAATATTTTCAACGTGCAGCCTTCTGGCTGCACGGTGAAAATATTAATTGTTCTACCACACACGTTCTCTTAGTAGCCATCCTACTTAATAAAATTATGATGTATCGTGTGGCTGGACTGGAAAAGTGGTCTCTCATGTTGAAAGAGTTAACCCCCTGCACAGTGACACCAAAATACCCAAATTTCAAATAGCAAGTTTAGTTTTTCTCATAATGCAACGAGATTTTTAACCAATTCAACCTTGTTTGACAGAGCTCATTAATTTAATCAATTCAATCTTGTTTGACAGAGCTCATTGAGCTTTGTCAAAGAATACTAAATTGGTTAAATTCCTAGTTGCATTCTGGGGAAATATTCATGGGTTAAAATTGTTATTTCAACATCAGTGTGCAGATGGTTAAAATCACAATATATCTTTTCAACAGCAAGTGTGTGTGATAGAAGGATTTTTAGAGAACCTGTATTTGGAAGAATCATGTCAGAGGATTTCTTGGTAACTGTAGTTCTCTTTCCATATCATTTGTGTGAATGTAAAAACATTAAACTCTTTCATCGGTTATATGACTATGATAGAAAAACTGCACAATTCTACATACAAATGGATTCATGTTCTACAGACTTCATCAGGTATATCCTCTGGTCTGTAGACTGATTTGTCTCACCTGTTTGTACTGTTTATCATCCAGACACCTCTGGAACATTCTATCTACAACAGTTTCTAGTCTTGAATCAATAACTTTTTGTTCTGTCTCACTGCTCTCTGCATTGCCAACTCGTATTTTGGTGTAATGGTCAATACATTTTGCTAGAAAATAAAATAAAAGTTCATTGCTTCATTCACCCCTGTAATAAAGATTGAAAGCCTTAAATTTTGTTGTCTTTTTGCCTTCTGTTTAAAATGTTTAAAAACACCAAATTTCAAAATTATTCTGCAAATGGTTTTACATTATATTCTTTGACAAAAAGGCACTAACATTTCAAAACCGTCTTATGTTATAGAAAAAACAAAACTTGGAAGCAGAAAAAACATTCAGCCAAAAACTACCTTCAATAAAGAAAAAACATAAAAAACTAAAAGGATATATAGTAAGAATATGAAGTAAGAGATGCCTTATTTCCATAAATTTGCACAACAGGGTCCAAACATCAAGAAATATTCCAGTAAAACCACCCATTAGTTTTGTTAGCTCCACAGGAGAATTCTACAAAAATATAGAGGATATTCACGAAAATTTGATGAATACCGAAAATATCTCGTGAGTGGCTACAAAGAAATATGAGGATCTTCACGAGCGACGCAGTCGCGAGTGAAGATCCTCATATTTCTTGTAGCCACGAACGAGATATTTTCGGTATTCATCAAATTTTCGTGAATTTTCTTTTTATTTAATGCTCTACGACTACAAACTCTCCAATTTGTGGCCTTTATTTGCCATTAAGGCGCAAAATTTATGTGCCGAACCGGCGTCCATACAAAAATTACAACAACCAAACTCCAACCATTGGAATGTGTGAATATCCGCACAAAAAGTAGTCCCGTCTTATTTCTCCCCTAACTTTACGATTTACCAAGGCTGGCGAATTGAAATAATCGCAATGTGTTTCGAAGAAATAGAACAATAACAAAAAACACCACTTTCTTATTTTCAATAACAAGACACGTCATTTTATTTTTTTTGAACTCAATGCACTGAAGACGTGTGAAGTTGAACTGAAGAAATTTGAAAGTGATTTCGGCTTTTCGCTGGAAGGTGAATGAGAAAGTCAAACTTTGAAACCGCTGATTTAATGAATTGATTTAGTCACTGTCACTATCAATTATTCGAATTTGTTTGTATTTGGGACTCTGGAATTCATTACTGATGTGCTGACTCTGTGATGATTGCATGTAAATGTTTATCGGCCCATTAAACGTGCTGCCACTGAACATCGAAGACAGTGGAAATGAACCTACGATGAAATATCGATTTCTAAATATCATTTTGATATTTCGTTTTGCCGACCGACAGGGGAATATGACTTAATTTTTCAGCGTGAATTGATGCCTGAGCATTAAATAAACCAATATATTAACTTTTAGGGGAATCAGAATGAATTTATTGAACTTGACGTACCGAGAAAAACTTACAGTAAAGTAGGTGCTTCTAGTCAAGTGTCATCTGCCTATTCAGGCAGATGACACTTGACTGGAAGCACCTGCTCTGTGTTTAATTCTCCCCAGCCCAAAGATAGCCGAACCGTCACAACCAGATTACCTGCCGTATTACATCACAGGCAAGAAAACTTGACTCCCCGCTTCTAAGAGTTAAGTATGTCAATTATCTGAAACTTAAGATATCAGAGCATAGATTCACCATGCTAAAGATTTCAGCTGTTGAAGATGATATCTCAACATGTGGTGATGTGAAATATTCTGGAATATGGTCACACAAAATACAACAAAAAGCAGGGCCATGCAACACTTTGAAATCTGATTTGATTCAAAATTGTCACTACAATTCAATTTGATTTGAGTTGCGTTCAATTGAAAATTTTCAAATCATCAACATGTTCTCAAAATCCTATCAAGTGTCTCCTCTGAAACTCTTCTTTTATCATCAGGTCTCCTGTACAGATGTGATGAAATAAGTGTAAATGTAGTACAGTAGAATCCTCTTAATTGAATATCCATTTTCCAGTGAAAATTATTCAATTAACAGGAGTATACAATTAACAGGGATTTGCTCAGTTTCCTGTGTTCTGGAGGTAAACTGAGCATTTATTCTATTATATCTTGTTTGACAGAGCTCAGAGAGCTCTGTCAAACAAGATATAACAGACTAAATGACCGTATTGGATGTTGTGAGGCCAAAAAGTTTGATAAATAAGGGGAATTTGGTGCGTGTCACAGTAATTTTTTCGACATATTACAAAAATTTATATACAATTAACAGGAGTTTACTCTACAACCCATATGCAATTAACAGATCAAATTTGTACTGAAAGTATGGTAAATGGTTGTGTGTTTGAAAATTATATTCAATTAACAGGGATATACAATTAAGAGATATCCAATTAAGTGGGCTTCACTGTACCACCACGGATAAGGGGGTATAATGAAGGTGATGACTGTTTGATGAACGATGACTCCTGTTATCGGAATGTTTACTCGCGAGAGTTACAGTGTGATTGTGTGACAAATCTCTATTGCAGAGAGAGGACTAACGATCCGAATGGTGATGATGATCCCTTAGACGAACGATGAATTCTATGGTCGGACCATCTACTCGGGGAGTATTCACAACTTTTATGATGATCCGCAGCCAAGTACAGAACAATGCTTAGTGTTTCCTCTGGATAGAGAGCTGCTGAATACATAGTATTAATATAATGGCAAGGTTAACAAAGGTACGTTTTCTCTCCCGCTTTCACGAATGTGCTAAGGGTTGCTGCAGGATGGCCAACTCCCTGTGAGCTGGTATCAGTCAAACTGACAGCAGTCCTTGTCCCCAAGGCTGTTGGAGATGACTTATTATTCATTAGCAAAGTACTAATGGTTGCTGCGGCCAAACCTATGCAGCGTGCCCCCCAACCCCCACCTGCCCGTGAGCTGGAATCAGTCAAACTGACAGCAGTTCTTGTCTCCAAGGTTACTGCAGAAGACTTATTATTCATTAGTATCTTTGATGCCAGCTCTCCCTCAAACAAAACAGTCTCTGCAGAAACCAAGTCAAACATGGAAGGAAGAACATCAGATGAAAATGATTTGCTTGACAAACTAGAGTAAGGCCCAATTTGAGGGGGTGGCCGAAGACTGGTGTCCTTGGTAGCCATTTCTAATATAAACAAAAGGACATAATTTTCCTAAAAAAAAAAAAAATTCCAAAAATTCAAAATAGGTCAAAACGTCACGGGAGTAGAAGGGAAGGATACATTAAGCAGACAAATTAATACATATAATTATTAAGATGAATGGTGATCATTTCAGGGATTGACCCCAAAATGGGTGACACATGATTCCAATTTATACAACATAATTTAGAAAGCACAATCCTGAACAAAAACACTGTCTGCCTCCTTTCTAAACATGCCATATTTTCTAATTCATGTTCCTTCTCCTTGATCCAGAGTTTGAGGCCATCTAAACATAGAAATTTCAGAGAGCTAAGAAAATAGTACTGTATACACTGGGCCAAACAAAAGAATGGTGAAGGCGGTATTGGAGTTCACTTCCTTGTCCCTTTATTTTGTTACTTTGGCATAATTTCTGGGGTGTTGGGGGGTTCTGAATCAAACGTTTGGCCCGAATTCTATCGGACAGAGTGTCAGCATGTCTGGGCCAGTGGTAAGGAGGATAAATGTGATATTTGCAAGGCCCTTACAAAAAGGTATAAAGAAGGAAGGAGGACTGACTAGAGGTGTGACTGCCGCAGATGGGCCTGTCCATACCCCCCACCGGCCCCAATGGTATTATTGTTCTGAGACAAAGAGGGGCACAACTCTGGTAAAAAACAGTCTGATGAAAACTATAATCGCAGGTGCACAGGTTCCTATGGTAGTGAACAGCCATACCCAGTTTCAAAGGAATCGACCCATAAACATTCGAGAAAATCTCCGAACAAAATTCAGGTCTCGTTTCCTTCAAAAGTTAGCACTTCCGGGTTATCGAATACCCTCCTGGAACTGAGAATTTAGGACCTTATTTGATTTCATGATGGTGTGGATCTAGTAAATAGGGACCATCAGTGTTTATATGCTCCCCTAAATCTACTGTTTGGGGGGGTTGAAAGTGGTGTACGGTTATATGCATTTTGGTTAGAGGGCAAGTTCACATAGGCTTGTTGATTGTGTAACCAAGACCATACTGTGGGCTGATTTTTCACAGGTGAGAAATGGGACAATTTTTCATGAACTTCTTTTGGTGTGCCTTCCTGAAAAAATGAATAAGAAAACCACCTTTTTTTCTTGATTAATTTTGAGCTGCCAATGCCATAAAACAACTGAGGAATAATGAAAAAGGTCTATAACACTGTTTTCTCGCTGTGCATGCACGAAATTGGGAGACTTTTGCTCTTTTTTAATAAGTGAATTTTGACAATTTTACACGTTTTTCAAGAAATTAACTGGTTCATTTGGACAAGTGTATATGAATGATGTATTAAGGGTTCTATATCGTGATATAATCAGCAGGGTAACCTAGAAAGAGATCTTTCTGAAAACGTACAATTCTGCGCACATTTGATGTAAGGGAGATAACTCAAATGTGAATTCATTTACGCTGCTCCATTGAACACATTTGACACTTGGTGAAAACATGCATTTTCAACAGAATAACTGTAACAAGACCTCTGGCATTCTAAGATGAAAAGGGGCATAACTCTGGCAAAAAAAAGTCTGATTAAAATTATAATCACTGGTGCATAGGTTCCCAAGATAGTGAACATCTGTACCAAGTTTCAAAGGAATTGACACATAAACAACAGAGAAAATCTCCAGACAAAATTAATTTTTTTAAGACAAAAAGTGGCATAACTCTGGCAAAAAAAAGTCTGATCAAAACTATAATCGCAGATGCACAGGTTCCCATAGCAGTGAACATTCATACCAAGTTTCAACGCCATCGAACCATAAACATCCGAGAAAATCTCCAGACAAAATTCAGGCATTCTAAGATGAAAAGGGTCATAACTCTGGCAAAAAAAAAATTCCGAACCATAATCGCTGGTGTGCAGGTTCCCATGGTAGTGAATATCCATACCAAGTTTCAAAGGAATCTACCCATAAACATCTGTGAAAATCTCAGGACAAAATTAATTATTCTAAGATGAAAAGGGTTATAACTCTGGCAAAAAAAGTCCGATCAAAACCATAATCGCTGGTGCACAGGTTCCCATGGTAGTGAATACCCTTAAGTTTCAGAGGAATTGACCCATAAACATCTGAGAAAATCTCCGGACAAAATTCTAGCATTCTAAAACATGTGAAAAGGGGGCATAACTCTGGCAAAACTAGTCCAACCAGAACTATAACGCAGGTGCACAGGTTCCCATGGTGGGGAACATTCATACCAAATTTCGATGACAATGATCCATAAATGTCTGAGAAAATCTCCGGACAAAATTATGTCCAAGGATGGAAGGATGGACAGACGGACGGACAGACAAGGTGATTCCAGTATACTTCCCCCCTCCCTCACAACTCGTTGCACTCCAGACAAAACTAGGTCTATGGATGGACGGACAGACAAGGTGATTCCCGTACACCCCACCCAAACCCCGCCACCCCTCCCACAACTCGTTGCATGGGGTATAAAAATATTTTACTTACAGATGGTAGTTTCCACAAATTCTGTAGTATCATTCACATTAAATAAACTGCCGGCTCCTAGAGCATAGGTCAATGAATCTTCAAAGGCTCCAAGATGGTAATAAACCTGTAATTATTTATACAATCATTTATTTCAATGGAGAGTGCCATGCTTTCCATTGTGACAAGGCCAAACAATCAAGCTCAATAAGGCCTAAAAAAAGTTGAAAAATTTGTTTCTCAGGCCATCCCGCATGGTCCTTTTGGCTGCTGCATGCTTTCTTTTTAGAACCAATGCAAGCATAAAAAAGAATAAAAATTAAATGGCTTTCGTCCGATATTTTACCCAAGTTAATAAAATTGATAAATTTGTCCCTTGAGTGCAACAAGGCTTTGCAATGCTTTAGCATTGTAAAGCCTTGTTGCACTCAAGGAACAAAATACACCACCACCCATGCTATTCTGCAAATTATGCGACCAAAAACATAAAACAAACCAAGAATATGAACTTCAGATGGCAAAGAAATAATTACAAAAATAAAATGAAAAACTGCATGCCCACATGCAATTTTACACAACCTGGTCTGAGAAACAAAAGATAAACTTTGTGCGGCCTAAATGATAATTAAACATTTTTTATGGAAATAATGGACCAAGCCAAAATTATGACAGAAGATCAGGGTAGTATTTACATACACTACCAAATGTAGATTGAGTAAAAAATATTTAACCATTGTCTGTTCTACCTGGAAGAAAAGTTTCAAGCTAAAAGATATGGACAAAACAGCTGGGTACAAGATACACTGGAAATCCAGGAGCTCTGTCAAACAGGATATAATAGATGACTAAATGCTTTATACTGGATGTACGGTGGCCAGATAAGTCAGTGTAATTCAGGGATAGATCACAAGAATCTTATGCAATTAACAGGAGTTTACTCTATAACCTACATGTAATTTAAAGGTCAAATTTGTACTTTGAAGGCAGGGTAAATAGCTTGGTGTTTGAAAGTAATAAGCAGTAAACAAGATTATGCAAGTAAGAAATATTCAATTAAGTGGGATCAACTGTAACCATCTCTGAGTCATACATCTAGAAGACCAGAAAGTTTCATTATTACAGATACAGTTGTACTGAATCCATTAACCATTTCCCCCAACATAGCGTCCAAAACCAGCCAGTGCTTTTCACAAAAATCACCATTCAATTTTCCTTATTTTTTCAATTTTTGTTTTAAAAAGCATGAGCTTGTTACAATGAGAGGCCCAAAAGCTGTGTTTTTGATGCAAAAAAAAGAAAAAAATTAGTTATTCATAAATTTTGTTTGCAAGTTCATGTTAGGTAAAGGGTTCAGGCCTTTCACTGATGACCTGCCCTTATGATCTTGACATGATAGTTTATGCATGACACATAATAGTTTGTGCATGACACACGTCATCTGTCTATCATTTCTAACTAGTTTTCTTCACCAGTTTTGAAAGTACTTACAAAGCATACAAGGACTTAAAAGTTGCCCCAAATTATGACAATTGGATTTGATTCTTGTGACCTCCTGCTACAAGAAATTATGACAATTGGATTTGATTCTTGTGACCTCCTGCTACAAGAAACAACTTTCTGTTTTAAATAATTTAGAAACTGAGAGTATTGTTATACCCTGTGCGTGCAAGCAGTACATATTCCATAGCAAAAAAACAAAAAAACACACAAACCTCATATTTATATATTTACTAGAGTTATATGCCTAACCCTTTAGCCAACGTAAAAGCCAAAACCACCCAGTGATATTCACAAATATACCTTTAAATTTTCATTATTTTTTTCATTTTTTGTCTCAAAACCATAGCTTATGACCCCTCATTGGAAGGAGCTCGTTCCAATGAGGGGTCATAAGCTATAGTTTTGATGCAAAAAGTAAAAAAAAATTAGTTATTCAAGAATTATATTTGCAAGTGTCATCTGCTTTTCGTGTTAGGTAAAGGGTTAAGGGCCTAATACCAATTTTTGTGAGTTGCTTGTCTGACATGTACATGGAGGATACATGTTTCAATACACAAGCTTTTAGCATTTTTGTTGATGGGAGTTCATAGTACCTTAGCAGTAATTTTTTGTCAAGTATTGACAGTCTGAGTGGAGCCTGTGAAAGCAACAGCACTGTAATTACTATCTGCTGAGACATAGTTACCTTATAAAGAGGAGTAAAACATAAGAATTCTCCAGGTCTTGAAGGAAAGTTTAATAGTTCTATGAGAAGAATCAAATGAACATTTGGTGACAAACCAAGATGATTCTCACTGTTTGCTTTTTTGTTTTGTTGTTTTGTTTTGTTTTTTGTTTTTGTTTTTGTTTTTTTTTTTTTGGGGGGGGGGGGGGGGGGGGGGGTTGTGAGAATCGAAGAAAGACTCTCACCTGAATTTTAAGCCCTTGTGTGTAGTTTGTGTTTGAGTTCTAGCACTTATGACTTTTTATCTTCTTTAACAAGCCTGGATATAAGCAGACTGTCATCTGCAAAATGAGGTCCCCAGAGGGTGAATTTGGTAATGATACCCTACACAGCAGGGTAGCATCACTAAATGTTCCCTCTGTGAACCTTAATCTAAATCAAGGTCTGAGGCCAAAACAGAAAGAGGTTCCCAGAGGATAAATTGGCCCACTGTATGGGGTAGCATCAGCAAATTCACCCTTGGGGGACCTCATTCTGCAAATGACAGATTGCTTATTTGCAGGCTTGTTTTTTAACCCTTTACTTATCAACTGAAAAAATAGTTGCAAAAAATTATAGATTTTAAGTAATTTGTATATTTTTTATACTTACCAATGGCCCAGACTAGCTGGTGGTAAATCAAAAATTAATCCAGGGCTAAACACAAATTTTGCCCCCCAATGCCCCCAAAATTTACACGCAAAACCAAAAAATTGATGTCCTATCTTGTCCTCCATACTTTACAGATCTGCGCATGCGTAGTATCCTGGAAGACACCAAAATTGGCGCCAACCATCATTCTCATGGGAGAGCCATCCCCGTCTGGGCCATTGGTAAGTAGAAAAAATATACAAATTACTTAAAAATTTATAATATTTTTATACAACAACCAATGTCCCAGACTAGCTGAATCATAAAAAGGCTGGAGGGCCCAGGACATAAAGGAAAATCCAAGGAAAGTTAAAAAATTTATAGTAATTTATATATTTTTTATACTTACCAATGACCCAGACATAGCTGGTGCTAACTCTTAAAATATAGGGCCAAACACAAATTTTGCCCCCCAATCCCCAAAATTTGCATCTAAAACTAAAGAAAACATGTCCTGAAAGGCCCTCCACACTTCGCCCCTACTGCGCATGCGCAGTGTCAAGGACGTTCCGAAATTGGCGCCATTTATCATTCTAATAACCAGTGCCTGGTAAGCGCTATGTACTCAGCGGGGAGGCAAGAGTTCCCAACTCCTGGGAGGGCCATCCCCGTCTGGGTCATTGGTAAGTATAAAAAATATATAAATTACTATAAATTTTTTAACATTTTTATACTGTACCAATGACCCAGACATAGCTGAATAGTAAAAAGGCTGGAGGGCCAAGGACATAGAGCAAAATGGAATACGCTCAATAAAATAAAATAGAGTCATCCCCTGTAGGGAAAAGAAGTAATAGGCCTTACATGTATCTTTCTTATTTATGATAAATTAGAAAGATACAACACCTTCCAAAAATTGAGCTTCATACATCCATGTACTCTATTAATATCCAATAATCCTTATACTAATAATTTTTAAAGTAAGCCAATAATAAAGTAAGTCTAGAGAATAGAGACTCTTATACTCCTAAAAGTGTCTGAGAATTGCATAATCATGTCCGTTGACATATGCAATATTCAAAAGCTATACTTTAAAAACTAAGACTTGAATGAATTTTATAAACTTAAACTTCTCACTAAACAACCATCCCAATAACAGCTCAGAATTACTAACTCCGGAGGAGGTATCCCCTTGTTTTCATAGTAAAAACAGGTGACCCAAGGGAACACCCTCCCCCCCCCCCCCCCCCCCCTTTTTCTTGCCCTGGGTCAAATAGCCCAGAGCGAAGAGGGCAGCCGAACGGAGACACTGCCGAAACAGACAGCCTACCTAGCTATAGTAGCAACTGTTAAGTGAATGACATTCTGAGCAGTAGATAATAGACCTAACAATAGAGGCCTCCAGAAATGGACTCGATATTTCTGAGATAAAATTCATGAATGTGGATGGCTGAGCGCAATGAGCAGCCTTCAAACATCTATAATAGCAACACTATTAATGTAAGCCCAAGAAGTAGAAGAACTCTTACTTCATGAGCCGAAATCTTAAGCACAACTGCTAAGTCAATGATATACCATAAGCAGTACGCTAGTTAATAGAATCCATTAACAATAAAATGGAGCGTAACGTCCTTCTACTAGACATCAAAGACAGAAGAAGCTTACGCCCTAGTAATAAACCGATATCTGTTTATAAATACATAAACTGTACCCGGAAAGAGTAAAGGCCTATGCCCATACGAAGACGGAAGAACCTTAAAATAATAGGTTCCGGATAATAGGAGCCTAACTCTTATGCAACAATCCAACCTAAATAGTAACGGAAGTATTGATTCCGAAACTATGAAAGTGAAAATCATCCATCGATAGTGCATGAAACTCACTGACTCTACAGTAAAAGAGAAACCAACAGAATTACTGTCTAAAAGGTCAGAATTTGAAAACTACTGTTTCCAGAGGCTCAAATGATTACTTAGCTAAATAAGAACCGAAGTTAAAATCCGTATAGGAATTTAATCTAAAGATTCTAAGTCTATTTATCAAAAAGTTACTAACTGACTTAGATAAAGAGACAAAAGACTCAATTGTAAACTATCGTAGAGTGCATAGGTATGAGGTAACATAAACCTATAACCTAAATAATAACAGGCTGCAGTAGATCTTGTGAAACAAGTATACTAAAAAATAGCAATGAGTAGTATGGAGGGATCAACAATATGAACATAATGATCCCTACACCACGACGGAAGAGCCTCCACTTTAGTCGCATAGAATAGCGAAGAAGAGGATCTCCTATAGTAAGAAATCGCGTCCAAAGCTCGTCCAGTACAGTGCTTACAATGCAATACGGACCACACAACGGAATACATGAAGGTTGCGACCTTGCTGGTTGTGATAAAGATGACACGATTTACCCAGTGAAAAAAGATCCTCACATAGAGGAAGATTTCACGTTAAGATCCACAGTAGACAAGAGAGTAAATTACTCATGATCTCTGTGAAGATAGAGATGCTATCAACAGAAATGTATTGTGGTTGTTTATCTTAGAAATACCTGCTAAAACAACAGCGCCGGAGGATACGCGTATCCTATCATTCCGTCCTATAGATCAATAGAGCGTTAACAGTATTAGCTCAGAGATCTGGACAAGCCAACACATACGTCTGCAATTGATTAGCAAGCTGTGTCATAAATAAAACATCATTGGGCGCTCCCATAGATAGCAAATCTGATTGAATACTTGTTTGATGAGAGTCCATTCTGACAGCAACAAGCGACCCGTAATAGAACAGGAGTCCGATAAAACAATCAGACGACCCAGAATATGACGGACCAAAACTGAACTTGGTGTACTATAACCAACAGACGGATTCTTTCCATTAAATTGAATAACGGAAACGAAAGAGTGCCTCCCTGGTTCCGGAGATACGCCACTACTGTCGAATTAAAGGACAGGAATTTGGGCATGCGTTTCTGAATAATGTTCATGCAATGACATAAAGCAAGCCTAAAAAACATTATTCCGCGGAAGTTAAACTGATAGCTAAAAGACTGCGGAACCCAAAGACCCTGGCACTTCGAATCCGTAGGGATCAGTATATATCCCAATCTGTTTGACTGGCAACCGTCATAACAGCCACACTCGGGTCCGGCAACTGCGGCGGCACTCTCTGAGTCAACCACCGAATGTTTGCCCCAGTCTGAATCTCTTGTAACACTAGATAGACAAGAGAATGTATAAATCGAGCAATTCATGGATTGCCGGAAAGTTGCCGTCGAAGAGAAGCTCCTCCGAGAACGAAGCGACTCTGAGAGAGTTCTTAACCTTACTATCCACGCGTGGATGTAGCTAGGGCTGCGTCACGTCTAACCAACTCCAATCAGCCACTGAAGGGCGGAGTTATACGTGAACAAACTACTGCCCTCAAAAGAAATTACATTGAGAATAACATCCCGTAAATCTTTTCTTGAAGACGTAATGATAACGCCTCAGTAAGGCGGATTACGTATAATAAAGCGTCTAAGTTAAGTCTACTATACATAATGTCGTTCCCAACATTGAAATTGGAAAAGACATAAACGGCGAAAAAGAATATATGCAGTCTTTAATCACACCGTCTAGACGCATATGAACTCTCGGTATGCCCTGCTCTGCCAAAATAAACTATTTGTAAAATGGTAAAATAGCAGAAATGAGCCACGCGGACAAGAAACTAAACTATCTTGCTTAGTAGCAGGCTTGTATATATATATAAATATAGCGTCGAAAAATAAAACACATGTTGTAATGACAATATTGGACTGCGTCGGTAAGTCAGGGACAATGTCCCTGTACCGATCGAAAAATCCGAGTCCAATGACGCTATAAGTCTCTTATCCAAGATCGCAGCAATGAAGTCCGAAAAATAATCACTGGAAGAAATGCCAGAAGATATGAAAGGCATCTTCCGATACTACTAAAGAGAAAACTCAAAATCTTTCGAATCCCTTTCGCCATCCTGTCGGACCCTATAAAGCGTTCGGTCGTCCGTAGCTGATGCAACCGCGGACCGCACCGACCCAGCGCCGTCGGATAATTCCTAATTCGACCGAGAAACTGTCAATTGCTGGGATGCTGCGAAACAACTGTGCTAACTCGGATAGCACGTCCGTCACTGAGGCCTGAGGAGAAGCGGTCTTACGATGCATTGCCGCAGGAAGCTCCGAGATCGTTACCCCGTGCATACTTCCAATATGCGAGCGAACGGAGTGTATAGGCCTCGTGTCCCTTGGCTACCGGATGGCGCGACCTATTCGCCGTGGAATCACTGAATGCCGAAACTGATCGGATACTCGAGGTCACGAAGCCAATGTGCGGTCGTGTGCCCTGCTGTGAGGATGAGGAAGCATTAAAGACAGTCTCTCGGACTGTCAATATAACGGAGCGTCCCGAGCAACGGACATATGCTCCGAATGTAAAATATCTGAACCACAACATGCGGTCCCCTATGTTGTTGGCTTCCTCCGATCTGTCCTCAATCTGCCGTCACTGGGTGAGTACTAAAGTAATTAAAGTGCTCGCATCACCCAAATCTCCTTCCTAGACCGTAACGGACGAACCCGGCAGCCGAACCATTCGATGAATGTACGCTACACCGGGTGAGCTAGCGAATGTCACTCCGTAAGCGATAGACATATTCCATGAGCACTTATTGCCGCTAACTCTTCATTAACTATGACGACAGAGGCACACTTTTGAAAGACATCTCCATAACTCTTCGAACAAGAAACCAGAAATGCTTGGATAGCAAGCATAAAATAATAATATATATATAGCGTCGTTCAATAATTCGAAAGTTTGTGTGACATTATTGGACTATGTCGGAACTGAGGGACGATGTCCCTGAACCGAACCAAAAATTTCTAAGTCCACCGACGCTATCAGTTTCTTATCCGGCATCGCAGCATATGTTGTTCCGAAAGGGAAAGCTTGAAATCCTCCGAATCCCTTTCGGTATCCCGTCGGACCGGATGAAACTTTCGGACGTCCGTACCCGCTTCCGCGGAGCGTCCCGACCCAGCATCGTCGGATAAAATATATGCGACAGATTCAGTTGATGCTGGGATGCTGCGATAAACTGTGCTATTAAGGAAAGCACGTCCGTTCCCGAGGCCTGTGCAGTAGCGGACTTACGATGCATTGCCGCTGGAAGCTCCGTGTACGTTGACTCCCGCACACTTCCTATGCGAACGTCCGGAGTCTGCAGGCCTCGAGTCCCCGGCTACCGACCGAGCGCTGTCGGATAATTCTCGATCCGACACCGTTTCTGTCGGCTGCTGGGATGCTGCGATAAGCTGTGCTATGTGCACAAGAATGTCCGGCGTCGAGACCTGCGGAGGCGCAGTCTATCGCTGCTTCGCCGAGGGCAGCTCCGCATCAGATGGCTCCCGCATACTTTTCCTATGCGAACGTCCGGAGTCCATCGGTCTCGAATCCCTGGCTGCCGGATGGTGTGACCTGGTCGCCGAAGAATCCTTGATCGGCGAAGCTGGTAATATATCGGCGGTCACGCAGCCAAGGTGCGGTCGTGTGCGCTGACGAGAAGAGGAAGCCTTAGCAGTCTCAGCGGACTGCCTATACAACGGAGCGTCCCGAGCGACGGACGTATGCTCCGCTAGCGACACATTTGTACCACAACATCTGGGGCCAGATGTTGTTGAACGAGAGAGGGGCCTCTCTCGCTTGCCGTCCGGATGGACCGGAACGAGCTATGAACCGGACTAAAAGGCTTCCTCCGTTCTCCCTCCGATCCGCCGTCACTGGGTGTGCATTAAGTTAATTTTATAGTGCTCGCATCACCCCAAAATTCCTTCTAGACCGCAACGGACGAACCCGGCTGCCGAACCATTCGGTGAATGGACGCTACACCGGGCGAGCTAGCGGACGTCAAAGGCCGTCGAACCTACTAGGGTCCTCTTAGGCAATTGGCGTATTACATGAGCACTATTCCGCTAGCCCTTCATTAATTGTGACGACGGAGGCACACTGTTGGAAGACATCACAGATACATCACCCTAATCTTGATCGTCTGAAATAGAAATTGATAAAGTAGAGTGACCCTGCGGGGAAAGGACCGGAGTGTCCAAATCCCCAACAACATACCGTGACATACGCTTCCCATATTGTCGTCGAAATCATATGATACAGAGCAGGAGTTAATGCGAGTACACTGACCACATATAGAATGATAATAAGGTCAGAGGAAGACTTCCTCTTAAAACAATTGATCAATATCCTTTCAATGTGAAAAGAAAACAAGTCCTGGTACTCGCACTAACCCCTGGCAATCAAAATACATAATAATAATATGATCCATTAATATAGAAAAAATAATTGAAATCAAAATATTTTGAAAAAATATTTTTTCAGAACAGCCCAAGTTTCTGAAAAGTAACGTTGAGCCCCAATGGATCCCAAGCCTAAGTGTGGACAAAAATTTTAAAAATATTTTAAACAATTTACACTTACGAACAATAATAATGTATCTAGTTATGATTAAAATAACATAAAGATATTATTATTTAGAAATCCCCCCCTCACACAGAGGGCTGTTGTAAATGTAAACAATGAGTGTAAAAACACTAAAATAAGACTCCAGGCACCCAGGCCCGAAATCAGTTACCAAAAATACACTATCTGATGCAAAACAGAGACTTCCAGGGAAGAAACTGCAGAACATCAGATGGTAGATGCAGAACACAACGCCTAACCACCCGTAGGTGAAGACGTAAACATGGGGAAAGAACAGAATTCATTCTGTTATTCAGCTAAAACTCCAAAGAAATTTTAGTAATAATAATTACAGAAACTATGCCAAAAGCATGGGAGAATAGCAAGGGGGAACTTAAAGGACAGGGAGAGAGGAAAACACTTGAAAAAACAGTGTAACTAAACAATCAGAATGACAACAAAATGGCTGCTGCCTTGAAAATAGGTAACTTAACATAATTTCATTAAAAAATTTTAAGTTACAGCCCTGATAATATTCTGTCACACATTCTTTTCCTCTCCTCCTTTTCTATCCTCCTTAGAATCACCATTTCACTAATATTTATGTGTCTGGCATCATTTAAACTGAGATTTAAAAGCACAAAGATCAGTCAGATGTTAACTGATGAAGGGCCAAACTTAGAATGATAAATGGCGCCAATTTCGGAACGTCCTTGACACTGCGCATGCGCAGTAGGGGCGAAGTGTGGAGGGCCTTTCAGGACATGTTTTCTTTAGTTTTAGATGCAAATTTTGGGGATTGGGGGGCAAAATTTGTGTTTGGCCCTATATTTTAAGAGTTAGCACCAGCTATGTCTGGGTCATTGGTACAGTATAAAAATATCCAATCTCTCAATTACTTCAGTAAAGGAAATATCCTTCAGGAGAAGAGGAGAAGATAGGAATTATATATGTCTTTCTCCTTTATGAGAAAAGAGAAAGGCATAACACCAACAATGTAATTGAGTATTACATAATATATAATTCCCCATTTAATGCCAGCATAACCCGTTATGCTAATTCGGTGAAGAAAACCAATATATAAAGATAGTCCAGAGAATGAGACTCTTTATACTCATTTAAAAGTGTCCGAGGATTTATATTATCGCCCGTTTGACCTGCGACATATACAAATGGTTCACAGTGAGCTACACTTCAAAAACAGTACATAAATTAGACATAGCTATTGCTTTACACCGAGCTACACATTAAAACCATCCCAGCACCGACTCAGGACTACTGACACCGGAGGAGGTCTTCCCTTGCTTTTCACTATAAAGCCAGATGATCATAAGGGAAAAAACTGTCCCCCCCCCCCCCCCCCCCCCATCTTCCCATTGTTCTGAGGTACATGTCCTCAGAACGAAGAGGGCAGCAGACCAGCATCAATGCTGAAACGGACTGCCTAAATAACTATAGATGTAACCATTAATGGACGACATTCTGAGCAACAGAAAGAGGACTTAAAGATCTAAGGTCACCAGAGATGGACTCTAAATTTCCCAGGTAAGACTTGGTAAATGAAGAGGGCTGTGTCCAGTATGCAGCCTTCATGAGATCAGTAATGGCTATACTGTTAGAATATGTCCAAGAAGTGGACAGTGCTCTAACCTCGTACGCTGATATCTTACTGACCGAACATAGACCCGAAGATAGATTTTCATAGGCAATGCGTATTGCCAACTGAATCAATCTAGCAACTGAATGAACAGAAATATCTTTTCTGTTAGGAATCAATGAAAGAAAGAAAAGTTTTCTTCCTTTTCTAATAAAATCTGATTGACGTTTATAAATGCGCAGGGACCTGACTGGACACATCAAAGGTCTACTGTTATCCGAGGATGGTAAAGCCTTAATGATAATAGGCTCAGGCCGCTTGTCTGGAATCTGATTCTTAGCCAGAAATCCCACTTCCGTAGTAAGGGTAATGGTATTACCCACACTACGATAGTGAGATTCATCAACAGATAAAGCATGAAGTTCACTGACTCTTCTAGCAGATGCAAGGGCTAAGAGAAATGCCGTTTTAGAGGTCAAGAATTTGAACTCCACAACGTCCAATGGCTCAAACAGAGCTTCCTTGAGCTTCAACAGAACCCAAGCCAAATTCCACTTAGGAATTAATCTGAAGGTTCTAGGTCTATTAATATAGAAATTTCTAACCAGCTTGGACAATGAAGTATTTGATCCAATAGCCAAGTTATCATGATGAGCGTAAGTGTCTGATAACATAGACCTATAGCCCTTAATAGTGACAGGCTGCAGTTTGAGATCGTCAAACAAGTAGACCAGGAAATTGGCAATATTTGGTATGGACGGATCATAAACTTCTATCGACTGATCCTGACACCGACAGAAGAAAACGCTCCACTTCGCTGCGTAGTTCAATGAAGAGGAGGACCTCCTGCAGTTAGAAATTGCATCCACTGCACGTCCTGTAAACTGTTTTCCGTGCAGGAAGGACCGTACAACGGAAATACATGAAGATTGAAACCTTCTGGTGTGATGCAGTGTGCGTGACCTCCACTGATAAAGAAGATAATCTCGTGGAGGAAGCTTCCAGGGAACGTCCCATAACAGTCACCTGAGAAGATTGATCTAAGGTTTCTGTGACAACAGAGGTGCTACTAGCAGGATTTTGCAACGAGACTGTTTGATCTTTAACAGAATCTGCTGAGTTGGAAGATACCCACATCCCATCATTCCGTCTCATGAGATCGACAGAGCGTCTACTGCGTACGCTCGATGATCTGGGCATGGCGACACGAACGTCGGTAACTGATTGTTCAGGCGTGTCACAAAAAGATCTATCATGGGACGATCGCACTGGTAGCAAATCTGCCTGAATATTCACTTGTTGAGTCCACTCCGATGGCGACAGGCGACCTTTCCGAGAGAGCAGGTCTGCTAGTACATTCAAACGACCCGGTATATGATGGACAGAAAGATGAACATGATGATTCATGACGTATAGGAGAATCTTCTCTGTTAATTCGCATAATGGAATTGAATGAGTGCTGCCTTGGTTCCTGATGTATGCTACTACTGTCGAATTGTCCGACAAAATCTGAACATGGACGTTCGCTATTATATGAATCCAATGTTGAAGAGCTAGCCATATTGACATCATCTCTTTGATGTTTATGTGCTTCTCTAGGAACCGAGGGTCCCAAAGACCCTGCCACTTCAAGTCTGCAGGACTTAGGGCCACGTCCAAACCCGTCTGACTCGCATCCATCATAATCGTGAAAGCCAGATCCGGCAGTTGCAGAGGAACTCCTTGAGTTAACCACTGAAGATCTGCCCAAATCTGAACCCTTTGTTTTACATTGCTCTGAACTGATAAACCTTCCCTTGCACAGCAAACTGCAGGTACTTTCTGAATGCCGGATGTTATTTATTATTATTTATTGGTGTTTTTAAGGTCACATATTTCTGCACAATGGCTAATCATGACCATGACAGTTTTACGGGTGAAGGAAGCCCGAGAGGACCACCGAGCAATGGCGAGCAACTGTCAGCTCCCCAACATACTAACTCCACACAAGCAGGGTTAGCATTGGTTGAAGACAAGTGCACCATCGACGTGCAGTATGCCTTATTACACAGCGCCACCGTGCCCCCACGTGGGCAATGGGGGTGAAGTGTCTTGCCCAAGGACACAACACGGTTGCCGCAGGTGGGATTTGAACCGAGGACTGAGCTCTGGTAAAGTGATCTGCGTAGGACATTGCATCCAAATTCGCTCTATTCGATGAAATTACAGTTTCCATTACATCTGAGAGAATGTTGCTGAGGTAAGGATATGTCTAAATCCCCGGCCAGCTCATCTAAACGCAGTGGAGCTCTCTGCACATCTTCTCCAACCGTTTTAAATGAACATGGTCCAAGAAATGGTATATTTGTGGAAGATGTTGATCGATAAGAAACCATCTTTTTTCCTCACACTCGAGAGGTTAAATATGGCATTGTCTACATGGCCGAAGGCCTGCGACACCTGTCTAGACTGAACTGGGAAAGAAAGAACTTCTTCCTTCCTCCGTATAAAGTCTGCGTCTTGCGACACAAGCGGTTTCTCCCTTGTTGTCGCAGCTTGCCGATTCAGTGGAACAAACTCAGGATAGTATTGATGGATAAAATCCATCGCAACTATATGTTGTTCCGAAAGGGAAGGGTAATCCTCTTCCTTATCCCTTTCACCATCCAACTGAATCAGCTGAGATTCCCGGTCCATTGCATCTGCGTGAACAGACAGCTGGACCGACCCAGCACCATCCGAAAGCTCACTTTCAGAGTTTGAGGGAGGCTGCTCCCGCACTTGCTGGGATGCTGCGATCAGCTGTGCAATCTGCAACAGCAAGTCCATCGCCGAGGCTTGAGGAGCAGCGGTTTTCTGTTTCTTAGCCACTTGCTGCTCCTGGGACGGCGTTCCTGAGATGGATCTCTTCTCCAAACGCTCGGTTCCCTAGCTACTGGATGATCCGACTTCATGGGCGAAGTCTGGCTCCGTCTTCGCGCAGCTGGATGGATATTCAAAGTCGGGTAGCTAGGATGCGGTCATGTGTGCTTACTGATCGTAGTGGAGGAAGCCGTGACTGTAGCAGAGGCCGCTGCAGTCTAGACGGAGCGTCCCGAGCAGCAGGTGTGGACGTATGCTCCGGCCCGTGCAAGTTTCTCATAACAACATCTGGCCCCAGATGTTGCTGGGTTAAGGAGGGACCTCTCCCGCTCAGGGGACTTGTCAGACCTCGTCGAGCCTCCTGACAAGAAACTGCTGGTTTCCTCCCTAGTTCCGTCGTCGCTGGGCGAGCTTTTGTTTTTAATGTGCTCGCTCTACCCACTACACTTCCCTCGACCGCAACGGACATACCCGGTGTTACAGCGCCCATGGACAGAGTAACTGCTTCACCGGTTGAGGTAGCTGCCAGCAAGGGATTAAGACCACCACCCAGTGGCCTTATCCCTTGCCTAATATTCAAGAGCACCTTAGCAGCTAGCTCTGTTTGCTCATCAGAGCGCGACGACGATAGCACACTTTTGGTGGGTGTCACATTACCATAACCATGTTCTTGTTCCTCTGAAAAAGAAACTAAAAAACTTGAATTACCTTGCGGTGAGAGCACTGGCATAGGCATCTCACCGCCAACAACATACCGCCGTGACACCTGCTTCCAATGTTTGGCATCCCAATCGACACATGTAGGACAAAAATCTGCAGGAGTACATCGACTACAGGCAAGGCAACATGCATGTAAATCTGAGGAAGACTTCCTCGCCTTGCATTTTAATAATATAGTACATTTTGAACAGTAAGCTTTCATGAATAATCAAAACTAAGTTGATTGTATTCCCACAAACTCCACAATAAATATATGATAAAGATACATAATAAACAGCAAGCAAAATCGAAATTGTAAAATTAAATTAAAAAAATTTTTCAAAAATTTTTTTGACAAAAGCCTAAGTTCCCAAAGGGAACATGAAGAGCCCAACAGCATTCCGATTCAGGCCTGTCATTTTCAAAATTCAAGGAGGGCAATTATGGTTCTCCTTAAATGACTCCAGGAGGGCTATTTTTGGTTCGCCTCAAATGACCTTATGTGGGCCATTTTTTTGATTTACGAGGGCCATTTTTGGTTTAAGAAGACCATGAGTGAAAGCTTGTGTGTGCAATGCATGAAACAACAGTAGTCTGCAAGACATAGTTACAAGAGTGATATATTTCCAGTTGCGCAAGTTTACCCATACACGCAATTAGAAAGCTGAAAACTACGGGAACGCGGTGAATTCAGGGAATGATATCATTGAGTAGCATAAATTCAGTTTCAGTTAATGTACCACCATGATAAGGAGATATACACTGGGCAAATATTTGTCTATAGACCTGTCAAACACTGAAAATAAAGTTAGTGGCTCAGCACCCTACCCCCTCCCCCCCCCCCCCCCACATTCCACCAGTTGGCTCCTCCCACCCCCAAATTGGAAAATAATTGTTTTGATTTCCTTTCCTTAATATAAGTACAGCCCCCTAATTGTCATAACCCACCTCCTCCCCACTCTTAACTAGGACCCCCCCCCCCCCCCCCCAGGAATTCAGACAATGCCATGGCCCCATAACTGGTGGGATCTGCCATGTAGTGTCAGATTGGGGGGGGAGGGGGGTTGTCAAGATGCACAATTTAATAAGAAAGGCTACATTTTAACAAAAATCAACATTTCTTTATTTTTTTTTTAGGAGTCATTAAGCTCTTACCATGGTTTTCAGAGATAATATACAATTGTTGTGTTTATTTTGGTAATTAGACATCCCTCCAAGAATACAAAAACGTCTTTATATTTCCAGCTTCAAATGCCAGTGAAATAAAAGAAACACAATACAAATCATATTACTTGTGATTTTGTTAACATTTATTGCACGAAGTCATGATATTTGAATCACTTTTGTTAATTACTCATTCCAATGTTTTCACCAACAACTCTCCTAATTTCGACTGTAGGGATTCGTTTTTAACAGAATTTTTTTTTTTTTTTTAGTTATTCTTTCACACTAATGAATTACCTCCAGCCCAGACTGAAGTTTGCTTTGTTGCCCTCTTCTATCTGCGAAGATTGTCGTTTGAAGCGGCCTATTTTGCAGTGAGTTTAATTGAATTAATAATTGTCCGCAGAAATCAGGGTTAGGCAGATGTTTAACATCCGCAGAATTTTGACTTTAGGTGGGCGACTGCGGCCCGCCTGAAAATGACAGCTCTGCCGATAGAGCCTAAGTGTGGACAAAATCCAATTTTTTTTGCTACACTACTGGAATATTCATTAATGTATCTAACAATAATCCTACAGTAATAACTAGAGGTACTGTGAGCAAGCTCACAAAGTGATACCCCCCGAATGTATAGGTTAGATTATCTCCCCTTGGAAATGTCAGAACAGAATTATATTGCTTCATGCACATCTTCATATGGAGTCTTCCATTGTGTACAGTTTCATGAAAATTCTTCAAATGGTTTAGGAGGAGTTGCACTTATAAGGATGGACAGACTGACGGATAGACAGGGTGATTCCTATATACCCCCCCAAACTTTGTTTGCGGGGGGTATAATAACTAAATACTACATATATTTAAAGACGTTGCCACTGTAAACAACGTCAAGGAAAAACCGGAAACAAGATTGTTGTGTTTATTTTGGTAATTAGACATCCCTCCAAGAATACAAAAACGTCTTTATATTTCCAGCTTCAAATGCCAGTGAAATAAAAGAAACACAATACAAATCATATTACTTGTGATTTTGTTAACATTTATTGCACGAAGTCATGATATTTGAATCACTTTTGTTAATTACTCACTCCAATGTTTTCACCAACAACTCTCCTAATTTCGACTGTAGGGATTCGTTTTTTACAGAATTTTTTTTTTTTTTTAGTTATTCTTTCACACTAATGAATTACCTCCAGCCCAGACTGAAGTTTGCTTTGTTGCCCTCTTCTATCTGCGAAGATTGTCGTTTGAAGCGGCCTATTTTGCAGTGAGTTTAATTGAATTAATAATTGTCCGCAGAAATCAGGGTTAGGCAGATGTTTAACATCCGCAGAATTTTGACTTTAGGTGGGCGACTGCGGCCCGCCTGAAAATGACAGCTCTGCCGTCAGAAAATGATAAAGATACATAATAAACAGCAAGCAAAATCGAAATTGTAAAAAAAATATCTTTATCAGAAAAAAGGCCCAAAGTCAGTAACAGATTTTAAAGCTACAGATGTAAAGAAAGATCTTCAAACGAAGAAAAAACGATACATCAGATAGAAGATGCATGACCCAAACGACCTAACACCCCTAGGGTGAGGACGTAACCATGGGAATAAACAGAATACACATTCTGTTACACACGTTAAACTCCCAAGAAATTTAATAAAAAATTTCAATAAAAATAAGCCAAAAAGCTTGGGAGTTTAACAGAAGGGCTTCAAGGAAGGATAGGGAAGGAACACTTAACAAACAGCGGATAAATCATTAGCAAGAATGATGACATCAGGCACGTCCCGAAATTGGGAAACATGAAATAATTTTTATAATTATTACAACATTACAGCCCTGAACGTTTCTAACCACCGTAGTTCACTTCCATCATCCATTTATATCCTTGGATCCACCAATTTTACCATTGATTTGTGTCTGGCATCCTCAAAAAAGGAGATTTAAAAGCACAGATGTCAGTTCAATGTTGCTGACTTTAGGGCCAAACAAAGAATGATGGTTGGCACCAATTTCGGTACCTTCCTGGATACAGCGCATGCGCAGATCTAAAAAGTATTGAGGACCAGATAGGACTTCATTTTTTTGGTTTTGCATGCAAATTTTGGGGATTGGGGGTAAAATTTGTGTTTGGCCCTGGATTAATTTTAGTTAGCACCAGCTAGTCTGGGCCATTGGTTGTCGTATAAAAATATTTCTTTAACAAATAAAAACTTTCATTTTTGCCCCAAAATCATATCGTAAGATGCCTAATTGGAATAATAATTGGCCAAAAATAAAAAAAAATAATAAGATTTGAATGTTGATTTCTGAGAAAGCAAGTAAATGTAGCCGGTTATGGCTACTATGACAGGTAAAGCATTAAATATAAGCGACTCTGATCACAACCTTTTTCAGTTCCTTACATCTCTGAAACTAATTGACACAATATCTTTCAACGTATGTCATGTGTGTACTTGTTTGACTTCTGACCAACAAAAATGAACTTTATTTTTCTTCATTATGACATGCACCTGTGTAGGGCCATCATGATTTTTGAATTTAGGAATAGATTAATCGTCGCAAATAATCGATAATAATCGATTACTCATACCTAGATGACTCTCCCTTCTCTCTTTGAAGTCGTTAAAAATGAAGTTCAAGTCAGCTGACCTACCTCAAGTAAACAGCGAAGACGATCCTCTTTTAGGTACATTCAAAGATTTGATGTTCTGAACTTTTGAACCGTCAGTGTAATAATCAAGACTGGTTGTCAGTTGCAAACTTCGCAAGTTCAGAACTGCCGACCGGTTTTGATTATTACACTGACGGTTCAAATGTTCAGAACATCAAAGCTTTGAATGTATCTAAAAGACAAATGCTTCTAACAGCTTCTTGAGGTTTAAAGTTGACGTTCTTGACCTTTTACCTTTAGAAACAATAGTTTTTTGATAATTTTTTTTTTTAATTATTAAACGTCTAAAATGGGGTAAAATTTATCGATTCTTAAACAACGAAAAATAATTCTAGTCGATTTCGACGTGACCGATCGACAATCGATTAATCATGACAGCCCTACACCTGTGACAGAACACTGTCAAGTCCTACAAATTTCTTCAACTGACTAATACAATTCCTTTCAATAGTTCATCGCCTGAGTGCTATAATGTTCTATGTCCCCTATGGGACATAAAACATTTTAGCATTCAGGCGACGAGTTATGTAGTTACTGGAGACAAAATACAAATCTGATGATTATATGCATGTGCATTCGTAAACACACACATACCCACACACATACACCACACACACACACTTTTTCTCTCCCTCTCGTTCATTAGCATACCTTTGAGGCAACAAGAGCAGCAAGTTCTCTGTGTTTAAAAGTGGCATCCTCATACAGAACCTCACTAAAATGAGAGTGAATTTAAAATATTATAATCAATACCTACAATAGAACAGCTATGGAATGTTTGACATGAAAGATAGGTGAATTGGGGGGAAAGAGGGTGAAATTTGTTCGAAGTCTGCAGAAAGCTATCAACCAATAGTAGGGACACAACATTTGTTACTTTGACAAGTAACATGACACTAATATTAAATTGCATATAGTGATTCATGTGAGTCAATCATATAATTATCATTAATATTCTTGCAATTATGATATACCAGTAACAAATTAGTCAGCATCAAAGAGCTTACCTGTAGATTTTTTGATGGTCTTAATCACCAAACCAATGCCTAAACTGAGTTATTGTTAAAAATGAGGAGATGTCCAACAAGATACTGTTGGGCAGTGGCATCATTATATGGCCGATTAATGTAAATTCAATCATTTTGCATTGCAAAATATACCTCATACATTTCAAAGGAATCTTAATGTACTACATGAACCAGAAAAATGGGATGCATTAGTCATTTGGGTTTTTTGGAGTGTAGATCTCGGACATGACAGCCATGTTGGATTTGCCAGACTGCTGGTTATTGAAGGAAAGCTTTCTACAGTCACTAGTAATGACACCAGAACAAATTATAATCCATTGGTCATTCTTTTTTAAAGTTATTACACGGACAAGCAAAAATCACAAAAAAATTCAAGGTGGCTGCCATGGCATTCATATTTGATGGGGGAGAATGCTGATTATCGAAAGGAACCTTCCTCTAGTCACCACTAATCCACCACAAAAATAGAATCATGGTGATTTTATTTTCAAGTTACTGGGTGCACAAGCAAGAATTACCCCAAATTCAAGATGGCTGCCATGGTGGCCATATGGGATATGGCAGAAAACTGATTATCGAAAGGAACCTTCTCCAAGTCACCACTCATCCACCACAAAAAGGATCAATGGCACATTTCATTTTCAAGTTATAGCTTGGACAAGCAAAAATTACAAAAAGAAATCCAAGATGGCTGCCAAAGAGGCCATATTGGACATGGCAGAAAACTGATTATTGAAAGAAAATTTGATTGGTCACCACGAATCCATCAAACAAACCAGAATCCATGGTGTATTTCATTTTCAAGTTATTGCACGGACAAGCAAAGGCTGATGGACAGACAGACAGGCAGACATGACCATACCATAATACGGCCTGCTGCAGAGAGTGGCTGTATAAAAACTGACTCTCTTCCTCACAGGACCAGAGAGAGGATACTCTACCTCCCACCTCCACCTTTGAGGCTTAACCCTTTGACTAACATGGATAGCAGACAATTAATGGTCATAAAAAATTCTTGAATAACTATAAAATTTAATTTTAACCTCAAAAACATAGCTTCTGATCTCTCAATGAAACAAGGTTAAAAAGCTTGTCCCGATGGAGGGGCATACGCAATGTTTTTGAGGCAAAAAGTGAAAAAATAATAAACATTGAAGAGTGGGAACAACGATTTTTGTCCCTTATCAATGAAGAGGAAATCAGATAATTTTCTTCCTCCTTGTCTTGCTAAACACTTCCACTGACAAACTACTTGATAAAAGGCTCACAAGACTCCTCTTTATTATAAGTATATTTATTTCAAGGTTCACACACTCTAGGACAAAAAAATTCAAGAACTTTTCAAGGACATTTCAAGGACAAATAAGCATTTATCAAGCAGCAGTTTTCTGACGGGATTGTCATTTCTCAATAATCTCACCTGCATCTAAAATCTATTTGTTGCACAATTGGGTGGGTGCTTGATTGTGTATGGTGGTTACAATTTATTCAATATTTATTTTATTATAAATCATTGGAGAGTGCCTGCAGGCACTCTCCAATGATTTATAATAAAGTAAATTGATGTGAAGAGAGTTTCATCTGCCACTGACAGCGCACAGAGTCTGCACAAAGAATATATACACTTGTTTAAAGTACTCCCACGTTTCAGTTAAACTGATGGTGACTTTCAGCACTCCACCAGTTATTTCCGATATACAGGTTTTCTTTCGTCACCTTTTTAAAAAAATTAAAACCAAATAAAGTAGAAAATTTGACAAAAGTTTGGACTCAAATAAGCTGCAACGATAGCAGAAAATATCGAAGGATATTCAAGGAGTCTGGCTGATTTTCAAGTACGTTTCAAGGGCATTTTCTGAATATTTCAAATTCAAGGAAATTGACTAAAATTCAATGACTTTTCAAGGCTGTGCGAACCCTATATTTATTTATAGGCATTTATGGTCAATTTTGGCATTTATGGCTATATCATGATTGCAACACAGATATGAAATCAAGTGTAGCCAATCGCTTATACATGTATCTGTGCTGCCCACATTAGAGGACTTCCACTCCAGGCATTGGTGACCTGGTCCTATTTTACCAGTGAAACAAAACTTTTTTACCACAGTAAAGAAGCACTGCCCCACTTGGGGTGGAACAGGGAACAAGAAAACTGCTTGTTAACTCCAAGGGCTCAGCTCTATAAGTTGGTGTACAATAGACATAACACAAGTTTTATTGAAACTAGAAAGAAGGAACATTTTTCAGCTTTTGAGACAAATACAGTGCAGAAATGTGACTGGGTCCCCACAGAACGAAATCTGTGAACTGTCATACAGTAGGGCCATCGTGGACAGGTCAAAATCCACAGGTTGCCATTTTTTCCACGCATTTAATTCAAAGATGATCCACTTTGACACCTGGCACAATTACCACCAATGAAGCACTGGGACCACCACATGCGTGGAAAAATGCCCACCCATAGATTCTGACCCATCCATGATGGCTATATTGTAATCGGTCATCTTTATTATATCCATATGAAAGGTAAATAGGTTTAAAATTCAAGATTTTATTCTCTGATTTAGGGTTCAACCGACGATAGGAATCGGCCACCCCAATCGGCCGATTGTGGACAATCGGATGACAACAGCAATGGCTCCTGGAACATCAGTTCAACCAATTGCTGCCAAGCATTTTTTTTGTGATGATTCATTAACCACATTTTAATATCTTCTGCAACTGTTCAATTGTTAATGCAAAATGATGTCAATGATACCATTCCATAAAGTTGAGAAACAACCACAATGTGTATTCTTAATTTCTCTAGACGCCCCTTTACAGGATATACAAGTTAAATGACGTGTAAGGTTTACAATTGATCATACTTGCGACAATCACCAGTTCATACCAGAAAAAGGGAAGGTTGCACTCCACTGACTCAGGTCACAGTAAAATGACCAGACGGGTGCACTTGGGCGGTTCATGTGGTTCTGAGAGCCACGTATACCGCCCAAGTGTGCGCATCTGATCATTTTACTGCGACCTAAGTCAACGACGTTTAAAACTGAAATATGTTCAATTTAATGTAGTTCTTTCAAGCCTCAACTCGTCTAGAAGTGCACAGCCATACAATCAGAATCAGCCGAGTGTGAGCTCAAATAACCGGTAATCGGCCAGCGGCCATTTTTGGTAATCGGTTGAACACTACTCTGATTCTAGCTTTGCTTTTGTGAATGAAATCATCATGTATTTACTCAATTTGAGTCCGAATCTGTTATGCTTGTCCAACTTTTTGTGAGACTTTACTGCAGATTCACCCCTGTTTGAAGGTGACTAGACAAATAACTTTTGGGAAATGTTTGCACTTCATAGAAAATTAATCTCCTGGAACTGACAAGTCAGTGACTGTTCAAAGGTGATTAATGGCAATACTCATGAAACCCACATTTGTCCATATGGCCCCACAAAGTAGATCTGTTTCTCGGCCCATTTTTTGTAAAATTGCATGTGGGCGGGTGTTTTTTTTATTTTTGTAATTATTTCTTTGCCATCAAAAGTTCTTATTCTTGGTTTGTTTTATGTTTTAGGCCTCATAATCTACAGAATAGCATGGGTGGTGGTGTATTTTGTCCCTTGAGGGCAAGAAAGCCTTGCAATGCTAAAGTATTGCAAAGCCTTGTTGTACTCAAGGGAGAAATTTTTCAATTTTATTAACTTGGGTAAAATGTTTTTATTTTTTTAAATTTGCATTGGTTATTAAAAGAGAGCATGTGGCAGCCAAGACCATGCGAGAGGGCCCGAGAAACAGAGTTTTAACTTTTTTAGGCCTTATTAGCATACATCTTCTTTGAAGCTCCGCTGGAACTTTATAACCATATGTTTGACGAGGACCACAATTATGGCGAATCATACTTCAATCATACGACACCTAGAATAAATATGGCACATGTCAATCACTAAGGAAAGCTTTAAATGTATTCCAATAATTGCACTAAGCATCAATAAGTATCACTAAGAAATGCACTAAGCAGATTCCACAAAGTAATCAACAAAGCAAATTTTTACAAAGAAACACACTACGCCGGTTTTCACTATTTATTCATTTATCGGGGTTTAATGACACTTTTGACAGCCAGGGTCACCTCGTGTCTGACAGTTTTATGGGTGTTGGAAGCCGGAGTTTCAAGCAGGGTTAGCATTGGTTGAAGACAAGTGCATTATCGACGTGCAGTACACCTTAGTACACAGTGCCACCGTGTCCCCAAGTGGACAATCGGGATGAAGTGCCTTGCCCAAGGACACACTGCAGTTATCCCTAGCAGGCATCAAACCAAGGGCTTTTGAAGTAGGTTTACACTAAGAAAATACACTAAGTATGTTTCACTGAGAATTGCACTAAGCATCTAAGAATTATCATGAATACAGGCTTCAATTGTGAACTAGTTACAATATTTATGGATATATGCTGATCATCCATGCCACACTGCTCTCGACTTCACACCAAAGTTATACACAAGCTTCGTATCGCTAGGCTTCTGAATTAACAGCTAAATACATTCCCTTTCCAGACGTAAACAACTACAAGTTTATTCTGTAAACTTTAGCAATGATTAGGATGATTAAGATATTTTTTCAATTTCATATCACAGTTTTCTTCATTTTATCTCTCCCACTATCTTGCACAAATTATCAGTCAAAACAGGACATACTTTCTAGCAATCAACTTGCAAACATCATGGTCGTACTGTAAACACCACACATCAAATAGCCCATATCAAGCCTAATATGAGTTAAGGGTATTGCTAAATGAGATAAAAACCCGGTATTATCCAAGAATAAACTGCTTCTCATGGAAACTGTAACTAGCTATCACATATATAAACATATAAACTTCTAATTCTAAAACATTGGCGCAAGAATAAATCCCTTGTGATACCAGGATTTCAAGAGGCGACACTTGATAAGATTTTGAGAACATTCTTTTTTTAGAACAATTCAAAAATTTTCAAATCTCATGATGAAAAATATGTACTTACATTTTATCAACAGCTTCGGAGATTTCTGCCCAGAATATATCCACTATTTTATTTAACTTTTCCAAAGCAAACACCTGAAAAAGAAATTTTTCAGTAAATATCTTTCTGAACTCCGACGGATGGCCAGACAGAGGTCTTCGATATATCCCTCCCTTGGGGTGGCTAGGGGAGGGGGGGGGATAATTAACTATACAGCTCAGCACATCATTAACCTGAACACAAATATAAAGTAACTTGACAATCCAAGCAATATTTTTCAAGTTATCGAATGCCAAAGGGATTGGAGGAATTTTCAATTTGAAGGATAAAGGGTTAATATCTCGGTAACAAATCATCAGATTTACACCAAAAACTATACAGCTCGGCAAATCAGTGACCTGAACACAAATATAAAGCAACTAGACAATCCAAGCAATATTTTTCAAGTTATCGAATGCCAAAGGGATTGGAGGAATTTTCAATTTGAAGGATAAAGGGTTAATATCTCAGGATCAAATTATCTGATTTACACCAAAAACTATACAGCTTGGCACGTCAGTAACCTGAACACAAATATAAAGTAACATGACAATTCAAGCAATATTTTTCAAGTTATCGAATGACAAAAAATGGATACGGACACCGGATGGACAGACGGATGGACGGACGAACAGACGGACAAAGGATGGACGAATGACGGATGGCCACCCCGGATGCCGGCATTATGTGTACCATACATAGTATGGGTACACATAAAAATGAATACCAGTATACCGTGAGTAACGGTATACAATTTTGGGGTCCGGTATTATGATTTGAAATTCTCGTTTTCTTGGAATAACAAGAGGCCCCATGTGGCCTTAATCGCTCACCTGACAAAGTGACTCTAAGAAGTATTTTAGGTCACCTTCACCATGTCATGCCTCATCAACATTAACTGGTTGAGTGATAGATTTTGTTTGAAGTTCAACATTTGTTACCTAAAATTAGTTTTATTTAAAATCATTGGTGTGTGGCCAATCTCCAATGATTTTTAATAAAGCAAATTTATCTCTGCAGACAAACTGGTTTAGCATGAAGCACAAACAAGGAATGTGAAGAGATAGCCTTGGACATCTCTCCCCAACTGTGGATATCTTCCATGTGCTACATGTACATATTTGCATGCAAGAAAACAAAAATTTTCACAAATTTTCCAAAATATTAGTTTTTTTTATCATCATTGGAACAAGCTCAAACAGCTTATTCCAATAGGGGCATGGGAAGATCAGGTATATTTTTGAGACAGAAATGTGAATATATAAATAATGGTGTTTTTTTGTGAATGATGCTGGAGAATTTTGCGTAAAGATATGGTAAATGGTTTGTTCTAGATACAGAATGATGCAAAAGTATTTAAATTTGATTAGGCAAGTTGTTCCTATAATGCATTTAAAAATTGAAGTTAACTGTTTTTTTGCTGCCGAACTTTTAGATGTGTGTGTCTGTGTGTGTGTGTGTGTGTGTGTGTGTGTGTGTGTGTGTGTGTGTGTGTGTGTGTGTGTGTGTGTGTGTGTGTGTGTGTGTGTGTGGGGAGGGGGGGGGTAAGAGTGTTCTTGCAAACAAAATTCCGGAATAAATGGAAAATTTTATTTTTTGTGTGAAAGACATAGTGCGTGAATGTTGATTGGAACAAGCTTAGAGAGCTCATTTTAATGTGAAGTCATAAGGCTGTGTTTTACGTACGAAATTCTGGAATAACTAAAAAATTGCTTTTTTGACTCAAAAAGCATGGTGTGCGACCTCTCATTGGAATGAGCTCAAAAAGCTCATTCCAATGGGGTATTTACAAGCGATAAGTACATGTATGTTTAAGAGACAAAAATTAAAATTTGAATAGCGATTTTTGCGAAGAATGCTGACAAGTTTTGGCAGTTATGCTGGTAAAAAGGTAAGAAATGCAAAGTGGTTGTTTTTTAGAGGCGACATTTAATTAAGGGGAATTAACCCTTGATTACTGAGGTAACTTCCAAAAGTACTGAAATTTCATGAAGCAATGTGAATAACAGACAACAGTTGCCTAAAAATTTCATGAATAACTAAAATTTTTATTCTTTTGTCTCGAAAACATGGCATATGACCTTTGTTGGAATGAGCTGAATGCGTGTGTTCCAATGAGGGGTCATAAAATTTGAACGGAGATTTGTGTGAATAATGCATTAGTACTGCTAGATTTGGGTAAACGGTTCACCCTGGATACCACCCCTTCTATAGTAGATCTTTTCTGCAAATTTTGTCTAAGATTCTATCAACTTTACAAATAAATACGTTCATGAATCACAATCGGATCCACCCCACAATGTTGCATACCAAATATCAAAAGATTCTGCCTGCTGGATCTGGAGAAGAAGATTTTTAAAGAAATATGCCTGAAATGCACTAAGTTAAAATTTGGGCTCCTATACGGAGCCCAAATATAAACCCAGGGGGCCGATTTGAACAAACTTGAATCAGATCCACCCCACAATGTTGCTTACCAAATATGAAAAGATTCTGAAGCTGGATCTGGAGAAGAAGATTTTTTAAGAAATTTGCCTGAAATGCACTAAGTTCGAATTCGAGCTTCTATAGTGAGCCCAAATATGAAACTAGGAAGCCGATTTGAACAATCTTGAATCAGATCCACCCCACAATGTTGCATACCAAATATCAAAAGATTCTGCCTGCTGGATCTGGAGAAGAAGATTTTTTAATAAATTTGCCCGAAATGCACTAAGTGCGAATTCAGGCTTCTATATTAAGCCCAAATATGAATCCAGGGGGCCGATTTGAACAAACTTGAATCAGATCCACCCCGCAATGTTGCATACCAAATATCAAAAGATTCTGCCTGCTGGATCTGGAGAAGATGATTTTTTAAGAAATTTGCCTGAAATGCACTAAGTTCGAATTCGAGCTTCTATAGTAAGCCCAAATATGAATCTAAGGAGCCGATTTGAACAAATTTGCATCAGATCCATCCCACAATGTTGCATACCAAATATCAAAAGATTCTGCCTGCTGGATCTGGAGAAGAAAATTTTTTAAGAAATTTGCCTGAAATGCACTAAGTTCGAATTCGAGCTTCTATAGTGAGCCCAAATATGAATCTAGGAAGCCGATTTGAACAAAGTTGAATCAGATCCATCCCACAATGTTGCATGCCAAATATCAAAAGATTCTGCCTGCTGGATCTGGAGAAGAAGATTTTTTAATAAATTTGCTTGAAATGCACCAAGTTCAAATTTGGGCTCCTATACTGAGCCCAAATATAAACCCAGGGGGCCGATTTGAACAAACTTGAATCAGATCCACCCCACAATGTTGCTTACCAAATATGAAAAGATTCTGCCTGCTGGATCTGGAGAAGAAGATTTTTTAAGAAATTTGCATGAAATGCACTAAGTTCAAATTCGAGCTTCTATAGTGAGCCCAAATATGAATCTAGGAAGCCGATTTGAACAAACTTGAATCAGATCTACCCCACAATGTTGCATACCAAATATCAAAAGATTCTGCCTGCTGGATCTGGACAAGAAGATTTTTTAAGAAATTTGCCTAAATGCACTAAGTTCAAAATCGGGCTTCTATACTGAGCCCAAATATGAACCCAGGGGGCCGATTTGAACAAACTTGAATCAGATCCACCCTACAATGTTGCATACCAAATATCAAAAGATTCTGCCTGCTGGATCTGGAGAAGAAGATTTTTTAAGAAATTTGCCTGAAATGCACTAAGTTCGAAATTGGGCTCCTATACTGAGCCCAAATATTAACCCAGGGATCCGATTTGAACAAACTTGAATCAGATCCACCCCACAATGTTGCTTACCAAATATGAAAAGATTCTGCCTGCTGGATCTGGAGAAGAAGATTTTTTAAGAAATTTGCCTGAAATACACTAAGTTCGAATTTGGGCTTCTATAGTAAGCCCAAATATGAATCCAGGGGGACCGATTTGAACAAACTTGAATCAGATCTACCCCGCAACGATGCACAGCAAATATCAAAAGATTCTGCCTGCTGGATCTGGAGAAGAAGATTTTTGAAGAAATGTGCCTGAAATGCACTAAGTTTGAATTCAAGCTCCTATACTGAGCCCAAATATGAATCTAGGGAGCCGATTTGAACAAACTTGAATCAGATCCACCCTACAATGTTGCATGCCAAATATCAAAAGATTCTGCCTGCTGGATCTGGAGAAGAAGATTTTCAAAGAAATTTGCCTGAAATGCAGTAAGTTCAAATTTGGGCTCCTATACTGAGCCCAAATATAAACCCAGAGGGCCGATTTGAACAAACTTGAATCAGATCCACCCCACAATGTTGCATACCAAATATCAAAAGATTCTGCCTGCTGGATCTGGAGAAGAAGATTTTTTAAGAAATTTGCCTGAAATGCACTAAGTTCGAAATCGGGCTCCTATACTGAGCCCAAATATGAACCCAGGGGGCCGATTTGAACAAACTTGAATCAGATCCACCCTACAATGTTGCATACCAAATATCAAAAGATTCTGCCTGCTGGATCTGGAGAAGAAGATTTTTTAATGTTTTTCCCATTGCCTACAGTGTTAAAAAGTGCTGACTCAGCACTTTTTCAAAGTCCCGAAACTGTACCCTATGATAAAACCGATGGCAATTTTTTTTTACCAATCCTTTCTGTTGGTCCTAAGGAAGCTGCACACCAAATAAAAATTCTCAGTGCCGTGCAGTTTTGGAGATATGGGCGTTTTAAATTTTTTCTATTTTTAGCTCCTGCGGTTCCCACGGGGCTGCGGGAAAATTTTTTTTTGCATAAATCAAGTACTCATGACCCAATAAGCCCTCACATAAAATTTGGTTCAAATCAGCCTCTCGGTTTGGAAAATAGAAATTTTGGGCGGGGCAAAAAATTTTGCCCCTCCCATAACGACGCCAAGTATAGCCCCACAAACTTCTCTTGAACAAATCTGAGTCTACACCTCAAAAGGAAGCTGCACGCCAAATATCAAGTCTCTGCTACTGCTGGTTCATGAGAAGAAGATTTACAAAGATTTTGGTGCCCCTTGGGGGCGTGGCACCACCCAGGAGGAGGGGCAACTTCATTTGAACAAATCTGAATTGGCATTAGGTAATAAACATTTAGCCAACATTTGAATAAAATTGGGCTAGAGGTTTAGGAGGAGAAGTCGATAATGTAAAGTTAACGCCGGACGGACGACGACGGACGACGGACGCCGGACGACGGACGCCGGACAGAAAGTGATTAGTAAAGCTCCCCTTGAGCTTCGCTCAGGTGAGCTAAAAATACAAATAATGCACAAAAATATGGCAAATACATATTAAATGTGAGGGATATCATGAATAAAAAAGATATTTTTGGAGCAAAAGATAGAAGTATCACTTACAGCTCTGGGAAAAATGAGCGATTTGAATGGAAGACGACAATAATCCATGTCTACAAAGTTCTTGAACCTATTGTTTATACGAAAATAAGCCATAAAATTATCATTGGTTTACTGGCTTTCATCTGAATCTGGGATACAACTTACAAGTAAATTAGTCTTTGTCAATTTAATTCCTGTAAAAACATGGTCAACCTCTCTTGACTGATAAGCATTTAATTACTGAGCTAGTCAATTGTCACATTGTGTTAATTGCGTATGTGTGGCTTCATGAAAAACAATGGCAAACAAAACTTTTTTTATCAAAACAACGTGTGTCCAGTTGATGGAATTCCGAGGGCCTGGTTACACAAAGAACCAGTAGTAGCTCCTCCCCTTGTATCTTTAAGCAGTAAACTTCCTCAGATAACAATGTCAAATGTCATCTACCACATATCAGGCCAGTCAGTCTGTTGATATTAAGCATGCCTCCAATACGTGATCACCCTTCAGTTTCATGATAGTCTGCAGGTGTCAATCACCAGCCGACAATGTTTTCTCCCAGTGATGGTGTCACTGTCCTTTTTGTCAAAAATTGTTGCACATTTCGCAATTGTGAATATGTGTGTTTTGAAACATTTTTGTGTCAGATTGCTGACAAACAACGAAATAATGAACTTCAAAATTCTTTTACATCCAAAGTAAACTCAAAACTTAGAATGTACCGAATTACATGAGTTGTTTTTCACCTGGGACCTTGTACATAACATTTTTCAAGCACTTTCAGAAAAGTAAGGAGGTACATGTATTTCAGTTTTATTTTGTTTTCCATCTGAATTGTTTCACGGTATACCGGTATACCACGGTATTGTTTTCAATACCGTCACCGGTACTAAAATCCGAATACCGTGCTCATAGAAGTCATAAAACAGATGATGAATAGATGGACCAAGTTTTAGAAGTTGGTCAGTGTAAATGAATGTTTTGAAAATCTACTTGCATATTAAAAGATTCTTCGAAGAGTTTTCTCTGGTTTTCACTTACAGGAATTTTAAACAAATTCAGGATTTCTGAAACTGTTGAATGTCAAGGGTACTTACCTTCAGTTGTGGTTCTGGTTCATCAAGAAGTGAAATAACACCAGCTTAAAAACAAAAAGAAGTTTTGAGTGACCAGTTGATGTTAATAAACTCTTGTTATGCAAAAGAAGAATCAAATACAAGTATGTTTAACCCTTTACCTGACATGAAAAGCAGACGAAACTTGCAAATAAAATTCTTGAATAACTAATTTTTTTATTTTTTGAGTCAAAACCATATCTTATGACCCCTCATTGGAACGAGCTCAACAAGCTCATTCCAATGAGGGGGTAATAAGCTGTGGTTTTGAGACAAAAAATGAAAAAAATAATGAAAACTGAAGGAGTTTTGTGAAGAGCGCTGGCCGGTTTTGGCCATTATGTTGGGTAAAGGGTTAACAAGGTGAAAGATGCTCGACACAGTATGATAATGTATTGTAATAAAAGCATCTTACACTTCAACTAACGCATCGGTTAGTAGAGTCTTCTCCAATAACCTATTTCAGAGTAAATGGGATCTTTGATCACGCACACTTGAATGACCCCCATTAAGATAAACCGAACCTGGAATGAATGTTGTCTTACATGTAATTTTTAAGCCAAGATCAGTTGTAACCTGCATGGTGTGGAGTAGGTTTACGTTTGAAGTTTCTGGAAAGACCTCACAGTTATAGAGAATTTTATTTTGCAAACACTATCTATCTGGAATATTTTGGTGTTTCCAGTTTATCTTAACACAAAGGATTTTAGAATATTTTGTTCTTACATTAACTTAAGATTGAGTAAGTTAGTATAAAAAACAAGAGGCCCCAAGGGGCCTTAATCGCTCATCTGCCAAAGTGGTTCAAAGAAGTATTTGGGGTCACATTCAGTTAGACATGGTTCATCATCACTACAAAGAAATGAAGTCATGTGAGGCAAATTTATGGAAAAACACTAAGGAATGGATTTGAACAAACCTGAACCTAACAAGCTCCCCTGCCCACCCCCCCACCCCCCCCCCCACCCCCAATAGAGCCCAAATATTAAGCCAGGGACTCAAACTGAACAAACTTGAAGCTGATCCCCCTGGAGATGTCATATACCAAATATGAAAGAATTCTGACTGGTGGATCTGCAGAAGGTTTTTAAAGAAATCACCTCACATTGCACCAAGTTAAACTTTGGGCTGAAATAGGAAGCCAAAATATTAACCCAAGGACCCGATTTGAACAAACTTGAATCTGACCCACCTAGAGATGTTGTATACCAAATATCAAAGTTAATATTACTGCAGTGGTTTTCAGTAACCCATGTCTACAATATCAATGTAGACCCACAGAAAGAAAATTCACCCAAACACAAACATTTACAACCTACAATTTACTACTCCTCCCCCCACCCCCCAAAATATATTTTGACTCAAAAGAAATAAAAATATGTATGTACACCAGGTTTAATACTGAAAAACGTTAATTCGAATAGAAAAAATACACAATAGAGAGAAGCTGAGGCACCATAATCTGCATTAAAGCAAATCCTAAATGCTTATTCTTACAACCAGAAAAAAAGTATGTTTGGGCTGAAAATCTCCATCAAATTCATCAAATATACTAGTGTTCAACTGATTATCGGAACTGGCCTCCTCAATCGGCTGATTGTGGGTAATCAAATGAAAACGGCAATGGCTCCTGGAACATCGGTTCAGCTGATTATTGCCACGCATTTTGTGATGATTCATTAACCGCATTTTATTATCTTCTGCAATTGTTCAATTGTTAATGTAAAATGATGTCAATGATACCATTCAATAAAGCTGAAAAACCACCACAAGGTGTATTCTTAATCTCTCTAGACGCCCCTTTATGGGATATACAAGTTAAATGACATGTAAAGCTTACAATTGAGTATACTTGCGGCAATCGTCAGTTCATACCAGAAAAGTGAGGTTGCACTCCACTGACTCAGGTTGCAGTAAAATTACCAGTTGCACGCACTTGGGTGGTAAATGTGGCTCTGAGAGCCACGTTTACCGCCCAAGTGTGTACAACTGGAAATTTTACTGCAACCTCAGTCAACGAAGTTTAACACTGTAAAAAATGTTCAGTTTAATGTAGTTCCTTCAAGCCTCGGCTTGTCTAATAGTACACTGTATTAGAATCGGAATTGGCATCAGAATAGGCCGATTGTGAGCTCAAATAACCGGTAATTGATCAGCCACCATTTTTGTAATCAGTTGAACACTAAAATATACTTAAAATGAGGGTTAAATATTACTGCAATGGTCTTCAGTAACCTATGTCCACAACATCAATCAGCTGAAAAGTCCCACAGAAAGAAATCTCACCCTAACACAAATTTTTACACCAAAAATTGAGCACCTCCGGCAAAATATTAACTGGTAGAGTGCTAAATTATTTTTGTACATCAAAATTTGTTCACAGATCTTTGCCTTGTTACAATATATCGGAGTGCCTACAGGCACTCTCCCATAAATTGTTATAAGACAAGTCCTTACAGACTAAATAATATCACTTCAAAGATAATACAAAGCACATCCACTGAGTATGAAGCCTTAAAGTTGTGGTACATTCATCTCAGAGTAAAGCCCAAATGTGGGCTACCAGCACTCTACCAGTTAAAACTTAAGACCCCACAATCTGCACAAAAGTTGACCTAAACGTCAATTCTTTCAACCAGAAATTGTCAAAGTTTGGGCTCAAAATTTGAGATAAAACTGTGGAAAAAGTCACAGTATTAGGGTTGGATACTGGTGTGATACCCCCTTACAACGTAGATATGCAATATCAAAGTCTTGGCCCAGTAAACTACGAGAAATTTATTCAAATTAATAAATATACAGTAATTAGAAGTCAAGGTCACACATTTTCCATAAAAGTTGACCTAATGTTAATTGTTACAACCAGAAATTCTCTAAGTTTGGACTGAAAATTTCAAGTGAAGTTGGAAAATAAAAGCCACAGTATTAGGGTTGGATACTGTTGTGATAACATCCTCCAACCTACATGTGTAACATCAAAGCCCTGGGCCCACTTGACATAGTGAAAAAGACCTAAACACAAATACTTACAAAATTGGAAACGTATGTCTGATGCTGACATCTACGCCGCCCGAGTCACGACATTCATGTAAGCTCACTACTTCATTGAAATAGGTGAGCAAAAAATCCTTTTGCACCAACCAGTAAAGCATTTCCAAACAAGAGGGGCAACGCAAAGCGTGTGCCAATGCCCCCGTTAGTGTGACTTTGAAATGTGACCTTGACCTTGAAGGTACGAACCCGGCTATGTGTGTGACACATCCTCCTGTGGTCCTTTATAATTGTGTGAAGTTTGATGACTGTGGCCCTAACAGTTTTCGAGTTATTGGCTCGGACACACGCACACTTCAATCACTATATGCCACCCGACTTAAGTCGGGGAGCATAAAAAGAAAGAAGAAAAGCAGACTATATCTGATCAAAAAGCAAACAGAACAAGAGGCCCCAAGGGGCCTGAGAGTGCTCACCTGACACTGACAACTATCAACCGAGGGTCTTGATCTGAACAAACTTGCATCTGCCCCTTTAAGAAAACCATATACCAAATATCAAAACATTTTGACCGGTGGATCTGAAAAAAAAAATTTCAAAACTTTCCTCATACTGAACTACGTTAAAATTCAGGCTCCCATAGGGTGCCCAAATATGAACCCAGGGACTTGGCTTGAACAAATTTGAATCACACCTCCCTAACGATATAGTATACCAAATATCAAAAGATTCTTACTGGCGGATGTGAAGAAGAAAATTTTTAAAGAATGTTTCTCATATTGAACTAAGTTACAATTCAGGCTCCCACAGAGAGCCCAAATATGGACTCAGAGACTTGGCTTGAACAAACTTGAATCACACCTCCCTAAGAATGCTGCAAAACATTCCAACTGCTGGATCGGAACAAGAAGATTTTTAAAGAAAATTCCTCATATTGAACTAAGTTATAATTCAGGCTCCCACATAAGAACCCAGAGACTTGGCTTGAACATACGTGAATCTCACCTCCCCCCACCACCAACCCCCCCCCCCCCCCCCCCCACCCTTGAACTGGCTTGAACAAATGTAAATCTCATGCCCCCAAGGATGCTGCATACCAAATATCAAAAGATTCTGATTCATGGATCTGAAGAAGATTTTTAAAGAATATTCCTCATACTGCACTAATTTAAATATTTGGGCTCCCAATGAGAGCCCAAATATGGACCCAAGGATTTGATTTCAACAAACCTGTGAAACAATCTTCCAAAGATGTTATATGTGAAATTTGAAAGCTTTTGGAGCAGTGGTTTGGGAGAAGAATAGTCTTAAATGTTTTCCCCATTACCCACAGTGTTAAAAGTGCTGATTCATCATTTTTTCAAAGTCCCAAAAAAGTACCCCATGATAAAACCGATAGCAATTTTTTTGGACCATTCCATTCTGTTGGTCCTAAGGAAGCTTCACACCAAATAAGAATTCTCAGAGCCGATAGTTTTGGAGATATGGGCTTTTGAATTTTTTTCTATTTTTAGCTCCTGTGGTTCCCACAGGGTATTTTGAATAAAAATGTTGGCATACATCAAGTACTTATGACCCATTAATACTTCATATCAAATTTGGTTCAAATCGGCCTGTCAGTTTGGAAAATAGAAATTTTGGGCAGGCCAAAAATTATTCTCCCTCCCGTAACGATGACAAATATTGCCCCTCAAACTTCTCTTGAACAAATCTGAGTCTACACCTCAAAAGAAAGCTGTATACCAAATAGCAAGTCTCTGCTACAGCTGGTTCATGAGAAGGAGATTTTTTTTTAAATTGAGGCATTTTTGCCCTACCCCCTCCTCATTATGAGCAGAAACCCAAATTGAAGAAAAACCCAAATGCCCCTATATAACCACTACTCATGTGAAATTTCATTAAAATGTGGCCAGTGGTTTGGGAGAAAAAGACCCAAACACCACCTTCACGACAGACGATGGACGACGGACAAAAAGTGATCAGAAAAGCTCACCCTGACTTTTAGTCAGGTGAGCGAAAAACATTATAAAAAAAAACAAACATAAAAAACCTAAATCTGCCTAAATTGTTTCGGTCAAGTCTGTCAGTCCCAAGTCCTGGTAATGGATGATGGGAGTTTATAATATATTGCATAAAACACACACTAATCCTGTTATGCTTAACACTGCTCAAATCGAAATTGGATTTCTCTGTGCTGACAAATAAATACCGAGCAGTGATTGTGTGTTAAGGTTCTATATAAGTAAGGAAAATGAGTTCACTTTGCAATTCCAACCTCTGATATTCCACAAATTCAAATTAAATATAACAAATTATACATGAAAAAGAAGGTTATAATGTTTAGAACACCCCAAATATATACAATCAACTCACAGACTTGAAAGCAGGCTTAAATGGTTCCTGGAAGTCTGCTATCATATTCGTACACGAACTGCTCAAGTAATATTTCACAAGAACAACTTATTGTCAAATGTGCTTTAGATATGCAAGAAAAAAAGCTAGGAATTCAAAAGACTTTTTTGATGCAGCAACAAGACTGCATTTGGGGAAAGACCAACACTGTCTGCATTTTTTACTGAAGTAGGATTCCATGGCTGACACAAATGTGTTTGTCACGTGATACCATGAATTTTAATCAAAAAATAATTGTGTAATTCTAGGAAATTCAAACAAGTGTCATGACACCTTGTATGCAATATGGTAACTGTGCAGTCTCCATATAATGACAGTCTGTAGTGTGAAGGCGAACAGTATCAGTATTTGACTTTAGATGCCATTGCTTATCAATACTTTTTTGGCACTATTGACCTTGACCTAAACATAAATAATTAGAAAACAAAACAAATCCTAGTTTGAAATTCAACCCCACGCAGCTTTTGAAGTATTCTTCTCGTGAAATATAATTTGATTTTGTGTTCTGGTACGAATACAGTAGCTGACTTCCAGGAACCATTGATGCTTGCTGTCGACTCGGAACCGATTTTATATATTTTCAGTGTTCCATACATCATAACCTTCATTCTGATGACCATGTATAATTTGTGCATATTTAATTTATACTGATGGAAAAACTGGCTTGAGAATTTCAATGTAAACTAATTTTCCTTACTTATATAGCACCTTAGGGTGCTATATACAGTATGTGGAGAGTGTATTATCACTAAATCACCCGCAGAGTGGAGGTTCCACCCAAGCAATAATTGCAAATTTGTTGCAAAGCATAACCAGCACAAGCAAAGTTTCAGCCAATTGACCTCCGGGTTAAACCCGGAGGTCCACTGGCTGAAACATTGCTTGTGTTTTTTGTCGATATGTACAATTTGAAAGTTATAGCTTGGGTGACAACTCCATTCCGTGGGTGATTTAGTTACAATCCACTCTCCACGTACTGTAAGTTAGGGAAATTTGTTTACTTGGAAATTCCCACCTCTGATATTCCATAAATTCAAATTAAATATACTCAAATTATACATAAAAATGAAGGTTGTGATGTATGGAACACGAAAAATATATGTAGTCAACTCACTGAGTTGAGAGCATGCACTAATGGTTCCTGGAAGTCTGCTACCATATTCTGTACCAGAACTGATAATAAAATAATATTTCAGATCAATTTGTGGTCAAATGTGCTTCATATATCCAAGAAACAGGCTAGACATTCAACACACTTATCGATACAGCGGCAGGATTGCATTTTGGGAAAGGACAAAAAGGACCGCATTTTGTATTGAACACAGGTTCCATGGTCGACGGACATGCATAAGTCACTTGATACCACAAATTTTCATCGAAAAACAATTGCGAAACTCTGAGAAATTCAAACAGGTGTCATATCTTGCAAGTAATATGGGAACTGTGCAGTCTCCATATAATAATAGCGTGTAGTGTGAAGGCAATCTGTTTCATTATCTGATTTTAGACGGCATTGTATATTGATGTTTTTTCGGCCCTGATGATCATGACCAAAATGTAAACAAACAGAAAAGAAAACAACGCTGAGAGTTTTGGAATTTACGCCCCACAGCTTTGTCACTGCATTTTGAAATATTTTAACTTCCTAGCTTTGTTCTTGGATATCTGAAGCACATCTGGCAATGAGTTGTTCTCCTGAAATATTATTTTATTACCAGTTCTGGTACGAATATGGTAGCAGACTTCCAGGAAAAAATGGTACCAGGCGGTGCGGTGACGTTGCGGTAACTGGTTCTCATCAGATCACCGAAGTTAAGCAACGTCGAGCGCGGTTAGTAGTTGGATGGGTGACCATTTCAGCGACTGATTCGTGCTCCCGCGCTGTGTCCTTGGGCAAGGCACTTAACCCTGATTGCCTACATGGGGGCATGATGACGCTGTGTACTAAGGCGTACTGCACGTCGATGGTGCGCATGTCTTCAACCAATCTAACCCTGCCTGTGCCACGGTGCAGAGTTCAGAGTTATGATGTTGGAGAGCTGGCAGCTGCTCGTCGTTGCTCGGTGGTTCTCTCCGGGTACTCCGGCTTCCTCCACCTGTAAAACTGTCACCGACATGATATGACCCTGGCTGTTAATATGTCGTTAAACCCTAATAAAAAAAAAAAAAAAAAAAATGGTACCGGCTGTCAACTCTATGAGTTGATTACATATATTTTTTGTGTTCTATACATCATAACCTTCATTTTGATGCACAATTTGTGTTTATTTAATTTAGGTTCATGGAATATCAGACTTGGGAATTTCAAAGTAAACTAATTTTCCTTATTTATGCAGCACCTTATCTGGATCTCTGAGTTCAACCTACTAAATACTGAGCAGAAGTTTTCGACCGGTGTGTTATGTTCTAATGCTTATAAATCATCCAATTTGTCCCCAAATAGCTCCAAATTCACAATTTACATTTAAATGACCCCCAACATACCATATGTTTGAGTGGCAACATTTTAAGCTGATGTTCTGGCAATCTGGTTGTACAGAGATCAGTGATATGGATTTACCTTGTTACCCTTTATTGGAGAAGAAAATCTTTACAGAATATTCCTAGTATTGCACCAAGTTAAAATCCCCACAGTGGCAGCTCATATATGAACCCAGGAAACTGATTTGAACAAATATGAATCTGACCCACATAAGTATGCTGAATCTCAAACATCAAAAGACTCTGACTGGTGGATCTGAAGAATAACATTTTTAAATAATATTCGGCATGTTGTACAAGTTAAATATTTGGATCCTATAGGCAGCCCAAATATGAACCCAGGGACTTGATTTCAACAAATATGAATATGATCCCCATGAGGATGCTGTATATCAATTGATTCTGACTGGGGGTTCTGAAGAAGAGATTTTGAAAGAAGCTTTCTCATATTGCACTAAGCTAAAATTCAGGCTCCCATAGTGAGCCCAGATATGAACCCAGGGACTTTATTTGAACAAACTTGAATCTGACCCCTCCTAAGGAGGCCATGTGCAAAATATCGAAAGTTTCTGATTGGTGGATCTGAAGAAAATGACTTTTAAAGAATATTCCTCATATTGCATCAAGTTAAAATGTGGGATCTCATAGGGAGCCCAAATATAATCCCAGGGTCTTGATCTGACTTCCCCACCACCCTCAGGATGCTACATACCAAATATTGAAAAGATTCTGGAGAAGATTTGTTTCAAGGTGATAACAAATTTATGCCCCTTGTGGGTTTATTTGACAAGGGCTATGCAAACCTTGGGCCACTGCCCCTGACCTGTAGGCATGTTCAAAGTAGTCTTAAAGGTATTGTGGGACAGATAAATTTTCTAAATCAAAAGAGTGAAAACAGAAAATTTTTCTAAGTATAAAAGGTGAAAAAGGTTCATAACTCTGGGAAAAATTATTGGACTGAACCCGTTCCTTGTGCATATCCGTTCCCCCACGCAGGTCTATCAGTATACCAAAGGAGATCCAAATCTGACCAATGGCTTTGAAATTACGATGCAAAACATTTGTAAGAATGGACAGATGGAAAGATGGAGAGCTTCACTAGATACCCCCAAGTCCTCCTTCAGAGGTCAGGGGAATTAAAAAACATAAAATGACATAAAGTGAAAAAGGACCATAACTCTGGTAAAAATTATTGGATGGGACACATTCCTTGTGCACATCAGTTCCCCCATATGTGTCTATCAGCATTCCAAAGGAGATCCAAATCTGACCAATGCCTTTGAAATTACAATGCAAAACGTTTGTATGGACAGACAGATGGATGGACAGATAGACAGTCGCACAGACGGATGGACACTCCTACAAATCAGGTTTATGTGGCTAAAATATTATTATATATTTGAGGAATTTAAAATCCTGGAAAACCACAAAAAACTCTTTTTTAAGTCTAATTTCTGGGTGGTAGCAAACCCTAGCCCTTTTAGCTTATTGATCCTAACCCTAACCTTATCCTAACATAAAATCCCTGAAAATACAATACCCACTTTTTGTCCCTTGTTAGCCACATAAACCATTTTATCCACATAATAAACATTTTTGCCACATAACTCACTTTTTTAGACACATAAATGCCATTTGTTTGTCCAACTTTATGTGGCTAGTCACATAAATCAGACTAGACACATAACAGTGCTGTGTACCAACAACTAGGCACATAAACCTGATTTGCTTGCTCGGACGGACGGATGGACAGATGGTGGGCTTCACCAGATACCCCCAAATCCTCATTCGGAGGTCGGGGGTATAAAAAAATATAAATTGACATGAAGTAGAACATGCATACCAAATTTGGTTCCATTCTGTCCATTAGTTTATGAGAAGTCGAAAATGTAAAGTTCATGATATACAGAAGACGGAAATTCATCACTAAAGCTCCCCTAGAGCTTTGCTAATGTGAGCTAATAAGATTTAATAAGATAATTATTAACATGTTTGGCCCATTTCAAATACCTTACTGGTGTATGTATGTACATACCTGTACACAGGACTACTACATACCTGGCAATAACTGAACCCGACTGTCAATATTTTGTGCAATATGCTGCAAAATTTGTCTTCAACATTTATGACAATCAGCACTCTCCAATAAATTGTAACAAAAAAATTATTTATGATCATGCTATATTAAGACTCCCCTTGCTGGTAGCACATTATCTTGAAAACATTTACTCATGTTTCAAATCACCTTTGAAAAAATTCAGCACTTTATCAGTTAACAAAAGCAACGTGAAGCATGGCATATGCCCCTCATATGCTTGAGCAGAGCTTGAACAGAGTTAGAATGTTGAGGAGCTGACAGTTGTTCATCGATGTTTGGTGGTTCTCTCTGGGTACTCCGGCTTCTTCCACCTGTAAAACTGCCATGGTCATGATTAGCCATTGTGCATAAGTATGTGACCTTAAACACCAATAAATAAATAAATATCATAGAGAGATTAATTACAGCTGAATTACTTCAATTTACTTGCATATCTGTGTGGATATTGGACACTGGATTCACTGGACAGTGGACATTAATCTTGTTGCCACTTTGAAAAATAAGGGTGGGGGCTGAGCAACCGTGTTACTACCAGTGAAAACTTACTGAAAAGCCCTGAAGTTGCAGAACATATATGTTTCTTCTACCCAATTCAATGGGGAGGGGCATGGTACATGTACGAAGGACAGGAGGCCAACTGATTGGCTTGGCAAGTTATTTAATGAATCACTCAATGCAGTGTGATGATTCACAAAGCATCGAGTGCTTCAACTAACTTGCTAGTAACTTTTGAAGTTCATGAGATGTCAGTGCTGAACTTGTTAAGTTACTATATGGTTGAATGTTGGTAAACTGGGTCAGTTTGTGACTATTTTCAGTGTTTTATGCATATACCGAATACCGTACCAAAACAGAGGTATTTACCTGAATAATACCGATACTGAACCAGAAATTTCAATACCACACAGCTCTAGTTCTCATGGTGTTTTATTTAAATGAATAATACATTTAATTTTATTTTAGATTGCTGCATTGTTTCGGCAAAAATAGCTTCCTGGAGCTATGTATACCATTTTGTTCAGCACTGCATATTGATACATAAGTGTTTCTACAATCATGGCAAACCTTATAATTGGTTAAGCTTCGTAATTAATCTGATTAATAATTATATGTACCTACTTTGTTTGGTACAGACTTCTTCTAAGTGCTGATTTCATTTCGCTACAAAAGCCTCAGATACGCTCCCTGAATTTTGCAAAATGTTCTCATAAAGACCATGTTCTAATTTCTTTAATTTCCTTGTGTGGAAAGCGTGAAACCTCTAACATTTTTTATTAAGCTGCCCCATTTACACTCAAATACGCAGAGTGACACTTGGCCAACTTCCAAATCCACTTGATTGTAATATGTTGCTGTATGCTTCGGAATTTTATTGCAAAGTGGATAATAAAACTATTTGTGAAAAGTCCAAAAATTCATTCTTCATTCTGCATGATCTGCTTGATCTTAACCCTTTGTGCCCTGGTGGTGTCTGCTGTGTCAGGTCAGTGATGGCGGTTGGAGGATGGGGTCCATGTTCATCATTGTGGGGTAGACCAGTTAATGTTTTTGATGTGCAACTTCGTGCCTGCACACTGCTTCCGGCATTCATTCGAAGGTCGTCCTGTCTAATGAAATTATGACGTATCATGTTTGTGTCCCCTAAAAGCAGTTTCTTGGATTCAAAGGGATAATCCTGACGAGTATATTATTGGCTAAGAGCTGGACAACATGCAATCTACTAGGACGTTTCACTATAACATTGTACACCTTGATACTGACCGCTTACCCTGCGGACAAAGCAAATACAAACAGAAAAAAACAAAACAAGAATTACAAACATACATAGGACACATTTCCATGCTTCTTTTACTCTCTTCTTATCCAAAGTAGTGTTATATTATACCCAAAAGTTGAAATTTTCCTATGCATAGTGGCACCAGACTGTTCATACATTTGGTGTTAATGAGGTCATGCCTGTCTTCTCCGAATTGTTAGCGTTATACCAATGCTAATCCTCTAAATGCTACTTTTTGAAGCTGCAACATTGGTTGTGGGCACTCGACAAGGTCCTACTTACCTGTCTCTCTCCTGCCTGGCCACTATGGCAATTAGCGTAACATCTTCAAATCCACACACATTTCGTAGATGTATGTCTTTTCTCTGATAATTGGAAATAAATATTGTTTAAACTAAGTTCTAAATTGGACCCCCAGGTCATTACTCCATTCTCTCTGAAGGGGGGGGGGGGGGGCATGTAGGGAGGGGGTAATAAGCAGAGGGTTCTAGTTTGGCTATGTGCCTGGGTCAATTTCTCTTATGTGTTGACTTTGATGAGATTATTGTCCTGTATTCCTAGGCACATCGCATTGAGCATAATTGTGCTAGTCCAAACATGGCCTGAAAGACTTATTTTAATTCTTTGGTTTGGTACGTCCTTTCAGTCCAACATTCTTCCCATTCCACCAGTGGTGAAACTAAACAGCCAATAAAAATCATCAATTTTAGATAAAAACGAATTTGTTTCGTGAAAAAAGTATAAGCATTTCTGAGAAGAATGTAAAATTACTTTTTCATCGGCATGTGTTTCATTCATGTCAATATCTCCAATAGAATCCTCTCAATGTTCTTTTTCTAAAAAAGTGAATTACAGTTTTGTAATGCGGACAGCCATTTCGATTTGAATATTATCGAGGAGAATGTGCCTCGTGGAACGAGTTGCTGAATTGCACCGGCAGCGAAGAATGGTGTGCGAGACTGCAAACACATGCAAAGTTTTCTCTTTCGTACGTGTTTTTTTTTAATTTTAACACAAGGCAAAGAATTAACCAACAGTTAAAAAGATTTTATCTGATACATTTTAAAAGAAAAAAAAAAAATGCTCACCTGATTTTAACAATAGACAATGGATTAAGGGAAGAAAAAGGGTAAGTCAAGCTGAATGAAAAACAGTTAATTTAGGCCCAATACACAAGACAATGACAAGAGGTTTAAGGTAATTATTTACTAATTCTAATAACATTAGGTAACATTATTTGACAACTTAACAACACAAAAACTCAAACACTACAGTTTTACATATTATATACAGTAGAACCTGTCTTGAGAGACCACCCTTTTTGACAGGCAAGAGTGGTCTCTCAAAACAGGTGGTCTCTCACGACAGGTCCCTTACAGAATAAAATAACCAAATGGTACCAAGTCACAGCGGTCTCTCAAGACAGGTGGTCTCTCATGACAGTGGTCTCTCAAGACAGGTTTTACTGTACATATATACAAAATGCCACTCAAAACACTGGTGATGGTACAAGTATAATCAATCATTTAAAGATATATAGATGTAATTACAAAAGATATTTTTTAGTTTTTCCTTGTCTGTAAATTTTATGTGTAAAAATTGAGGCATTCGGCCATTCTAATATCCACGTCTCAAAAGTTGGTCCATAGTAAATCTATTTCCTTGTCAACTGTAGTTTATTTCCTTTAATATTTGGCGTACAATGTTTCAAATTCAGGATGAATGATGAATGAAAAGTTTCAGCGCACCAAAGGCACACCTGGACGATGCGGGTTTTGAAATCCGATGAATGACTGACCCAAATAACTTTATTTGCTTATTAATTCATCTTCAGGTTATGTGACGCACGGTATATCATATGGGTGTCATCGAGTGAGAGGGGCAATAATAGTTAATGTAGTAAGGAATAATATTTTGGATTAAATGTTGGACTTTTAATGGGGGATGGTCAAAACGTCCCAAAACCAAAATGTCCCCTAATTTTTTTGGTCAAAACATCCCCAAGAGTTGGTCAAAACGTCTCCAAAAGTTGGTCAAAATGCCCTAACAATTGGTCAAAATGTCCCCAAGAGTTGGTCAAAATGTCCCCATGAGTTCGTCAAAACGTTTATACTATTTTTTTGGTCAAAATCTAGGATTCCAAGTTAGTTGTACCAATACTCAGCTCTCGGCTGGGCATGTACAGGACTTCAGCAGACTTCGGGAATTATTATTGAATGAATGAAAAGTTTCAGGGCGCTGAAAGTGCACTGGGACAATGCGGGATTGAAATCCCTTGTGACCTGAATAATTTTACTTGCTTACGGATCCACGCGGGTCAATAATCTTCTTGGTTTGAATGTGCGCACAGGCAGTAGATACTGGGGTTAGACCCCCTGATAACCTTGACTTGGAAGGTGACTAGGAATTGTGCATAACTACAAGAATTCTGCTCTGTATTTTACTTAGAAAAGTGGTCATATTTACATGTATATGGTAATTAATTTTCTGTGACTTTTGATTTTCTATTAAGGATTCAGTGCTTGTGTCGCTCTACTATTAATTTACTATCTTTCAGTCTGTTAAGAGTTTTCTTTTGTAGGCCCCAAAAATTTGTCCACATGCCTTTGTCATCTGAGAACTGCAATAGTCGAACATATCAACATTCAATCTCCTGTTTTTGTTACCGTAAGCCGCTGTTACTTTTAAACACTTTGGCGACTTCCATTGTAACTAATATTCACACAAACTACGATGTGTTTCCACCAAGCCAGAATTATCCCACAATTATTCTGAATTAACAAATGACAAATTTGGACAGAATAAATAAAGTAACAGGCCACTCCCATTTACAATATCGGTGACATAAACCAATGATATTTTTTAGTCCTTTTGCAATAAATTTCATCCAGGGAAGAATGCATCTAAATATTCCTACAAGCTGGAAAAATCAGTTAAACGTTTTCATAATTGTATTACTTGATAACGCTGCATAAAATCCACAAACAAACCAGAAAAAAATTATCGATACACCCATTTGTCACAACTTTTTCTCAGTAATTCAATAATTTCAATGAAATAGCCAATTGAAATCAACGCGATTCAATAGCCAATTGAATCGCGTTCATTTCAATTGCCTATTTCACAAGCCATGTGACTGTCATATAATAGTAGTCTATTGTTCTATGCCTTCTTTCATCCCTATACAATTATTTCATTGGCTCGTGTCAAAGAAAGTGTTAAAAACTGGGATGGTCAAATTAATGAGTTCACTGATTGTGTGTGCTTTAAAATTCGGTGAAATTATTTCATTAAATTGTGACCAACATAAATTCTAGGGAGTGACCCTTTTATGCATTTGCAAGATTGGCAAAAAAAACTGAGTTAATTATGCAAAACTGGGCGGTGGTGCTTTTCATTAAATATTTCCAAAATAATTTCAAGTTGTGTCGTGCTGCTATTAAAATATGTAGTAGTGTAAGCTATATGTTAGAATTATTTCGCAATTATTTACTGAGAAATACCAAGCGATGCATTCCATATGTTGGTGCTAATAGGCCCTATTTAGAAATGGGTTAGGCCGGCTCCTTCCCCCATCCAAAATTACCTCAAATAATGTATCTTAATTTTTGGGGGCTTGGTACGTCTTTCAAAGGACGCACCAAACAAAAATGAAAATACAGGCGTTCAGCCCCCCCCCCCCCCTCCTCATCCCCCCTCCCCCAGTTTCTGACCTCTGTGCTAACGGTTATGAAGGGGACTGTATCGTGAATGGATCTCTGCACTTGACCAACGGTTGTAATTTTTGACTGTGTGAATCTTGAAGTAATAACTTTATTAATCACGCAGTCAAAAACTCGCATCCCACTCCATCAACGCTCATGCCTGTCTTTGGCAGCAGTATCTCGACACTTTTGAAAGGATGCCTGTGACAGAATTAACTCTGGGTTCCGAATTTCCATTTCCCTGGCACTGGTATTGATCAGTGCTGGAAATTAACAAAATTTACGGGTGCAGTTTTAAGCTCCCGCGAAATCAGAGACGAGAGTAAATTGCACACGTAAAATGTTAGAATATGAAGATTCAAGGGAATACCGTCTTCAAACACCAGAAACCTTAACCCTTTGAACCCGAGCAGCTGCTTTTCCAGCCAGGAACATGATACGTCATAATGTCATTAAATAGGATGCCTGTTCAGTAAATGTGCGGGGTAGACCAATCAGTATTTTCAACGTGCAGCCTCAAGGCTGCACGTTGAAAATATTGATTGGTCTTCCCCAAATAATGAATATGAACTCTTCTAATTGCTGCCATTGAACTGGCATAGAAGAATCCATTACAGATCAAAGGGTTAAATGTATAAGGAATTGCTGAAGGATGACAGTAACTTGCCACTGGCCACAGAGTGCTGCTTTCTCAAAACGATGCACATTTATCCTCACAGTATATTAGTGCTCCACAATATTTTTCAACGAGTGCATTTTTTAGCTCCCGTAAAATAGAAAACATGGGTGCTGACGGGTGCAAATACACTTGCACCTGTCTCATTTCTACGACTTCTTGATAAGTGTTTTCAGTTCATAAGACACTCGCGAAGTTAGGGGAGGCACGCATAAACATCGGCCTGACGGAAGCAGGGTTATTTATAATTAATGTTTTGTAAAACAATAAATTTGTTTTAAAATAACATCGCAAGTTATTTCAATGACCAACTATTGGGGACATTTTAACCAACCGTTGGGGACATTTTGACTACTTTTTTGGGGACGTTTTGACCAACTATTTGGGGACGTTTTGACCAACTATTTGGGGACGTTTTGACCAAAACATTAGGGGACGTTTTGACTAGGATTCCTTTTAATTAATGGATTACATTCAAGTAAAGAGGTAAGAAATTTTTTCACAAAATAGAGCAAAGTCTTATCAAAACTACTTAAAAAAAAAATTTCCACAAAATATGTAAAATTCTGATCAAAAATGATTAAAATATATTCAAATAATAACTTTTTTAAATAACTGAATAAAATATAAATTTCAAAAAATTAAACTCAAAGTGAGAAGATTCGGCCCACCACTAGGGCCGAATGTTCCCAGCAGAATCTTCCACAACCCGGCCCACCACTAGGGCCGAATGTTCCCAGCAGAATCTTCCCCAACCCTCTCCAGCTCGGGCTCAGACTACACTTTTTAGATTTAGTGTGTCCCTAGTTTCAGGCCATGTTTGGACTAACCTTGTGCCACCAAAAGTCCAAAACCACTCTGAAATTTTCTGAGGTTCAAATGACTTCATTATTTTTTTGGTCAGTATCATCCAAGCTTTTGGTCAGTAAAGAAGAACTTTCTTTTTTTTGGAGGGGGGGGGGGGGGGGGGTGGGGGGGGGGGAGGTGTGTGGACGGTTTTGGTCAGTAATTACTACAGTCAAGGTGCCAATAGCAGATCAACCCCATTAGCGGATCACTCAGTCATGAATGATTTGGGGAAGTTTTTCCAAGAATTGAAACGGAAACAAAAACCAAACACGAAGTTCACCAGCTAAACAAAAGTTAAAGTTTACGGTGTTTGGTGTCATTTTGAAGGTTAGAATATAGGCAATCTAATTATAAAAAAGTCCAGACCAATCAGACACGAAAAGATGAAATAAACTTTGATCTGCGTGCCTCGGTCAACTACCTATTAGCGGATCACGCACTGCAAAAAAACGAGCAAACATGGCAAACTCAATTTTATTTACTGTGATGACATATGAAACGAATTCTTTGCATGTGTTGTTGCGGATAGTGCAAATATGCCAACCACATGATCATTTCCACATTCTCATCGAAATTTGCTAATAATTTTTTTTTCCAATGTAGTGTTCCGAGCTGTAAAAAAGTTAAGAAAAAAAAAAAAGAAATAAAATACATTAACTGATCGAATTCACTCGGCGACCATACGAATTCTTGAGCAACTTGCAGTGAAAGTCTAGGCCTACCACTCGGTATTTTGTGTTTTAAAAGTAGTTAGCGTTCCATATGCTAGCTGACAAACTTTGAGTGCTGTGTTCCGATTTCAGTTTGTGCAGAAAAACTAAAATATATCCCCCACGACTCACTAGCAGTTACAATAATATAAGGGCTTGCCGCCGATTCCCCGCAATTATCAGAAGAGAATGCACATTGATCCTTTATCCAACAAAGCGGCAGAAAACGCCCAGAAAGTTCACAAATTGGGCTCCTAAAATCTGAAATATATTAGAATGTTGCATATTACAACCATGGAAATATGGATATCATTGGAGCTCACCGAGCCGGTCCAATGATATTCACATTTGCATGATTTCATTGAGAGATACCCAGAGATACCCATCAAATCTCCAAAGATCAGTAGGGGAATTAGAGAGATGGGGGCCAGTTGGGGGGGGGGGGGGGGGGGGGGTGGCACCCAATGCAGACCCCAACTATTTTCTGAGATACACTGGAACAAACTGATTATAAGCATAAAACACCGAACCTCTTCACCCAACTCAACTTTTCCAAATGGATTTTGCCATTTTGTGAATATCGTCTTTTCAGTAAAACTATGTAAATTTAGATATCATTGGAACCTGTTCCATCATTAGGTTCCAATCATCTCCGTGTTTGCATGGGTTTCACTGAGAAACTTCAGAAACTGTCCAGGCTGTGGTGTCTTGTGCAAGTAACTTTCTCGGCGAATTAGGCTGTTGTATTTGACAATGGGTTTTCCTCACTAGCACTGAATTTTTCTTCAGCTCCCCGTATTTAAAAAATATCCTCAGAGATATCCTGTTCTCCATCCATCATTTACGGAGAAAACTGGTCTCGAGCTGACGAGCTCATCCTATACACCTTACCACTTTGCAGCTCAGGATCTACCCATGATGCGCCTCCTCTTGTAAGAAACATTGGATCCGCCCCTCTCTCTTCCAACACCCATCTTGTTCACGAAATGACTAACACATGTCTGCAGAATGCCCATGGTGGGGGAGGTGCACGCTGGGGTTCACGTGTCTCCAACCTATCTAACCCAGCCTCTGCTCCGCATTGCATGGCACTGTAGTGCAGTGCTTAGTAGAGTCTGGAGTGATGACGTTGGAGAGCTTGCATGCATTTGTTGTTGCTCAGTTGTTTCCTCTGGCTGTCTTGGCTTCCGTCGTATGTAAGCCTGTTACCAACACAATGTGTCCTTGCTGTTAAAGTGTCGTTAAACACCAATCAAAATAAATAAATAAATTCCAACATATGGTTCTTGCTTCTTATAAACCGGATAGACAATCCATTGTCTGCTCGACAAGTTTGTCAAACATGAATTTGCTGAAAACTGGAACTTGCGACACATTGTTGGGTAGCCCCAAGGCTGTTGCGATGACCAGCTATTGAATTCACTAATTGACCTAAAAACACAAAGAACCTCACCACCATCACCATTAGCATGAGGAAAACGATTTGACAAAGAGAGTGAGGTGCGCAGTAATTGGGGGCTTGCTGTAAATGATGTTCCCTGTGTGATCAGGAGGATGGGGCTACAACCCCCTAATTGAAAGGTTCTGACCCCATAGGAAAACACAAGCATTTCTGACTGGCCAGGTCTGACCAAGGAGGTGGTGTAGCCCCTCCTCAGAAGTGTTCGACAGCGTTTAAAAATATGACCAGTTTAGTCAGATGACGTCTCTGATGGACATCGCCGGTATTTGTCGATAGATCGATGATATGTAACAGATCGACATCCTGTTGCAATCAAAAGTTTTGGATATGACATTCATTAAGTTCTGGCATTTTTGGTTAATACTCGCAGAACAGGGGTGGTGGCGAAACGTTTTTAACACAGGGACTCATGACACGAAAGGGAATCTGCGTTAGCACCAGGGGTGAGAACACCCCTCCCCAACCCCATACACTCCATTGTTGGTGCCACCAGCCTCCATTTAGGATTTTCAAGCTCTCGTGACTAGTGAGTTGTACGCCTCGAATTGTTGAATTGCACAGGATACATATCTGATCAAACATGTCGATGCACAACACTTTGCGCCATCGTCCTACCCCCTCCCCCCCCCCCCCCCCATTCGTTAGTGCCACCAGTCTATACTGTAATTTTTTTTGTTACCACCAGCCTGTCTGAAAACAATCTGAAATATGTTTTGCGATTCAAAACCAGTAAATAATAGGGAGAAAGTGTCCATCCTAACAGGTAGAATCAAACTGAATCACGTGATCCGCTATTGGCGGAAGTGATCCACTATTTGGCACCCGACAGTGGTACACAAGACTAATCAATTAAATCTTCCATCCATTATAGTTTTAAGAAAAGGTTGGTGCCAGTTATGTAGAGGAAAAATTGTTCTTACCACAGAACACGCTTGAAATTTAACAAAAAATAACAGAAGCAAAATAACACGAAAAAGGAAAAAAGTGATCCGCTATTGGCACCTTGACTGTAGTGTAGTAGAAACCCCTGTTCGTTTCGGTAATTCTGCGTTTCTGTTTTGGTTTAGTTGCAATTTCTTTCTAACCCAATTATTGGAGCATTCACGTGTACTCTTGAGCAATAGAATGTTAATTTAATTAACTGTGAATAATGAAAATGTTGTTTTCGACATTTTGCTTTTAAAGTACCATTTCAAAGACCACTTCCACTGGGCATGATTCGGCAAATTTGAACTTGAAGTTAGTCACGTTTTTCTTAGAAAAGTTATTATTTCCCCCAAAAAGTTAGTATGAATCAGCATGACTCTGGTTTTGCTTTAAAAGGGCACTTATAATAAAAAAATTTCACCAGCTGATGTTATGTTGATCTTCATCTTTCACGCCAAGTGTACTTTTTTGAGTTTTATTCAAGTGATATTTCAGACCGGCAACAAAAAAAAATGATGACAACAGAGCTTCAATTGCTTCACTGTCCCGAAACAGAACTAGTACTCGGTGTGAAATCTTTTCCGCAGATACGCAGACAACAGGATCAGCCACGGAAAAAATTCTGATAAAAATTGCTAATGTCCAGAACTTATAGAATTTCGGATGATTCGGAGCTTGGACGTTTCGGCACTTGTGCCGGACGATTTGGCACCAAGAATTGGACGATTCGGCGATGCTACTAAATAAGAATTACACCCAAACCGGCCTCCTGTCAAACGGGTTGCGGACAATTCGGACCTTGGGACGATTCGGACCCCGGACGATCGACACCATGGTCTATTCGGACCTGCGGTGTGGGTCAATTCGGACCTCCAATATTGGTCAGCTCGGCCCTCGGGAATGGTTAACCCGAGAATGAATGGAAGTCAATTCGTACCTTAAGTTTTTTTTTTGGTACTTTCATTGTTGTTTTAATTTCCAGAAGATGACCTAACTGCACTTTACTCAGTTGTATACATTTATTGTAATTTTTTTTTTTTTTTGTGGGTTTCATAAATTTCTTCTTTGGTTATTACTAATCATGATTAAGAACTCATTCACTGTAAAAACATCATCATTACTTCAAAATATGGTTGAGCAAATTTTGACGATTTGCCGATTAATCACTCCTTGCTAGTAAAAACAGTGTTTTATCACTGTTTGAAACAAAACAGATGACTTGCCCTCCTCTATAAAAGTTTCTTGAATTCTTTCTGAACTTTTTCAACAAATGGCCCCTCCTCTATAAGTGTTTCTTGAATTCTTTCTGTACTTTTTCAACAAATGGCAAAGAACGTATAGGAGTCAGAAAGAGGAATCGAACACGGTGATAGACTGGTCAATTAGATGAAAAGGTTTCTAGACAATCGTACCCACGGCAACTCGTACCAGTCAAGTCGTACCCAAAATTGGACGACTCGTACCCATTTTCGGCTGGACAACTCGTACCCACAATTGGACAACTCGTACCCAAGGTTGGACAACTCGTACCATGGCTGGTCAACTTGTATTTGGTGTTTAATTGTATGGGCGAAAGCAGTTAATGGCCTAAGAACTATAGAAGCGGGGTTTTTGCTTTTGTTTGACCCGTTTAAGGTACTATAATAGTAATGGAAATCAGTTTACTTTGAAATTCCTTCGTCAGATATTCCATGAATATGAATGAAATATACACAAATTTTACGTCTAAGTGACGGCTGTGATACACAGAACAGGAAACATATATTCATTGACCGTACTTTGTTGATAGCAGGCACCAGTGGTTCTGGAAGTCTGCAATCGTATTCGTACGAGAACTGGGGAAAATGACCCCCGCCCCCGCCCAACCCCGACATCCGGTTTCTGCGCTTCAATATTGAGAAATAGAGTACTGGAAAAAAACGAAAAGGTCTTGCATCTAGGCCTAGGCTCTGCAAATTATCAGGGTGAAAACCATAGCCTTCGTCGCATAAACTCTTGCCTTTCCTAATTAATAATGCCACTCTCCACCTTTAGATTATTTTTCGTGTGGCAAAGTTACATCACTGGTGAGGCGCCACTCCAGTCAGGCGAGATAGGATTTCATTGTAAACTGAGAGTCCAGCCGGATTTTGTACTTGAAGCGTAGCACATTTACCCGATCGGAAGAAAAACGGCAAATAATGACCAGTGATAGACTGAATCAAGAAGATCACAAATGATGGTCATTTAAAAAAAATTCAAGGAAAAAGCTTTAATGCATCTCTCTCTCTATGAGTCCACCAGCTCCCATCAATTGATTTCTGTCGGAAATTTTATGGTCAACATCGACACACCTGAAAACTCGACAGTCATTTAATTTAGACTTACCCGGCAGTGACAGGTGTGAGATGATGAAGAATTATTTTCTATCATCTATTACCATATAGTCGATTGGTGTTTAATTTTCTTCCAATTATCTGTGCATATTATTATCGCCAATTAAGTTAATCTTCCAGTTGGGAGGTGTGTTTTTCTAACAATTATCTTCCATGACAATCATGAAAATTGAATGATAATTAGCATTTTTGTAAGGTTTGCAATTAGACTATAAAAGTGAATCTCTCTCTCTCTCTCTCTCTCTCTCTCTCTCTCTCTCTCTCTCTCTTTATAGGCACCTGACTCGACCGATCGAAACAAAAATTGGCACAGGTCTATATAGATGTAATTTGACCAGGAAAGGGACTTCTGATGGGCCCCGATCGCGTCCGACATCGCGTTAATCCTTCAACCAATGACGGGGTGGGGTAGGGTGGGGGAATGAGCCCCGATCGCATCTGATTTTGCGTTAACCCCTCAACACGTGAAATGCTGGGTATGACTACCAGTACAACAAAATATTACGTAGAAATCCCTCAGAAGTTTAACGAAGAGCCAAAGATTACCCGATTTTTTAATTTTTTTTTTTTCTTTTGGGGGGGGGGGGGGACGTTTTCCTTATCTACTTAAATATTTATTGTTTC